>OY757935.1:25270294-25662794 GCA_963585895.1 Sepioteuthis lessoniana
TTAAAAAATGAAGAAATAAATTCAAGGGAACAAAAAAAGACCCCCCCCCCAAAATAATCCCATCAAATTCAAGAGTAACTGTTTCACTACGAAGCAAAATAAACATGAATTCACCTATAACATGCGTCACCATATTTCTACAGTAAACCTGACGTAGCGCATATTGTACCTCAGACTATCAGTTCACAGACAGTTACCAATATCTTTACCAAATTATAAGACTGTGAGTTTGTTTCACTTTCTTTTGACAAGAATAACACAGTAAACAACTCACACAAACAAACACAGACCTTATAAGAGACGATCTCTCCCGCTAATGCGTCTAGGACGTTGCTCTGCTACTCTGGGTGTGTATGTATTGTGGAAGTGAATAAAATAAATAAAATAAAAAAGAGTCAGATATCAAAAAAGAATAACCAACAACGATCAAATCTTCCATTTACCCTATACATTTTATTTATTCTGTATGAGGAAACTACATTTTTCTATTTCCCCAACTAATATTCTCCAACAAATCCCTTACAGGAGCACCAGACAGAATTGAACTCACAATCAATGTTCTGCCAGCCAAACTCACAAACCAGTACACTCACAAGGGACCCAAAAGTCATTTTTAAGATTAATTCTGTTTGTCACGTATACGGAAGTATGAGACATCCAATTGGGATCGAACTAGATAGCTATGGTATGTTAGCCTAGCTTTCTAACTATTACTCAACGTGAGGCATCCAAGAAATTATTGCGTAGGGATTCAATAAATAATCAACTCTTGTAGATCATTTGCATGTTCAGCAATTAGTCATGTAGGCAGTCACATGACAGTCCCCAAAACCCCTTCTCGATATCTTTTCACCCCTGGACTTTGACCAGTATGGATGTTATCTGACTCTTGCCAGGGAACAATAAAAGTACGTAGCTATCTTTTATTTATCCTTATCAAAGAAGTCTTTTTCTTTTTTGATTCGCTTCTACATACTGCTTGTTCATCAAACAATATATATAAATTTCTATCTGTTAAGACATGTGTATCGTGGGCATGGACATAAGTAGCTAGCAGAGACTGGTATGCCACGTGGTGGCTCAGGCATATGTCGAAGGGCGCGAAGGTTGATATAGAAAAACACGGACACTTTTGTATTTTTCTTTACTGGCTCGCTACCGTGAGTTGTCCGTTTAGAGAAAGATTGGTTAAGTCTTTTTAATTAAAAAGACGCGGTTTCTCTTTGGATAAAACTTAGCCCCGACTTCCCTCTCCGCTGGCCACTTAAATTCTGCCATTCAAACCAGGGTCGCCTCATACTTCTGTCTGTCATGTCGGAAGTGGGGAACATATGCGTTTCCGGTGATTCAACACCCGTACAGAAGATTTGGATCCCACGTTTTTTTTTCAGGTTATTTTAACTATCGTACTAATTCACCCGTGACTAGCTAACCTCCAACGAGTGCTTTGGCCTGACTCACTCAGTAGTGAGCAAGCTGTTCGTTGACTGTTTGCTTTTTCTTTTCTTTTTTTTTTCTAATTTCAATTTTCTATGAGCCGTTCAATTACGTTACACATGCTTGTCTTTTATTTCTTTTTAATACCACTTCTAGGTATATTGTGTATATAAAATGTTAAATTTTCTATCATAGCCTTCCGGTTACTCAAATCAAAAATCCCTGTTGAAAAAACGTAAAGTCATCTGTGACGTCAGTTAACGGAATTTTTCACTCATATCGGAAACAACGAACCCTGGTATTAATGATAACGTCACCGTTTCATTGCCGAGTGAAAATTTTCATCACCAACACGAGGGCTATTTTCCAGATGAATTAATTCTGCAGACCATCTAGGAGATTGGTTCTAATTGCACTACAAAACAGGTAGTATTTATGAATTCCTCTCATCAATAAAATGAAATATTTCATTATTACTCATGTTTAAAAGAGGGATTTCCTGTCTTTGACAACACAGAATTTTCGCCACTTACTCACATGGTAGACAATCCAATGCGTAGTCCTTCCATTCTATTTAAAGGCAGTCACTTTAATTCGCGGTGGGCATTCGTGCCCAGAGGCGAGGAAGTTAGACGAACTCCTTTCCACTTGTAATAATATACCTTTTAACGGCACCTCTTCTACCAGTCAGTAGCCACTAGCAAGCAGCCGACGCAGGATCCAACCAATTACAGTCGCAGATTCAGTACAGCCGATGCCAGGATATCAGAACTAAATTACGAAAGTCATCACCAGTTATTTTAAGAACTATTTCATATTTCAGAAAGTCTTTCGAAGAGCACCTCTAGACCTCTCACTTACACCATTTTGCAGGTACCATGAGACGACGATGCAGCAGCCAGCCAGACTTGCAGCTGCCCAGTTTCTTTTGCAGCAGACGAATTTCTCTTGCAGCAGCCCATACCTGCAGCACCAGTTCCTGCATCATCAGACCATTCAGTAGCTAGTCAGTCTACGAGCATTAACTCTGATCGGATTATTATCAGCACTTCCAAGCCATGTCGACATATACCCCCGATTAACCAGCGACTGAATAAACCGGGACATCGATCATCTAGCCTCTGCAACCGATATGTCCACCTCTTCGATCGTTTCCAGATTCCTGACCATGCAGCTATACCTATGACTTACATCGAGCACTAAGATTACCCTGGTCTTCAAGATTTGCTGTCGCCAAGAACTTTTAGACAGCTGAGTCTATGCCTTTCGACCCAACCGACTTTTAACAATGCTGAGACTACGCGGACATTATGAAGCAACAGCGACTCTACACCCGTGCAAACCTTTCGTGTATGATTCGATCAATAAATGCCTGGCATTTTAATCTTACCCTCTTGTCTTTGTCATCTTTGGGTTAGGGTTAGGGTTTGTTGTTAATCATATACAATTCATAAAAGTTTGCGGGATTGACATGTTCATCGGTCCTGCAACAGATCTATTTCTGAACAAATAAGTTTATCTCGTCTTACCTTCCATTGTATTTACCCTTACTATATCACAGATATACTAATGCTATGAGGAGTTCATAGTGTAATGGTTATCGTCGTAAGAAATCCGATTTCAAATCTTAAACGAAGTAGTCTGCATTTCACATAGCGCTGATACCCTTGGGAAAGGTGTGCATCCAACAATTCTCCCTCCTGCTATGGATAAATCATAGGGCAGTCTGGACCCTTTAACCTTGGTATGGCAACTGGTCTATGAAAAAAAAAACTTTGAATTCAAACCTGTTAAACCTTTCTTTAAAAAGTGGCCTTACGTCACCTCCTGCTCTTGCGGAGGGTTTGGTAAATATATACATATACTAATGCTAATATTGATCCTTGGGGAGTGGGGACTCGATTAAAACATAGTCCCCACAAGCAAACATCCAATAATAATCGTAATAAAATAATATTCTAATGAAGTTAAGTTTGCCGATAAAAGTCACATTCAAAATATTTTACACTAAATTGATACATTCTGTGACTTTTTCTTGTGACTATTTCCTTCAATCTGTTTGATTTTATCAGTACGTTCGGCGTTGGTTATTTCGAAAAGTATCAACAAGATTTTTAAAAGTCTTCACTCTGCAAAGACAATTATTGGACCCACACTTTTTTTATTTTTAGTCAAATTAGCTAAAAACACGTAAATCAGAATATTCTAGAAAAAAAGGATCCAAATCTCACCTAAAATATTTTTAAGCCAATCAGCAAAAACATAGATTGGAACATTCTCGAAAAAAATGGATTAAACACTAACTTGCCGAAAGATTTTTCATAGAACAAAAAATAGGCGCCTCAATAAATAAGTAATTTCTACGATTCTCATTGGTTAGATCAGGTCACAAGTTGTGTTTACTCATACGTCCGCATATATGAACTTTAGTTAGTTAACCCGCAATGAAATCTACCCCCATAAACTTAAAATATACCATTTCGATCCACTCAAAGAGTATGAGAACCCAAATTTTTTTAGTTCAAAGGGGAGGCGGCACACAGAGATGGCACAAAGGCGACCATAGACGAAACGGAGACGATACACATAGAAGAAAAAGTCAGACGCATTCAAATACACTAACACGCCAACAGTGGACTTGAACGGCCAATAGATTCAGTGACTTATACATACCAGAACTCACACATACCCACACACATACACATGTATGTAAGAACAAGTTGACCTCCCTCTTTCTCCCTGTTATTCCTGACTAAAAATATATTTATTTTTACACACACACACCTCCATACATAGCAAAATTTATGTATTTTTGTTATTTGTCCAGCTCTGATAGAGTAAAAAATTATTTGTTTTTTAACATTCTTGTTTTTGTTAATTTTCTTTAGTCTACGTTTGTTTGAAAAAATTGTGTTTTATATTGTGGAACTGGCACTCGGAATTACATCTTAGAAATAGGGATAGAAAAGATAAAGTGTTGCAAATTTTAGTGTAATTCGCGGGAATTTATCTGGGAGAGTGGCCGGGAAACAAAGTTCTTTGAATTTGAGTATTTTTTCTTTTCTTTGTAGTTTTGTCGAAATATTTCAGTTTTCATCTAAGTTCGAGTCTTCTGTAAAGTTATCTTTTCAGCAGAATTCTCGGTTGAATTTTCTTTCAGTTGTTTAACTTGGTAAAATTTCAGTAGTCGACTTTCGTTAAATTTGGCTTTTATTTTATGAGAAGCCTCTTGCCTGTTTGAAAAATTCATGGGCTATTCAAAAAGCGAGTGACGAAACCCATCTGCAGGCTCTTTTTCCTGCCTTTACAGTTTAGTCCCCGAATTCGTGCTGAGGGTCCCAATAGTAGTTGTCGACAAATAGTGTGAGGTAGCTTTTTGGTGCCGTATTGTCTGGGATTCCTTCCCCCTTTTCCACTCTGACCAAATCAAGTGCCGCACGTGGTCGGTTTGATTTTTTCTTAGAAATAAATTTTTATAGATGGGAACTGACATGTGACCCTCTCATTACCTAGAAAAACACGAAAAGGGAATAGCACACATAGAAGATGTTCATTTAGGGTTTTTTTTTTGGTTTTGTTTTGTTTTTTTAGCAGTAAGTTAATTAATTATAGATGAGACACAAAAACTTTTGCTTTAATAGCTGAATATTTTGTCTTTATAAAACATTTCTTAAACAAACTAGATTAAATCATTCAAATTAATGGTATCATTTTTTTTGAAAGGTGTGTAGAGGAAAATATTATGGAATAACCCAATATTGAGGAAAAAATCATAGAAATCATTGAAAAAAAATGTATTAGCACACATAAGGCATAATCACCTTGTTTTTTTTTTCTATTGTTGCTGTTGTTGTTTTTGTTTGTTTGTTTGTTTGTGTGTGTGTGTGTGTGTGTGTGTGTGTATGTGTGTGTTTTGTTGCAAATAAACTAACAACAGATTAGATGCAAAATATTTTTCTTTAATAGCTGAACATTTAAAGAAAAGTGTTTTGCGTCTTATCTGTGATTAGTTTGTTTACTGCTAAACAA
Organism: Sepioteuthis lessoniana; assembly: GCA_963585895.1. Lineage (NCBI taxonomy): Eukaryota > Metazoa > Mollusca > Cephalopoda > Myopsida > Loliginidae > Sepioteuthis > Sepioteuthis lessoniana. Next base: position 25,275,761 of record OY757935.1, read on the forward strand.
ACGTGCTGATTCCATAATTTTTGCCGGAGATAATATCATAAATAAAAAAAAAAAATGCTATGAGCTTGTTTTCTATTTCTAAGCAAACAATTTTCGTATTTCTAAAAAAAAAATTCTAGACAGTTTGCATCCTATTTCTGACGTGATCTCAAGTATTTTTCTTTCTTGTTACCAGCCGTTGGAAATATTTTATTTTAATGGGATCATCTTCTTGTAAGGAACTTTTATGGTTGTCACCGCCGGAAGGAAATGACGGGATTTTTCGGAACTGACACCGCCTGCTGAGAGAATAGCTTTTCGGCTCAAGCCACGACGCAGTGGAGACGTCATTTAAGTAGTCCAATGAATTTTCGCAGGATGTGCTGGTTTTTAAACCTTGCTGTTCCCTACAGTTAAGGAAAGATAGTGAATAGGGAATAAATAAATTTTGTTGCTGTGCTTGACCTCTCCAAAAGAAATATGCTATTGCCTTTGTCTGTGAATTTGTGCTGTCTCGACTTTAACTATGAGGTGTCAACAGACCTATCCTACTGTGATGGATTCTTCAAAGAGAAATATGCTGTTGCATATGTCAGAGAATTTGTGCTGTTTTGACTCAGACCATGAGGTGTACAATTAAATTTGCTGTCCTATATAAGTGCTGAAAGTATTGCTGAATGAACACCCATGTGTCTGCATTATTCACTGTATTCTTGACGGAAAAGTGAACAGGTTTTCTGAAGAGATATTTTTCGCTTAAAAGATTCTTCCAAATCTTTTTTTCCATTCATACAACACCCTTTTTGTGTTGTAAGTACCAGCATCTATGTTTGTTGAAGACATATCATTTTTATATAATTCACGAGTGACCCAGTGTTTTTTCGAAACAATATGTATCATTGTTACTTAATTCATTTTTTTTAACAGGTCGCTAAAATAGCAATTAATTTTAGCAACTAGTGTTTTTCTTCCAAATTTTGTAATTCCTTTTTACTTATTGTTAATTACTTTGTAATAAATAGTTCTTAGTAGTAAGCACGAGGCACGGTTGTCTTTTTATTTATTCCTTTCTTGTTTTTTTTCAAAGAGCTGTTTTCTTTTCCGTGAAAGGATTCGTTGTTTTTTTTTGTTTTTTTTTTTTTTAATAAAAATCAATCCTTTTATTGCCCATTGTCCCAGTGGATAGAGTGTTCGCCAATGGCCCGGGAGATCGAGGTTCAATCCCAGATCGAGTCATAACAAAACTCAAAAATGGTACTTGATGCTGCTTTGCTTAACACTCAGCATTATAAGTTACGGATCAAGGGTAAAATAGAGCAATCCAGTGAAAGGAGTGCCATCCTCCCCTATACCTCGGTGGATTAGCTTATGAGAAAGGAACTTTTGGGTCACCCTCGACATTTATTTTTTTTACTTGTCACACAAAGATATGTCGAAAGGAAAAACTGTTGATAGCAGTTAGTATTGGTGTGAAAGGTGGGTGTGTAGAGGGATAATGTGGTCTTTGATGTTGGTTGATTGTTTGGGTTTTAGGGCATATCAACCTTTGTAGTGTCACGTGGTCTACAACTGAGAGGAGAGAAATAAGAGATTTTCCCCTACCCCTCCGTGTTTGAATTATCAGGCCGCCAAAGATTGACCGTTAAAAGAGGAATAAGAAATGTAGGTCAATTCATCGCGGCCGAAGTAACAAATCCAGGTCAGAATGAAAGCCAACGGATGTTTGCACTCTGTGACCGGGTGAAAGAGATAGTAGTCCGAACGAATCGCCTGACAGAAGAAAGAGGCTAAATGATTGGCCAGAATCCTAAAGCGGAAGTAGCACCCTTTTCGTCAGCGGAAATAGGGATAAGGAAATCAGTTTTGGAACGGAGGTCGCGATGAACAGACAGGCGAACTCATGCCAAACTCCGGGTGAAGAAGCGACATAGAGCTCTTGGACAAGATGACAGCCGCATTCAAGCCGAGCTATATAAAATCCCGCAAGCCCGTAAAAGAGAAAATACTCTCAGAAGGAACTTGTCGAAAAGCTAAGTAACCTTAAGACTTTCTCCCTACACCCTGCCTAAGTACTGCAATTACCTACTCTCTCTCTCTCTCTCTCAATTTCAAGAAGGAAGAAAGAAAAGAATAAGGAAGAAAGACGTTTGTATTTATATATTATCCGCTGATAATATGGCCGACACGTTAAATATGTGTGTCCGCGTGTATTAAAAACCTTGTTGTATTTTAATGTCCCCACGTGTTGAAATTAATTCATTGTGTTGTCTGCCTATCAAGTTGTCTTTTGCATGCTCCCATTTCAGCTTCATTCGCCTCATGTTATTCTCGCTAAATTGTCCTATTCGCCTTTAAAAATATGACACGGGAAACTAGAATTGTCGACTACGATAATTAATATTATTATATCTAACCCTAGAGGCCCATATCTTCCATTATCCTAGGGGTAGGAAGAGGTAGTGGCCTGGTGTGTGTGTGTGTAACGTGAAGTTTGGAAACCCCTTGCCAGCGGCGGTCAGTCTAGCCCCAAATTAACCCCAACATAATCTGCCAGTTTCCCTACGCCCAAAAAGGTAATCTTAACGGGAACTTATTCTACGAGGGATCAAGTGCCAGACTGCCCCGTCTTCACACGTGCGAAAAATAAATTCCCGTCTTGGGGTAAATATTGTATACCGCATCACAGTAGGTTATTTAATGCTAAATCCATTTTTATTTAAATAATCCGTTCTATTTCAAATAATTCAGGTTGATTGGTTGGTTGGGTTTTTATGGCATATCAACCTTTGTAGGTTATTTAATGCGAAATCCATTTTTATGCAAATATTTAGTTCTATTTCAAACAGTTCAGTTTAACATGAGTAGACAGTTTAATTGTAAAAAACATTTCTATTTCAAGCAATTCAGTTTATTCAAACAGAGCTAATTCAGTTCAGTATAAGTATAGATTTTGTTCACACACAGTTAAATGTCAAAACAATATTAAACAATTCAGTTTAGTGTCAGTACAGTTTCAATGTCAAAAATAGTTCTATTTCAAACAATTCTGTTTATCATAAGTACGCAGTTTAAATGTAAGTACACAGTTTAATTGTCAAAAATATTTCTATTTCAAGCAATTCAGTTTCTTTAAACAGTTCTAATTCAAAGAATTCAGTTTAGCATAAGTATGCAGTTTAGTACTATTTAACCCATAGATAGGTGCTATCATTCTGGGTCAGAGTGGACCTGGGAGCAATGTCAGTGAAGGGGTGCTCTGCATTCCCCAAAGCCCCAACATCACTGGAACCTCACCATCAGATTGTTTAGTGTCATATCCAGGACACTCGTTAGGGGAGAGTCTTACCCCTCTGCAGAGGTGCAGTCGGTGTATTCTACAGCCCCACCCTACTCCAGCCGACTGGGAAAGTGATCTTTGAGTGCTACATTATACTATTAGTAACCTTCCTACCTACTTCTGCCTGGACTACTCTAACCTTTCCTCTCTCTTTCTTGTTTTCTCCCATCATGTACTATTCCTTCTTCTCCAGGTGGTCCATGAGGTGAATGATGCATCCCGGTTACGGGACTTGTAGGTTTTCATGTAGAGGTAGACGGCTCATTGCGTCAACAGCAACAATGTTTGTTTCCGGTTTGTACATAATACTATAATCATATGAACTCATTAATAGGGGCTATCTGATAATTTTTGGTGGCAGGCTATCGAGGATAGGCCTTGTCGGGCTGAAAAGACTGACGAGTGGCTTATGATCTGTAAGGATATGGAAAGTCCGTCTAAGCAAGTATTTGTGGGATTTTTTTTTATTCATTGATAATTTTTTTCGGCTGTAATTTTTTCGGTTGCCGAAAGCGTCCGGGAAGCACAGGCAACTGGTTTCTCACTACCATTTGGCATGATATGGGATAGAACTGCTCCCACGCCGTACTGACAAGCATCACAAGTGAGGATAAGTTTATTCTTGGGATCATAGAGGACCAGGATATGATTCGTCTGTAATGACTCTTTCACTTGTTGAAACGCTAAACAGTGGCCTGTTTTCCACTTCCAAGGGACGCCCTTCCTCAACAGGCGGTATTGGGGGCCCAGCTTATCTGCAACGTTCGGAAGGTACCTAGAGTCAAACTGGAACAATCCCAGGAAGGCTTTCAGTTCTGTCACATTATATTAGCTTGTATTTTGTTCTCAGTGGTATGTAGACCTTCCGAATCTATCTAGTGACTAAGGTAAGTAACTGATGAAGCCTTGAATTTGCATTTATCAAGTCTGACTCGGAGGCCGGAGGCTGAGAGTTTCTTCAAGTCTCAGTCTAAGTTGTCGAGATGTTCTGAGTCTGAAGATCCGGTAATCAGAATGCTATCCTGATAACTGGCAACATGTGGCTCCCTCGCGAAAAGGTTGTCTATGCAACGTTGATATATGCCAGGAGCAGACTTGACTTCAAAACTAAGGCGGTTGAACTGGTACAGGCCTCGAGGGGTGTTGATCGTAAGGAATTTCTTAGAGTCTTTGTGTAGCGAGACTTGTAGAAATACAGATATCAAATCCAGTTTTGTGAATTTTCTTCCCTGGCTCAGTTTCGTGTATAGGTCTTCAATCTTTGGTATGGGGTACGAGCCCAGGTTGGTACACTTATTCACGGTATCTTGTAGTCCTCACATAGACGAATCGATTGGTCTGTTTTAAGGGTGGTAACGATTGAGGCTGTCCATTTCGAATACTGTATGGGTTCGATTATCCCCAAAGACCCCAGCCAGTCCAGCTCTTTGTCCACCTTTTCTCGCAATGCATAAGGCATATGACGTGCTTTGCAGAAGCTGTGAAATTTCTGATCGTTGTATGATGTCTTCGAGAGCCGCGGTAGCGTTAACTCCCTTGAGCTTTCTGAATCCTATTCCAGCTAAGCTGGATTACCTCCAGCCAGTTCCTCCCTAACAGTGTAGGTTTTTATCCTGTATAACCACCAAAGGTAGGTGATACTGCTGATTGTCATATGTTACGGTAACCTCACAGGTACCGCACAGGGTTATGTTTTCTCCTGTGTAGGTGACAAGTTTTTGTGCCATTTGGCCCCTGTCAGTGTCTGTCAAAAACGGTGCGGCTGATTAGTGATACTGCAGCACCTGTGTCGATTTCCATCTCTACCCATCGGTCATTGATGCCAATACCATAGAGGGTCAATTTTTTTTTGTGACATGCGGAAGAGTTTTTGTACTGAGGCAGTATCCCCTGAAGTAACAGAGTGTGTGTCGTCGTCATACTCATCTCTGTCGACCTTATGTGTCCGGCAATTTCTGGTGCTCTTAGTACCTTTCTTTTTCAGGCAGGCTGCTGAAATATGGCCAGTTTTCTGGTAGAAGTTGCAAGTTGCATCCCTGAAGCGAGTGAGTGGTGGCCGTCACATCGAAAACATGGTTTTTCGCTTTTTCCTCTACCAGAATTTCCTCTGTCGATGCGGCTTATATTTGGCTGAGTGTAGTGGTTTTGGAGCAGACTGCTATGTCGTGAACATTTTTGTCAGCATTTTCCATCGCCTGGACTATCTGTCTAGCCTGGTCGAAATTCAACTTTTTTTCCTCCAATAAACGTCTGCGGAAAAGGTCGTCTGCGACACCTACAATCAGCAAGTCCCTTAACTTATCCTTGATAGCGGGACCAAATTTGCAGAACTTTGATTGTTTTTTAAGTAGGCGATAAAATCTGTGATTGTTTATTTTGGTTGTTTTCGGCACATATAAAAGTTGAACCGTTCGACACTGGGTTGCAGTGTTCCTCTAATGCCTGTGATAGCTCGTCAAGCGTTTTGTCTCGTAAGCTATCGGGTGTGATGAAGTCTTTTAATAAGGAAAATGTTTCGGTTCCACACACTGAGAGCAGCACTGCCTTTTCTTCTAATTGCGTCTGTAATACTGTTACCTTCGAAATAGTACAAAAGTCTCTCATGAAACACAGTTTCTTCCAGGCAGCTGTCGTATCGATACTTCTGTATGGATGCACTACATGGATGCAAACAAAACGGCTGGAGAAGAAGCTAGACGGCAATTACACAAGAATGCTGCGAGCAATATTGAACAAGTCCTGGTGGCAACACCCCACAAGACACCAACTATACGGCTACCTACCTTCCATCACGAAAACTATCCAAGTTAGACGAACCAGACATGCAGGACACTGCTGGAGAAGCAGGGATGAGCTCCTAAGTGATGTACTCCAATGGACCCCCACATATGGCCAGGCAAAAGCAGGACGACCAGCTCGAACGTACATCCAGTAGCTATGTGAGGATACGGGATGTAGCCCTGAAGACCAGCCAGAGGCGATGAACAATAGAGAGAAGTGGCGAGAGAGGGTCAGGGATATCTGTGCTAGCGGCATGACTTGATGATGATGATAGGCAATCCAATCAATCTGTGCCAGCAAAAATTCTTTAATTCGTCCATATGAAGCCATACTGCATGCACCTCGTGTATCCAACCGGTGGATATTTTATCCGAAAAGGGACTGCTCACACAAACAAAAATGTTTTCCGTGTTGAAATAAAAGGGGGAAAAAAAACGCTCACCGATGAAGTTTGATCTCATCCTCGTTGCCTTGTACGATAACTTTAGGAATTATCAACAAAAGACATTCGTGGGCGTCATGTTTATTTTTTCCAAAAACGCTTGCAGGGCTCGATGCCAGAACTTCCCGGTGCTACCCCGAAGACTGTTGCTCCCAAGCTTTTCATACATTACAGCAAGAGGTATCCATATTTACCGACCCCCTCCGCTCGGGCAGGATATGACTCAAGGTCAGTTTTTTTAAGCGGAATTTAACAGGTTTGAATTCAGAGTTTTCCTTCTCCTAGACTAGTTGCCTCACCAAGGCTGAAGAACCTAGTCTGCCCTACTATTTTACCTATGGCTGGAGGGTGAATAATTGGATCTATATTAGTGCAATGTGAAATGCAATCAGTCTCGTCCAGGATTTGAACTCGTGTCGCCGTGTCCATTTCCAACGACGATAACCATTACACCATGGGCACCTACAGCAAGAGGTATCAAAAAGAATGAATACACAAACATGTCTCACTAACTAAAACTATATACATATTGTTCTATGAGCAAGACAGTATGTACAAGGGATACAAAATAGAAAAATGCATACTTGCTAAGAGTTGTTAAGATAGCCATTTGGCTTTACCATTTACTGTCCAAAATTTGTTTCACACACTCAAATAATTGTGATATTGAGTTATCGTACTTAGACATGACAAATATATGAAGACAAACTCTTCAAGTCATCAATAGCATTGCTCACTCTACCATCACATTATTTCTTTGCAATGCCACCTGCATATCATATTTACCAACCCCTCCGCTCGGGCAGGACATGACACAAGGTCAATTTTTAAGCGGAATTTAACAGGTTTGAGTTCAGAGTTTTCCTTCTCCTAGACTAGTTACCTCATCAAGGCTGAAAAACCTAGTCTACCCTACTATTTACACATAGCTGGAGGGAGAATAATTGGATTCATATGCAATCAGTCTCGTCCGGGATTTGAACTCACGTCGCCGTGTCCATTTCCTACGACGGTAACCATTACACCACGGGCACCTCGCGTGGTATAATGGTTATTGATTAGTAATAGTTATTAATATTGTGCATATAAAATATCAAATGCTCTTGTATATGTAATTGAGTTTATATTAATCTTTCATCCATTTTTGGTCAGTGCCCTGAAGTATATCATGGATATATCAATGCTAATGGTCCAAGTTGAGTGGGGACTCGATTAGATATATTCTTTCATAAGCATTCCAATATTTGTATTAGATACGAATACTTGAAACTATATAACTGTGAGCAAATTATTTGCATTAAGAATAGGTACTTGTATTAGAACTATTTACTTGAAGCTAAAATTGTTTATAAATGATTATGGTGGTGGAGAATAAAAGGTTTGGATATATCATAGAAATTCATTCCTAAGAAAAAATCTAGCCGACCACGTGCGGCCCTTGATTTGGTCAGAGTGGAAAAGGAAGAAGGAATCCCAGACAATGCGGGACCAAAAAGCCAGCTGATGGGTTTCGTCACTCGCTTCTTAAATTGTCAGTAAAGATTTTAAACAGGCTGAAGCTTCCCAAGAAATAAAAGTAGAATTAAATGAAAGTCGACTACTAAAAATCTACCAAGTTAAACAACTGAAAGAAAATTCAACCGAGAATTCTGCTGAAAAAACCCTTAAAGAAGCCTCGAAATTTAATGAACTCTGAAACATTTCTACAAAAACAAAAAAGAAAAAAGAAAAGAAAAATACTCAAATTCAAAGAACTTTGTTTCCCGGACACTCTCTCAAATAAGTTCCAGCAAACTGTACTAAAAATGTGCATCACTTTTTCTTTTCTATCCCGTTCTTTTTCGTTTCTTTTGTATAAAATTCCCTTTTAAAAACTTTATTGTCTGTGTTATCTTTTCGAATCAGTATCCGAACTAAAAAGCTGCGGAACTTACTGTTTGAATTTACCGTTCAATATTGCCCCCTAAAAACACAACCCATTTAAATACTAAACTTGGCTTTAGTGTCACTCACTTCAATTCCAACAAATTAAATTTCACTCACACTTTATATTCCAAATTAAGTTTTATTTTATCTCTTAAAATTTCTTTCTATTGCAAATTTTATTCCCCTGTCGAGAAGAGGAAAATCTCGTATTTTGTTTTGGCGCGCAATCTAATTCAACACTGAATTTCACCCAATCAGGATGACATATCCTATTCAGCCCGGACCTTCATTCCCGGCTAGCAAAACGGGTGAGCGGCCAAACACTCTCTCTTCAGCTTGAGGCGGCGACCAGAACAGACGTGTCTCTGGTCGTCCCTGCTTAGCGATGCTTTTTAGCTAAACAAGCCACCCAGTGTGGACCTCTCACTGTGGCTTTAACACTAGCAGCAGCAACATGGACACTCAACGAGGGAACCATCTAATTTATGGATTCTTTACGAGGAATCCCAGTTGAACATAAATTAGAAACATTCAGCATGCCTTCCACAAGCACCACTTATTACCATAGATGTCGGCGGAATCACCAGGGACAACCGAGTGACGACTGAACTCGGTACCGGTTCCCTGCGTCAGGCTGTCGGCATCCTCACACCCAAGGATTTCCGGCCCGTAGTCGACGATGAGTAAGGTAAGTCGGATTGATGGCTTTAAACGTTGCCAGTTTGAATGTGAGGGGACTGAGGGATTCAAGCAAGTGTGCACGCATGCTTGGTGAACTCAAGAACCTCTGTGTAGATGTTGCTGCAGTACAGGAGACCCACTTCACTTGCGACGCTGACTGTCGGGTGCTGGAAAACGACTTTAACGTTTTCTCAGCATACGGTAGCCACGTCAGCGCTAGGGTCTCCTTGCTAGTTGGACGCAGCCTTGATGCTGATGTTGACGTTATTTTTGCAGGTGACGGTGGCCGGCTGGTTGTGGCCGATGTTGCCGTGAAAAGTTTCAAGTTTCGTCTGGTTGCGGTTTATGCGCCCAATATCGTTGTGGAGAGGGTTTCCTTTTTTCGTCGGTTGGCGCCGTTCCTGGACGATACGAAGCGGCTAGTCTTAATGGGTGATTGGAATGCGATCCTTGATCCCAAGATAGATAAGGTCGGTCGGGGAGCTAGTCGTGCGGGAAGGTGTGAGAGCAGCCTTGTCGGCTTCGTGACTCGTCACGGTCTCGTCGACAGGTTTCGTCTTGATCACCCAGGGCGGGAGATGTGGACGTGGCTAGATAGTTCGCCCTCTGCCAAAGTAGGTTCCTACTTGGACAGAGTGTTAGTGAGACGAGCTGACATTGACTTTGTTAGTTGTCCCACGTTCCACTTGATAGCGTGGACTGACCATAAACTTGTTAGAGTCAGTCTACGGTTAGCCAATAGGCTTAGTCTGGCCGGCTACTGGAAGTTCAATACCTCCTTACTGGAGATACGGGACTTCCGGGACCGGCTGGAATCCCTAATTCAGCGGGCGTTAGTAGGGGCGGTTACCGGGAATAGGTGGTGGGCTTCTCTCAAATATAGGATTAGAGACTTCGCCACCAAATACGGTCAACAGCTCAAACTAGATAAGGCCAAGGAGGCGAAGTCTATAGACGATAGACTTTCCCGGACGGTGGCTGGGGGGGACTCCCTAGGTGTAGAACTAGCTAGGAGGGACCTTGAGCGTGAGAATAGCGAGCGCTACAAGGGATACGTAGTTAGATCTAGGTTAAATAGAGTTCTCTACGAAGCTGTGAAATCGAACGCGACTGCGCGTGAGGAAGAAGTGCGAAGGTTCCCCGATCGGTACGTCGCGTCTGTCAAGACCGCGGACGGGCGACTGCTGCATTCGAGTCGTGAGATACGTGATGCCTTTCGGGCGCACTTTCGGGATCGCTTTGCCCGCTGCCCTGATCTCCCGATCCGGGAGTTTCGTAGCTATCTTGCCAACTTCCCCCGCCTCCGGGTGGCTGAAGCGGCTAGCTGCGAGGGTGTGGTTACTGAATGCGAAGTCCGTGATGCGTTGAAGCAGGTCGGCCTGAACAAGTCGCCGGGACTAGATGGTTTGCCCTACGAAGTGTACTTGAGGATGTCGCACATGTTTGTGCCTATTCTGACGGATGTGTTCAACCATTGGTTCGCCCAGGGAGCCATCCCTGGTAGCGTTACCAAGGGCGTGATCACATTGCTGAAGAAAGGTGGCAGGCATGTTTGGGAGGGTTTAGATGACTACAGGCCCATAACTCTGCTTAACACAGAGTTAAAGATTTTGGCCCGGGTCTTGGCGAATCGTTTACAGCGTGTCATCAGTGATCTGATCGGCCCTGAACAGACCTTTGCTGTGAAGGGAAGATCGATCCAGGACAATCTGCACTTGATTCGCGAGGTCCTAGAGGGGATAGAAGACGACATAGAAGCCGCGCTGATCAGTTTAGATCAGTCCAAGGCCTTCGATAGGGTTGACCATCGGTTTTTGGCGTCTGTTTTGGAGACTGCCGGATTCAAACCGGAGTTCCGCAGATGGATTAGCATGATGTACCACAACCCTCAGGCAGTGGTGCAGGTGAATGGAAGGCGTTCGAGGGTATTCGCGATCGAGCGTTCGGTGCGGCAGGGCTGCCCGTTGTCTCCTCTTCTCTATGTCCTCGCGTTGGAGCCCCTCCTGCGCAGGCTTAGGGATGAGGGGACAAGTCCGTCCCTCCGCGGTATACCTTTTGTTAGCAGCCTTGCGGCAAGGGTTTCCGCGTTCGCTGATGACATCACAGTCTTTGTATCCCGCCGTCTGGATATAAAGGCTGTGAAAGAGGCGGTTGTCGAGTACGAGCGGATCACAGGAGCCAAGGTCAATTTTGACAAAAGCGAAGGTTTGCGGCTTGGTGCTTGGAGGGGTAGCAATACTCTTCCAGGGCCCTTCCGCTGGAGTGACGGACCCATCCGCATCCTCGGGGTGTGGTTCGGGCCCGACCTCCAACTGGAGCGAAATTGGTCGGAAGTACAAACCAAGGTGAATGCTCAGGTGGGAATCTGGCTTTCAAGGAGGTTGTCCTTAAAGGGCAGGGCGGAGGCGTGCGCCACGTACGTCTTCCCTCTGATCCTTTACCGATTGGCCGTACTTCCTCTGCCTAAGGCACGTCGGTTGGCACTGCAACAATCCCTCTCCAGATTGCTCTGGGGAGGTGCAAGGCCGATGGTCAGTAGGCAGGTCTGTATCCAACGTACACGCAACGGGGGTCTGGGTATGCCTGATCTGGAGAGCCACTGGCTTGCTGAAAGACTTGCATACCTCGGCCGGTCCTTGACAGGGGACTCAGTGTGGAGACGAAAGGCGAGTCGGACTTTTCCTCGCCTCAAGTCAGACCCAAAGGCTGAAGGTCGACGTAGGCCTACAGGCGAAGCACTGTTTTTTAGCGAGTGCCGAAAGGCCCTTCGTAACCTTCTTGGGTCCAGTGACCTTTCACGGCCTCGGAAAGAGCTATATCGGGAGTTAGTGGTGGGTTCCGCTTCTGATCCTCTTAGCGAGCAGCGAGGCTGGACGGCGGAGGAGATCCGCTCTCACTGGAATTGGGCGCCATGATCGAGCTTCTTGAACAACTCCGAGTTCTCGCTCACCTGGCGACTTGTACGGAATGCGTTACCCCTTCTCGGCTTGAACTACAAAGCGGGCCTAGCAGACATGCCTGATTGTCCTCGCTGCGGTAGTGGATTAGAAGAAACGGCTGAGCACGCCTTCTACTACTGCGAGCGAGTTCGCCCGTTTTGGGATCACGTCGGGGAGTGGACGGCTCGCATCGAACCCAAGCAGCTCGTGCTGCTCGACGTTGGTTACGTCGTGGACAACGTTCTTCCTCCGTTTCAGGGTGAGAAGCGTGTGGTGTTTCTCGCGATCCTGGCTGTAGCTCGAATGGTGATTTGGATCACGCGAAAGAAGGGATTGTATGACGATGCAAACTTTTCTCATCGCGATCTGGTTTTGTATTTTCGGCATCAGCTGAGGGTCAAAATCAGATGCGATAGAAAACGCTTGGATCGCATAACATTCAACAGAAGGTGGGTGAATGCAGCGAGCCTGGTCGTACGAAAGGGGGCAACGTTGGAGTCATCCTTCCCTCCTCTGCCCGCCCATGGCGTCTACGGTACGGGTCCTTCGGGACCCCACCCCCGGTAAGTAGGCAAAGTTTTCCCCTTGTAACCTAGTTAGCAATATGTTGTCAGTCATTGTCCCCGTCATCTAGTCATTAGTATTCAAGATCTTCCCCATCCCCATTATTTTTCGACCTCAACCCATATCCCAGCCCGCTTTTACTGAAGATCTTGAACATTCATATGTATAAAAATCATATTACCAACTTGTATCGACCTACACCGTCCCCGACCCTTTATTTTCTTTTACCCCTTATAGATTAGGATCCCAGTCCCACCTAGGGCAGGTCCGAATTGTTTCCGGTTCTTTCGCCCCGGAAAACAGTCGGCCTCCAATTTTATAGACGGGGGGATGGGAGGGCAACCAAACGGGGGATTTTTCCTTTGTTTCTTTGTTTTTGTATATATTTCGGGGTTTTTTCTCCCATCCCCATCATATGAATTCATTTGTAAAAAATCACAGTTTGTAAATAAAATCATGCATCACTTCCGGGGTTTTAAGTAGGTCTTTCTTCATAGAGCAAATGTGGTATTTTGGTGGTAGCAGCGCGCATGGCGACGGATGAATGACTATATATTGTATTGCTGAATGGGTCGGCGAATGTGGCTAGCTAGGTCCCCTTAGTTAAAACGTAGTTAATGCAAGACCGCAACCTTCCCCTTCCCCCCAAAACACAAGGCCTCGTGCCTTCCTGTAAGTAATCAACAGGAAATAAACACAAGCACCACTTATTGTCACCACAAAAATTTACTATGTCGATCCGAGCGCCACTTCGCTCTCGACACACGAAACTACACGGTGACCTTGAATACTTCCCTCACACGTCCAACGACACGCTGCCATCTCTACATCCCGCTAAGCTATCGCGTCTCCAAAACCAACAAGCCTAAATACCACGAGTCTTGCAGCACCAAGAAAAAACCAAATATTCAAAGCTGCAAATAAAGAACTTTCGTTTTTGTGTGTGTGTTAAAGAATAGTTTCGTAATTCATTTGTTGCCTTAAAAAATATAGCGCTAAACAATTAACCATTTCACGCACCGCTATACCCCCTTAAGATTTATTTAATGTCGGGAAAGATTATGAAGTTGATCACTTACGTTTTCTTCTTTTCACCATTCACTTATTATGTTCTTTTGTTGGTTGTTCAGACAAAAAAGGAATGAATGACGCAAAGAGACAGGGATACTTTCAAACTCAATTTTTATTCCTAAGTTTCCAACTATTTTGTGGAGGGAAATTGTTTTTCTGAGCCAGTAAAATAGCTATCCTCTCGATCGAGATGTCTATCAAAATCTAAGAAGTTTCTTTTTTGGAGACAGGAAGCCCATTTTTTTAGACATGCATAGATTGCTCTTCTTGCCAGAGGCCTCGAGGGAGATTGTTTTTATTTGTACTTATTTATTTTATTTTGTTTTTATATTATTTTTATTTATTTTTGTTATTGATTTTTTTTTAAATTTATTATTTAATCCCTACATGGCTATTAAACAGAAATAGTTACTTGAAGTTACATAATTGCTTTGTAGAGAAGAGGAAAATCTCGTATTTTGTTTTGGCGCGCTATTTAATTCAACACTGAATTTCACCCAATCAGGATGACATATCCTATTCAGCCCGGACCTTCTTTTCCGGCTAGCAAAACGGGTGAGCGGCCAAACACACTCTCTTCGGCTTGAGACGGCGACCAGAACGGACGTGTCTCTGGTCGCCCCTGCTTAGCGATGCTTTTTGGCTGAACAAGCCACCCAGTGTGGACATATCACTGTGGCTTTAACCCTAGCAGCAGCAACATAGACACTCAGCGAGGGAACCTTCTAATTTATGGATTCTTTGCGTTTAATATTTTAGACCAAGGAATCCCAGTTGAATATGAATTAGATACGTTCAGCATGCCTTCCACAAACACCACAAAAATTTACTATGTCGATCCGAGCGCCACTCCGCTCTCGACACAAAACTACACGGTGACTTTGAATACTTCCCTCACACGTCCAACGACACGCTGCCATTTCCAACATCCCGCTAAACCATTTCGTCTCAAACATCCAACAAGCCTAACCACCACGAGTCTTGCAGCACCAAGAACAAACCGCCTCAAAGCTGCAAATAAAGTATTTTCGCTGTTGTGTGTTTAAATCAAAGTCTCGTAATTCATTTATGTTGCCTTAAAAAAATATAGCGTTAAACAACAACCTTTTCACCTGTGTTGTCTTCAACAACACCTATAGCTTTAAAAAAGACTGACTTCGGGATTAAAAAATCCAACAAGAGTTGACCTCTGTCAATTGAAGCAACCAACTATCGATACAAGGTCGAGATTTATGAGGACCCAGCTGTGTATATGAGGTGGTGTGTTTAGTGTAATGGTTAACGGTTAGCAAGAAATGGAATCAGAGAGTTCAAATCTTGGTCGAGGATATTTGCGTATCGCTTCACGCTAATTCTCGTTGTAAAACATTAACCCATTTGTTTTACCTTCAACAATGGTTAATTGATTTGGATAAAGAAAACTGAATTCAAACCAGCTTTACATTTAAACAAACTTTACACTTTTAAAAAATTGAACTTGTGTCACATCCTCCCTGTGGCAGAGGGATTGGGTAAATAAATATATACATACTTATGTAGACTTGTACCGACCCATATATGCATTATTGCTCCTAAATATGCTCATCCAAGGACAGAAGGTCTTATAGCGTAAAAGAGTCTCTCAGGATGATTTGAGATGATCATTCATCGAAGCAAGTTCTAGTCTCACTCTAAACTGGATTTAAGCAAGTCGATGTTATAAGTATAGCAGAATAATTTATGGAAAGTTGCTGCTTTTAATTTAGTAACACAAAAACGATTATTACTCTTTAATATTCAAATGTTTTGAGCTGACTGATTGACTTTGTCTCGCATTCTGCCGCGGATATACATACATGAGAGTCATGATAAAAATATTCAGTTCCGTCGACATTCCCCTCTGTGGGATATCATGTATTGACTGTAACCTTACCCTTTTTAGTATAATGAGATAGGTTTAGCTCTAGGTCAGGAGTGGTCTAAGATTGAACTTTTGGTAAATAAATTTACACCTCCCAGCCAAAAATTTCGAGAGCCATGTCTTTTAGTTCTTTCTTTGAAATAATGATGATAGAGTTATCTTCCTTGACATTTTTTTACATACAGTGCACGTCATGAGTCGTCTGTATGACAATAAACCTTTGCAAAATCTACCCGTAAAGACCATCAATTGGTCGAAAGAGTGGAGTCCCAATCACTACAAAAGGTAAAAGAAAGACTAAAATATTGAATTAATTTATGCGACATATAATTGTATATCTTATTGAAGCATTTAGTGACTACTGACTTACCATCACAATTTTACTGATCAAACAACTTTCTTTTTACTAAAACAACATAACACTGTTTACATTTTTCTCCTTTCTTTCTTCGGCTGAGGAATTTGATATTAATTTAACCTTATTTTGTTTGGAGAACTAAATTTAAAAAGCAAACGAACAACAACAAAAAAAAATCCAATTAAGTTGGATTTAGTCACGAAGTTTTGATGTAGCATTTGAATTGAATCTTGCTCTTGAATATTTTCCCTGTTTGGAACTGTTTTATTGTAGCGATCTAGTTTTACATTAAATTTACATTGTAGGTTGTACATCCGTTGTCATAGACACAAATACAAAATCAGGGGCCAATTAAACATTAATCCTGTAAGTCAAACCCTCACTTTAGAGCCTCTTCACTCGTATCAACTTAAAAAATTTATTCATTTATTCATTCTAGACCTTGAAAATATTTTTTTTTTTAAATCATGGTCATTTTCAGACAAAAATAATTCAGAAAAATACATGCTATGACAATATTACGGAGGTTCATGTAACGAAATCTTAGCCGTTTTAAAATTTATTGGAAAATAAAAGTAAACTTGAATATTCGAACCCTTTAAATATTATCTTACTGTTATTTTTAAAAACGAACAAAAGCAAAACAAAACATGATCGTATATTAAATAAGTTCAATCAACTCTGCAAAGTATAAAATGATATCTCTTCAAAACATTAAAAATGTCTATAAATTGTGTTGTTAAAATGAGGAAGTTTATTTTCGTAAATTTCAAGCCGTCTTAATTTAGCTAATTTTCATAAAAATTAAATACCGTCATCATACAGTAATTAATTAATTTATTTATTAGAATAGGAAATCATGTTTGATTTTTTAGATTTCAAAGTTATTTCATAAAAAAAAATTCTGGGTTTTTTTTTTTCAGCTTTTCGAAGATTTGTTTGTTTTTAAGTTGTAGGCAAACAATATTTATTATTTTTTTAAAGACAATAAATAGTAATGTGATCATGTGTTTTCTGTCTCAAAAGAAGTATTTATTTATTTATTTATAAATCCACCCTGTATGTTGCTTAAAAAGATGCCCGAATTATATTTTAAAAAAAATGATATTCAACCACGAAAATATTTTTCAGTTTCTTAGGTTGGGTACCTCCATGCACTTTCAACGCATTAAGTGATAAGACGAATAAATCGTTCAAGATATATATATATATATAACTAAAAAGTTAATTTAAAATTGTTTTTGTGCTATTAAGATTGATTAAGTAGATTGTAAAAATATTCCGATTAAAAAAATTAAGTCAGTTTTATAGAAGTGGAGATATTTTTTTGAAAAAGTCGATTTTTAGTGTAAAACAATGTGTGTTGGGTATGACACTAAACTGCATCTGATGGTAAAGCTCTAGTTTTGGAGATCTAGCAAGTGTGGAATACTCTTTCATTGCTATTACTCCCAGGCCCACTCTGTATTGGAATAGTAGTACTTGTTAGGATCCCATCTATTAGTCAAATAGTCTGTTTAGAAATGATTCATATTCGATCGGATAGTGTGCAAAAATAAAATTTAAAAAAACAACTCCTAAATAACTACACAAAAAAAGTAAATATGAACATACAATGAACACGATTTCCAAACCTCTAGTCGTAAAATTACCCAAGATGGGTTGACATGCCATTAAAATCTACCAGTGCTATAAAACAATGTGAGTTATTTGCATGAGAATATTTTTTGTACATAGAAAGATAGATACTTCATTAAATTCTTGCGTCTGAGCACTAAAAGATGCTTTTCCCCAACCTTTTTCTTTTAGAGTTAATGGAAAACGTATATCTAGAATAAAATTAATATTCATTCTTTTTTTTTTTTTTTTTTTACAACATTTTTTCATTTTATTTTACGACTGTTTCAAATAATATTGCAGCATGATTATACAAAAATCCCAGAAAAAAACTCCTACGAGGCTTGGATTTTTTTCCATCCCATCCCATACCATCCCATAAATCTCACATAGTCTGTGCGTCACCTATAATCAAACTAGTGTCATAAGTTATACAGGAAAACTAAAAAAAAAAAAAAAAAAAAAAAAACTGGACGAGCATTAAAATAATTTTTGGTGTATTACGTCACACCGTTTTATGCAATGTAAACATCTCTTCTCACATAAATATCTCTGTTTCTTTGCAGTATACACAAATAATTTTTTAACATCAGAATTTTCTCTTATCTTTTATCTAACCAACGGCACAAAGATAATAACAGTAAAATTAACTTTTATACAAGTTTTAGACGATTTTCCAACATGTGTCGATGGAGCAAGAACGTTGGAAAAAAATCTTTTTATGCGCAATAGCCTCCTCCTACCACTCCAACGAAAGTTGCATTAATTTTATTCAAATTTACTTTTTTTAAAAATGTATCTACTAGTCTAATGCCTACATCCACCCACCATCCTGATAAGACTCATTTTCACCCATTTGCTTAATTTTTTTCCTTTTCTTTTCTTTTTAACTTAACTATGAAGTCCCAAAATTATATGTTCAACGAGCTAGAATTTGGTTAGGTTTCTTTATTTAATGGCATATCAACCTTCGAGGGTTATTTAATGCCACAGTTCATTCTTTTTTCCTTGCCCATCCTGTCGGCTGAGAGTATAGAATACACCAAATGCACTTCTGCAGAGGGGTAAGACCCCCATCCCAATGCTATTACGTTCGCTTTCGGGCAAATACCCTTGGGAAAGGTATGAACCCCCTTATCCTCCCAGCTATGGGTTAAATAGCACCACTACTGTTCTTCTAGGCGAATAGCTTTGGTATTAAATAACCTACAAAGGTTGATATGCCATTAAACAAAGAAACCAAACCAAACCCCATTCCAAATAGTGTCCTGAATATGACACTAAACTACATCTGATTCCGATAGTGTGGCTCCAGTCCTGGAGTTTTGGAAAATGTGGAGTACCCCTTCACTGCCATTACTCCCAGGTTCACTCAGATCTAAATTGGTAGTACGTATTAAGGTTCCATCTATGGGTTCAATCATTTACTAGATATTTTATTAGTTATTAGAAACAATACAGCTATTTGAAAATTATTTATATTATATAGGAATATTTGAAAAATAGAATTACTAATGTTAATGAAGGCAAAAGAGGTGTAATTCTTTTACTAACAGTGTATTCATTAACAGAGGTGAATTCTTTCTTTTAGTTTTTAAATGTGTCATTTCAAAATTTGTTTAGTACTTACAAGTGTCCATTTAAGTAAATTGAAGTCCAGTGGATTTGTGCATTTATCAAGCAGGTATCTTCATTCAAAAATTCTTTTGTTTTTGGGTCCTTTTACTTCTTGTTTTTTTTTGGGGGGGGGAGGGTTATGTTTACATGACCAAAGTTGGAATCCAACAAATAAAAGTAGGAGAGAATTAAAGATGCTAGAGTGTTGGAATTTTACCCATTGAGAATAAGATAAAATCTACATTTGAAGTATAAGGAAAAATAAGGCTTACTGTAGCAGGAGACGTAACAAGAGAAAAAGAAACAAAACAACAATTTGGTTGAGAAAAGGGTTTACATTTAAAGAAATAGATAAAGAAAGAAGAAGAATTGCAAAAAGAGGTGTTTTCTGCAGACTTAGCTATAGTATTCATCTTGGTAACAGTTCTTTCAGTTCCATGTAGTTTTAGTGGCTGGTCCTTACAGATTCAAAGGTTTGAAGTAAGGATAATTCTAGGTCCCCATGTGCATAGAGTATCTTTGCAGGATGACCTTTGTATGTACCTCACTACTTGGACTTGAAGCCTGTTTTGGTAGCAGTCAAGATTCTGTGTTACATCATTGACGTCAAATAAAAAAAAGGGGATGTTAGTTTGAAAAACGCACACACGTTTGGTAGTACGGCAGATGTACTGATAGCAGCCCATGATTGGTTGTTTTTCAGCCAATCACAGGGCACGCAAAAGTGACTCCATAAATACTTTCCAATATTCTCCCCCAAAACAAAATTGCAATATGAAATCATTGCAATGTAATTTGTCATACAGTTCATAATAGTTCAAGGAGGAATTCATGTTCCTACTACAAAATTAGTTCTGTTTTGATTTTACAAATGGAACGCAATGAGCAAATTAATTTTTTTTTTTTTTTGCGTTGTACAAGGGTTGTAAAAGGCAGAAATTGCCATAAAAATGAGAAAAGTTCATCAAAACTTAAAACTTTACAAAATTGATGCATATGATGATTTTTTTTTTGTTTTTAAAGGCTGGAATCACCATAAAAGTGAGAAAGTTCACAAAATTTGATCTGATTTTTTTTTTTTTTTTTTAAGTCAGAAAATGTCAATAGATTGAGAAAGCTCACAAAACTTGCTTTTTTGTTTTTGCAACAAGGAAAGTTCCAAGGGAAGAAGAAGAAAGAAGGAAATCATAAGCAGGAGATACTATTTATAATTTAGGACATTAACCTTTTAAAGTGTTTTTTTTTTTAAATATAACTTATTGGTAAGGACTACTTTTAGTAATATATATATACAGATTATTGGTAGAGTTACGTTTTCCCTTGAGATTTTTATTCCTTTTGGGGCATTGTGAAATGAGCATACAGACTTTCTTGGGACAGAGTTGTCAACTCCCTTGTCACCAGCTGCTTCTGAGTTGGGAACAGCACCAGGGTGGTGTGCAAGAGTCAATGACAGCTCTTGTGGATACAACAATTTAATGGAATGAATCTGAACAGACCTGTCATTTCTTTTGACTTTCATGGAATGAACTTTGTTATCGTCGCCCATTATTAATTCCAGAACCCTTCACAGAAGCCAGAATGGTCTAGTCTTAGCAGGGTTTTTCACAAGAACCACATCATCAACAGCTATTTTATTTTGGAAATTAATCTCATGCAGATCTCTATACTGCTCTCTTAAACTCAATAAATAATCCTGATACCAGAGCTCATGAAACTTAGACAACACGGCATCACAAGCTTCAATAGATTTAATTTCATCAGATCTAGAAGGAGGGTCAGCTAACCAAACATCCTGATCATCCATTTTCAGTACTAGTCCTACATTTACGTTAGGACGAAGAAAGCAATTCGGTGTTGTAATTTCAGTGTTTGTATCTGAAGAACATCTGTATGTAAGAAGCCTTGAATTTATGGCATTCTGAATATAGATATCATCGTAAAAAGATTGAAATAATTGATTTGGGAACATTCAATAGTTTTGTATAAACAGGACTTATTAATTCAGATCATGCATTCCCATGTACTTCCCACCCATGAAGCATATAAAGGAATTCTGTGTTTTATGTTGTAGACCTGAAAGTGCTCATTGAACTCACTTGAGGCAAAAACCTCTTCTATGAGGTTACAACCAGCAATGAAGGATTTGGCGTTATCTCTGTAAATGTGAGAGTAAGCTCAGACCAATCAGCCTTAACCCCCAATAAAAACTTCCTTACATTAACAAAGTCTGGGTCAAACTTAGGACTATAGTTCAGAATTTGTTTGAATATTTCATCTATAATGAAAGAGACATCTAAAAAATTCTGTTTTAATAAATTAATAACCTCGTCATAATTCAAAATCAGTTGAGACTTATAGCCGGTCAAAAAACCTTTTAAAAGCGATAGCTTGACTTTTGGGGAATCTACCGAGTTAGAACAATTCTCAAATTGAGCCAGGAAATACAGGGTGTCCCAAAAAGATCTATACACACTTCAAATAACTGCAAACCAAGTTTTTATTATTATTTGTTTCATTTTCAACATGTAAAAGAATTTAACAACATCCTTCTGTCGTTTTGTCACTGCCGTTTCTCAAATTGATGTCCATTCTGGTCCAGACACCGCCGATAACGCGAAGCAATGGAGTAGCACACATCATGAAGCAATTCCCTTGGTATTTGCATGCATTCATGTTTAATGGTTGCTCTCAATTCAGCAATTGTTGTGGGTTTCAGTGCATAAACTTTGTCTTTTAGGTATCCCCATAAAAAGAAGTCTAGTGGTGTGAGGTCTGGTGAATGGGGGGGGGGGTATTCAACAAAACCTCTTTGTCCAATCTACCTGTTTGGTAATCTTAAAGTGTGTATACATCTTTTTGGGACACCCTGTATATTAATTCAAATTTGCCAACCTCCTCACCACTAAATTTCGTACATTGAATCTTAGGCACGTGTGTATACAGTTGTTGTTCTGTAGTGCCATTTTGTATAGGTACCAAAGTGGAAGGAAGAGGAGGAGTTGAGACAGTGCTTTCTATCTCGGAAAGCTTTTTAAATACTTGTGAGATAAACTCACACTCCAAAATTTCTGATTCTAGCTAACCACTATTTTCTAAATCGATATCTGCCTTTTCGCAAATTTCATTTATTTCAGAATTTGCTAGGTTGATATCAGCCATCCATTTAGTAATTAGATCTTGTTGCTTTTGGAAATAGAAATTTTTTAGGGAGTCCCTACTTAGCATGATATACAGCATAGTAATTATCTTTCTCTTAAGGGAGTCCCGTGAAAATAACAAGGATTTAACTCCTTTCAAAGTTTTAAAATCAGTCATTATGCTACGGAAAGTAATTAAAACCATTTGTGTTGTTATTGTTCGTATACAATACACTTAAAATAACTGTTATAATTTTAAAATAATAAAAAAGGCTTTTAATAGCAACCTAACAAGCCTGTAAATTAATGAGCGAGGTCCATGTAAAGCACAAATAAAAGTACGAGGGGCAGAACTAAAAGAAAAAACATTACCAAAAATTAATGCTATTAAAGTCCTTAGATACTAATTTTTTATATATATATATATCCTTTCTCAAGCCAGTCACGTAAATGCCTTAAAAATTTCCTTTTTTTTGTAAATTACAAAAAGTACCTTCTCCTGCAAAATGCAAACAAAGATTTTCTCTTTTTGCTATGTGTTAGGATTTTACCCATTAAGAATAAGACAAAATCTACATCTGCAGTGTAAGGGAAAATAAGGTTTACTGTAGTATGAGACATGACAAAAGAAAGGAACAAAACAATTTGGTTGAAAAAAAGGGGTTATATTTAAAGAAATAGATAAAGAAAGAAGAAAAGAAAAATAATTACGAAAAGAGGTATTTTCTGCAGACTTAGCTATAGCATTCATCTTGGTAACAGTTCTTTCAGTTCCATGTAATTTTGGTAGCTGGTCCTGGCTGGCCCTTACAGATTCAAAGGTTTGAAGTAAGGCGAATTTTGGGTCCCCATGTGTGTAGAGTATCCTTGCAGGATGACCTTTGTATGAACCTCACTACTTGGACTCATAGCCTGTTTTGGCAGCAGTCAAGATTCTGTGTTACATCGTTGACGTCAAAGCAAAAAAAAGGGGATATTAATTGAAAAACATGCGCACGTGTGGTGGTATGGCAGATGTGCTGATAGCAGCCCGTGATTGGTTGTTTTTCAGCTAATCACATGGCACGTAAAAGTGACTCCATAAATAATTTCCAATAAGAGTCAAAATTTTGCTCAAACATCTAAATATGATTGGCATTAGAGAGGGTAAAGGTTTTCTTTGAACTGTGGTGTTAATTACCTAACATTTTATTGGGATAAGAGTTGAATGTTTATTTTAGGGAGCTAACCAATTTGGAGTAAAAATTTAGCTGCTTAGCAAGTTTCTTTATTCAAATTCAACTTTTTGATTTTTATTGCTATTAACTATTATTATTAAATTTTTAAAATATATATTAAGCATTGCAAGTTTGGGTCCTATTGATTAATATTAAACAGAATTATTAGTGTTAGATAGCAATACTTGAAACTATGTAAGTGTGGGCAAACAAAGATTAATATTAGATAGAATTATTATTTGTTACAAAGGAATACTTGAAACCATTTAATTATGTGCAAACAAATGAACTCTAATAAGGACCAATATTAGCATGAGTATATCCATGATATACTAACACTAAACACAACACAAAGAAGATATTTAGTTAAGTCCTCACTCAATAAAGAGCAATATTAGCATTAGATTGGGTAGAGTGTTCACCAATGGTCCAGGAGACCAGGGTTTAATCCCAGGTCAAGTCATACCAAAGACTTGGTACTTGATACCTCTTTGCTTAACACTCAGCAATATAAGGTACATATTGAGGGTAAAGTGGAGCAATCCTGGAAAAGGAGTAGTGCCCTCTCCTACACCTCAGTGTAGTAGCTATTGAAAAGGGAGCCTTCTGGTCGCCCTCGACTATGGTCGTCAACTTTACTTATACTAACACTAAACACAACACAAAGAAGATATTTAGTAAAGTCCTCACTCAATAAGGAGCAATATTAGCATTAGCTTATCCTGGATATACTAACACTAAACACGACTGAAGGAAAGACAAGACAAGATAAACTCATTTACCAGTGCAGGAACATTTAACATTTAAGATATACATGCTAGTGATATTAAAAAGATATACGTGGTACATTCAATAAGTTTCCAGACTGTTTTTGTACAGGCATTTAAAATTGACATAGACTCTTGAAAATTCAGTATGTTATTGCTATACATCTTATGAGATGACTGACCAATTTTTATGATTTCAGGTTTCAAATGAAAAGCTAAAGCAGGAATTGGAATACACCCTTCTAAAGCCTGATTGTCACAACTGGTGAATTTCAAAAATGCAATGTGGATGTGAGGACACTTTAGAAGAACGATATGCAATAAAATTCTGTTTTGGAAAACTTGGAAAAAATGCCACAGAAATGTATGGAATGCTTCAGAGTGCTTTTGGAGCATCTTGCATGAATCGAGCATCAGTCTTTGAGTGGCATAAGAGATTCAAGGAAGGCAGGGAGTCTGTGAGGGATGATGAGAGGTGTGGGAGGAGTAAGGAAGTCAGAATACCAGAGTTGATTGGCCAAAGGGTTAGGGTTAGGGTTACTATGTTGAGTTTTTAAGGGAGTTCAGGAAGAGATTCTGTCGGAAGAGGCCAGCACTCTTCAAATCGGGTCAGTGGCATTTCCACCAGGACAATGCATCAGTCCACAATTCCATCCTTGTCACAGACTATTTGACCAATATGGGCATCAGGACAGTTTCTCACCCTCTCTACAGTTCAGACCTTGCTTCCTGTGACTTTTGGTTATTCCCTAAGCTCAGAGGCTGTCATTATGAGACAACTGGGGAGATGAAAGAGACTTTGATGAAGGTCATTGACACGCTCACACAAGAGGACTTCCATGGGGCCTTCCAGAAGTTGTTGGAACAGTACAAGTGCATTGCAGCTGGAGCAGATGACTTCGAAGAGGACTAGAGTTTCATGTGTGTACTATCAATAAAAGTGCCCATACAAAAAAAAGTCTGGAAACTTATTTAATGATCTTCATATATAAGACATGTGTGCCAATAGATAAAAAGTATACATATTATTCCATGAACCAGCAGTATGTAAAAGGGATACAGAAATAGAAAAAGGCTTACTTGATAAATATCAGTAATATCACCATGTTTGGCTTTACTGTTTCCTGGCAGAGTCAGTGTCTCTACTGTTCAAAGAATAAAGGCAAATAGAAACTGAGAAGGGGTTTCTGGGACTGATATGTGAAATCCTATGACCTCCTACAGGACATACAAATTACTCTGAAGAGATAATTATTCATTCTCTCCCTACTAGTACTCTTTCCCTGAACAGGTTCTAGATGCTGTAACAAAGAATCCTGCTTATAGTGCAATGATGAAAAAGGGCTTAACTGATGAGTGTTGGTAGTATTGTCATGTTTGGTTTTACCGTTCCCTGTTTGAGTCAGAGACAATGTCTCTGTTGTTCAAAAAACTGAAGCAAATAGAAGTTGAGAAGAGATTTTTTAAGATTGTTATGTGATATCTATAAGTCCCTACTGGACATGCAAATTATCCAAGGGAGATAATTATTTATCTCCTTACAGCTGGTTTGTGATTTTGAAACTGAATCGTCATCATCTTCAAGGAGTGTCAACAGCACTGATTTCTTTGACTCTCTCTTGCCATCCATCCCTATCAGCTATTAATTTTGGTAAGTCATCTTGAGGACATCCAGGGTCTGCGCAGAAGTGATGTAAGTTTTTTCTGATCAGCCAAGTCTATTGGAGAACATTGCTTATGAGTTTGTCCTTACTTCTCCAGCTCTGCCCAGAATGTCTTGATCGTCTTACTTGAATGGTTTGTGAGATGGGAGGGAAGTAGCTATGCGACTGCTATTTTATAGGGTACTGCTTGTGTAATTTGTTTAAAATAGCACACAGCATTCCTGTGTAATTTTTGTCTAGCTTTTACTCCAAGAGTTCATTCAGTGCAACTATACTTGTAATGTTGTTGGATCATAAGTATTATGAGGGTATCACTTATAAATTAAGGTTACTCTCCACACACAGATATGAATACAGGTGTTACCTTATGAGACCCAAATATGAATAGAGGTTACATTTTGCAAATACCAAGCAACTCCATTGTTTCTTTAGATAGAAAAATTTATTACAGTCTACAACATTTCACATGGTTGTCAATGAACAAGAATTTATTTATACCATACATCTTAGTTGATGCTTCGGGATGGGTCGTCAGTGATGTTTCCTTTGGGATCATGGGGGGTTTCGGGTCTTTCAACATCAGACCCCCTCACCCAAATGACCCAGTTGGCATCGATCTAACTCCAACTCCCATCCCGGCAGCCAACCTGCACATCCACACAAGGAGAAAACAAAAAAAAAAATGACCACAGAAAAGGCTCTATATATAATTTTGCAACAGCCAATCAGAGCTAAGCTCTACTGATGACTTCTAAATCTTTCCTTAAAAATCGGGAGGCCACTTTACTCTGCTTCTTTGCCACAATGGGGTCGTTATTCGGTTATTTGTTCATTCCGGTATGTATTCCTTCCTTTTTTCCCCCTTTTTTTTTTAAATTAATTTTCACATGGTCGTGAATGAACAAGAAAAATAGTGTAAAAAAATATATATGAAAAAATATATGAAATTGAAATGATCTTTACTGGTGTCTATTCGAAACGCATCAAGTTTCGTTGGTGATAGATGAAATGACACACAGCGACTTCATTTCTTCTTCCTGAGTAGCCGTCACTCCCTAATAGGAGCCACATATCTCTTGATTTGAATCTCCCCGGCGCAGCTTCACTGAATGTCTCTGACCAACTGCCCTGACTAACTTTGACAAATTCACACTGAAATCTTATTTTTATGTTTTCTTTTAATATTTCTCTTAATTACTGCTTATGTAATTACTAAAAACTTTCCTGTGATATGTCATCACTGAAACTTTCCCACCATGTGCCATCACTTAATCTTCAGCTAACAAAAATGTTTATCTTTTTAACATTCTGTCCACAACCGATTTCAAAACGATTTGTCAATTGCATACCCTGCTATTTGTGTGACATATGCGTCATTTGACCTTTGAATGTGACTTACACTTCAATTCAAAGTTTTTAACCAATTCACAATATATTAGTACAGATAAAATAATTAACTAATATAATTAATTACCATCCTTAATCATATTACATGCTATAGTACTGACATAGTTACAGCTTGCAAGAATTTTATTTATTTTATTAGACAGATCAGATTTCTATATGGTTGATA
Organism: Sepioteuthis lessoniana; assembly: GCA_963585895.1. Lineage (NCBI taxonomy): Eukaryota > Metazoa > Mollusca > Cephalopoda > Myopsida > Loliginidae > Sepioteuthis > Sepioteuthis lessoniana. The sequence continues at coordinate 25,303,334 of OY757935.1, forward strand.
ACCTGTCAATAGTGCCATTACTCCCAAGTGCTCTCTGGCCCGCTGTGGTAGCACCTGACTGGGTCCTATCTATAGATCAAATAGAACTGTTTGACATTTAAACTGAGTGCAAACAAATGACTTATGCTGAACTGAATTGTTTGAAATGGAACAGTTTGATCATTTAACTGTTTAATTGAATTGTTAGTGAAACATAGGAATAGTTGGAACCAGTTATTGCCTAGTCAGCTGGGGTTGTAGAATACACCGACTGCACCTCTGCAGAGGGGTAAGACCCCCTTTCCACAAAGAGTGTCCTGGTTATGACACTAAACAATCTGATGGTGAGGTTCTTATAATGCTGGAGATTAGGGAATGCGGAGCACCCCTTCATTGCCATTGCTCCCAGGTCTACTTTGGCCCAGAATGGTAGCACCTGATAGGGTACTATCTATGGGTAAAATAGAACTAAACTGCATACTTATGTTAAACTGAATTACTTGAAATAGAACTGTTTTGATATTAAAACTGTGTACTTATGCTAAACTGAATTGTTTGAAATGGAACTATTTTTATGCCAAACTGAATTACTTGAAAGAGAATTGTTTTTGACATTGAAGCTGTACTTAGGCTAAACTGAATTGTTTAAAATAGAATGGTTTGACATTTAACTGTGTGTAAACAAAATCTATTCTCATAAAACTGCATGCTTATGCTAAACTAAATTGTTTGAAATACAACTGTTTTGACATTTAATTGTGTGTAAACAAAAACTATACTTAAACTAATCTAAATTGTTTGAATTAGAACTGTTTGACTAAATTGAATAGCTTGAAATAGAAATGTTTTTGACATTACTTATACTAAACTAAATTGTTTAAAATAGAACTGTTTGTCTGTATAAAAATGGACTTGGCATTAAATAATCTACAAAGGTTGATATGTCATAAACCCCAACCAACCAATCAATGAAACCATTTAACTGAGTGCAACAAAAATGAGCTCAGGCTTGTTTAAAAATGTTAGCGACAAAATGTGTTTAGAAATCAAATATTTAATATATTTGTATAAAAAGGATTTATCATTGAATAATCTACTATGACTGATATGCCATAAAACCAAACCAAATCTGCCAATAGTAGTCCATGTTTTACCTATATATATATATATATATTGACATTGCTTTCAGTAGATGAGATATTGCTACCAAGGTATATAAACTGGTCTAGTAATTTCAGAGAGTTGCCATTTAATGAGATGGCACTATCTTGATTAAAACATGAACTCTGTTTTTTCTAGATTGTGGATGTAAGTATTACTCATATATATTTTGTAAGTTAAATTAAATAAAATTAATGTACATTTCAATGAGAGGTTGATCTATTTTGTCCAAGTGCCAAATTTCAGAGAGTGCTTATGTTAGTATGCAATTTAACATATTATTTGACGTCTACCATTTTTTTATTAGTTACAGGGAACTAGACTTTCAGCAGAAGTAATTACGACTAGAATGCATTTAATGCATCAGGATTAGGTATCGTCTGTGACTCCTCTCGAACAAAAACTGTGTGTGGCTGTAGCAATAGAAGTGTCATTTGCATAGGATCTGTAATACGTAGTTGCTGACTAATCACTAGTTTTTATCTTCTGTATAAAACCTGTAGGGGACAGTGTAAATTTTGGCCTTGTGAGTGAAAGTGACATTGTCCTGTATGGATTTCATAGTTGGATTTCTGAATCCTTTTTCTTTATGTATTTGGTGTTCGACTTGCAATTCTGGATTTCTGAACATACATGTATTTACCAACCAATCTGCATGAGCAGGATGCAACACAAGGTCAGTTTTTTATGCAGGTTTTAATTCAGCATTTTCCTTCTCCTAGACCAGTTTGCTCTGCCCTACTACTGCCAACTGCTTCAATTCTTAGTCACCTACAAGGATCATTAAATAAGTTTCCAGACTTTTTTCGTATGTGCACTTTTATTGATAGTACACACATGAAACTCTAGTCCCCTTCGAAGTAATCTCCTCTGGCTGCAATGCATTTGTTGTACAGTTCCAACAACTTCTGGAAGGCCCCATGGAAGTCCTCTTGTGTGAGCGTGTCAATGACCTTCATCAAAGTCTCTTTCATCTCCCCAGTTGTCTCATAATGACAGCCTCTGAGCTTAGGGAATAACCAAAAGTCACAGGGAGCAAGGTCTGGATTATAGGGAAGGTGAGGAACTGTCTTGATACCCATCTTGGTCAAATAGTCTGTGACAAGGATGGAGTTGTGGACTGGTGCATTGTCCTGGTGGAAATGCCACTGACCCGATTTGAAGAGTGCTGGCCTCTTCCGACAGAATCTCTTCCTGAACTCCCTTAAAACCTCAACATCATATTCCTTGTTGACTGTCTGTCCAGTGGGAACTCAGTGCATGTAAATCATGCCAGTGCTGTCAAAAAAAGAGATCATCAAAAGTTTGTGGGTGGATTTGCTCTGTCTGGCCTTCTTGGGTCTGGGAGAGCCAGCATGCTTCCACTGGGAACTCTGTCTCTTGGTGTCTGGGTCATAGCAGTAGATCCAGCTTTTATTGCATGGCATAATATCCAAGTTTAAAACTGAATTTTATTGCATATCGTTTTTCTAAGTGTCCTCATTGCATTTTTGAAATTCACCAGCTGTGACAATCAGGCTTTAGTAGGGTGTGTTCCAATTCCTGCTGTAGCTGTTCATTTGAACCTGAAATCATAAGAATTGCTCAGTCATCTCATAAGATGTATAGCAATAACATAGTGAATTTTGAAGAGTCTACGACAATTTCAAATGCCTGTACAAAAAAGTCTGGAAACTTATTGAATGCACCACATACTGTTGGTTCCTACTCCTGACTTGAACTCACACTGCTCTGTTTAACTCCTGACTGTTCCCTTGATTATATTGGGTTCTGAGTTCCAGAAAAGAAAACCACTTTTCCAGCTTTGACCTCTCAGAACTAAAATGATTTAAAAGATAATACCCTTGTCTACTGACCTTTAATCATACTAGTGCCAAAGACTTGGATTTATTACAAACAAAAAAAAAGTAATCCTTTTATCCTCATCAAGAAATCCATCTCATCAAGAAATCCATCTATTTCATTATCTATTAAAATCTACCAACTTTTCTTACTTGTTTGATTATCCTTTTGATACTACTATGCACACCATACATCCATGTACATACATATATACTACACTATACCCAACACATACCCATGCATATATTCTTGCACCCACATTTATATATATATATATATATATACATTTAACATAAACACTATGCCTAAATTCATACATATGGAGCCACATCTAGTGTAACAGCTATTGTTGTAAGAATAAGAATTTACTTTACATTAATGCCCTTGGGAAAGGTATAAATTTATCTCTCTTCCTCCCTAGCTGTGGATAAGTACAATAGGAGGATAGATTGGGTTCTTTAGCCTTAGTTCAGCAATCAGTCAAGAAGGAAAACTCTGAATTCAAACCATCTTTTCTCTGCTTAAAAATGAACTTTGTGTCACATCCTGTCCATAGTGGAAGGGATAGGTTAATACATAGTCCACAGAACTGGAGCCTTACCACATGAGAAAGTAACCTAGTTGGTTGGGGCTGTAGAATATGTTGACTGCCTCTCTGCTGAGGGGTAAGACCTCCTCCACAAGTGTCCTGGATATGATACTAAAATGCATCTGATAGAGAGGCTCCAGTCTTGAAGTTTTGGCTGAATGTGGAGTACCCTTCATTGTCATTACTCCCAGGTCCACTCTGATCTCGAGTGATGTTACCTGTTAGAGTCTCATCTATGGATCAAATAGAACTGTCTAATCATTTACTATACTTGAAACCATTTAACTGTGTGCAAACAAATGAGCTTGTTTAAGAATGTTACCTTCAAACTATTCATTTACAAATCCTATATATATATATATATATATATATATATATCAGATTTGGCTTTAAATAAACTGCAAGGTTGATATGCAATAAAACCTAACCAACCAACCAAAAACATACACTTGGTACCTTGTTTTTCAAATTTCTTTGGCCTATTGGTATACTTGGTGCTGAGAAAAATATTTGATAGAGTTCCCACTCACCAAGGACTAATATTAGCATTAGTATATCTGTAATATACTAACACTAAACAAAACGTAAAGAAAGATTTGATAAGTGTGTTTGTACATAACAAAGAACATTTAACTTTTTATATACATAATACATATACCAATAGTATGAAGAAGAAAGAAATTCATAAATGTGTCCCAGCCGCTAGAAATATACACAAATTATTTCATAGACAAGCATTATATGCTAGGGGGAAAAAAATGGACAAAAAAACCTTACTTGATGTGGGAGAAAGTAAAACAGCCATAGGAATTTACCATTCCCTAGCAAGGTTCAAGACACATCTCTCTTGTTTAAAGAACAGCAGCCAAAAAAGGTTGAGATTGGGTTTCTCAACTGCCATGTGACACCCTAACAAACACACCCATTCTCAAAGGGAGATAATTATTCATTGTCTCTATACGAGGCCTTCCAAAGATAAATACATAAGTGAGTTTTTAAAGATATTTAATAAAAAAACCGAAAACAAACTTTAAAATGTTCATCCTAAAATAAAGTAAATAAGTATTTTTTTTTTAATTTAAAAAAATGAAATAAAAACTCCAAAACATTAATTTCTTTCATTTTCGAACCAGAACTTTTTAGTGTCTCTTTATATACAAAGAACTTAGTTACATATGGTAACATAACTCTAGTATAAATCAAATTCAAAGTTATTTACAAAATTTTAAATTTGAGACTTTGTTGTAAATATAAAAAAAAAAAATCTGTTCAACACAGCTATATCAATAGACACATTTCAATTACAGTTTTATCAATAGACACATTTCAATATGGCCTTTAAACATGAGAGAGTTACACAACATCAAAACTAATATTTAGCTTAAATTACACAAGAATGTTGCGAGCAATATTGAACAAGTCCTGGCGGCAACACCCCACAAAGCACCAACTATACGGCCACCTGCCTCCCATCACGAAAACTATCCAAGTTAGATGAACCAGACATGCAGGACACTGCTGGAGAAGCAGAGACAAGCTCATAAGTGATGTACTCCTATGGACCCCCACATATGGCCGAGCAAAAGCAGGACGACCAGCTCGAATATACATCCTGCAGCTATGTGAGGTTACGGGATGTAGTCCTGAAGACCTGCTGGAGGCGATGAACGATAGGGAGAAGTGGAGAGAGAGGGTCAAGGATATCTGTGCTAGAAGCATGACATGATGATGATGATGATCATAAATCATTTTGATATTTACTTCAATAAATGCTGTGTACTATATTTAATTTCCTGTAGGACAAAATTTTAGATTTTTGGGTTTTTTTCGTTTTTTTTAAACAAAAGGTGGGAAAATGTCCTGTTTATTATTTGTGCAAAGTAAGATATTTGATAGAGTTCCCATTCACCAAGGACCAATAGTAGCTTTAGTATATATGTTATATACATCGCTAAACCAACATTAAAAAAAAATGTAAACATCACCAGCCTAAAAAAACAATTTTGCCAAATAGTTGTAATACAACATTCACTAGATCAGAGGTAGGGAACCTGTAACATTCCTGAACAATCAAGTGCGACCTTTTATAGCCTTGTTGAAAGATAAGTAAAAATGATATACCTTCACTTTAGAACTGAAGATACCAATGCTTTCTCAGAAAAAAAAAAGCAATCTTAAGAATAGTAATTACAATATTAGCAAAGTTTTTAATTTCTTTTAAGTAGTATATATTAAATAAATATGAATTCAATTATTAAAAGATACTTCATTGTTATAGGCTTTGTGATGTATCATAAAAGAGAAGGCTTCACTATTACAGGCTTTAAAGAGTATCATAAAATGAGGATATTTTATTGTTAAAGGCTTTGAACAGTTGTTGTTATAGGCTTTCATTGTTATAGGCTTTGAAGAGTTTTATGAAATGAGGATCTTTTATTGTTAAAGGCTTTGAACAGTTGTTGTTATAGGCTTTCATTGTTATAGGCCTTGAAGAGTATCATAAAATAAGGATCTTTTATTGTTAAAGGCTTTGAACAGTTGTTGTTATAGGCTTTCATTGTTATAGGCTTTGAAGAGTTTTATAAAATGAGGATATTTCATTTTTATAGGTTTTGAAGAGTATCATAAAATGAGGATCTTTTATTGTTATAGGCTTTGAACAGTTGTTTTATAGGCTTTCATTGTTATAGGCTTTGAAGAGTTTTATGAAATGAGGATCTTTTTTGTTATAAGCTTTGAAGAGTTATTGTTATAGGCTTTGAAGAGTTTTATAAAATGAGGATATTTCATTGTTATAGGTTTTGAAGAGTATCATAAAATGAGGATCTTTCATTGTTATAGGCTTTGAAGAGTATCAGAAAATAAGGAGTCTTTACTGTTATAAGGTTTGGGAGGACCTTGTCAAAAAAGAATTAGCTAGCATTCTATGCATGTCGATTTAAAAATGGGAATAATATATTACATCAATTTTATGCTTCCCTTTGCACAATAGCACTGAAGAAAATAACTGTAGATTAGGATGAATTTTCCTATTTAAAAAAAAAACGGAGTAAATATTTATTTATCTAGATACAAAACTGTATACATTATTATCTATTGACTATAAAACTATAAGTTTATAAAAAATATTAGATTACCACTATATTAACTGCCAGATGAAATTGATGTAAATATTCTAGGAAATAAAAAAGAAGATAACAACACAACTTTTGAGGGTAGAGAACCTTTAACCCCCAGGCTGCATACATTCAAAACCAAGTATGACTTTTTATGGCTTTGTTAAAGGATCAATTAAAGTTTTGTATCTCTGTTTTTGAATGTGATATCTCAATGCAGTTTTTGCCAAAAGCAATCTCAAAAATATGATTTGAAAATTAGTGAAAGTTTTCATTTTTTCTAATTTGTATATATTTGATTTGAACAGTCATATTATCTAAAAGTTCAAATCTACCAAGTGAAAAGAAATTAACAAAATGGTGGTGGTTAGTTTTAGAGTTTCAACTAATTTGACTTTCTAAACCATCTAGTTTCACTTATTTCTTTCAAATACGTATAATTCTATTTACTATTAATCATTTGTTTGTGCACAGTTAAACGTTTTCAAGTATTTCTATCTAACACTAACAATTTAATTAAACATCAGTCATTTGTTTTATTTGATCCATAGATAGGACCCTATCAGTGCTACCATTCCAGGTCTAAGTGGATCTGAGAGCAATAGAAATTAAGGGGTACTACACATTTCTCAAAGCCCTACCATTAGTATCATATCCAGGACACTCGTCAGGGGGGTGTTTTAACCCTCTACAGAGATGCAGTTGGTGTATTCTACAGCCCCCCCCAGTTGACTAGGCTCACAAAAGGTGAAGATGCAATTAATCACAGAATAGTAACTAGATGATGCAAGAAATTTCCCTTGCATTACAAGATCCTTGATGATCAGGTAAGGTCAGGTTGGCCTAAAACCATTGATTCTGAGGCCATGCTCCAAGCCAGGTAGGCAAATCTGGCAAGTAGCTTTTGAAGAGTATCAGGTGAGGCTGGAATATGATGGTCAAGTGAGGTTTCTCACTTTCATGATTTCAGCAAAAGCATTCACAGTTGCCAAAATGGGCTTCATGTTTTGACTCATCCTAGTAATCTTTCTTTCCCTTTCTTTGGCTGGGCTGCTTTTGGGTGGACAAACAGTCAATGATAAACATAGCTCCTAGTGAGTCTATGACCAGCAAGATCACCTAGTTTTGTGCAGGAGACTTAGCAAAAGCTAGCATAGTTCACATTGCACCTAGTGAACCTATGACCAACATCGTCCTTGTCCAGTCAACTGGGGCTGTAGAATACACCGACTAAGTGCATGTATTTACCCACCCTTTCCGCTACCAGCAGGATGTGACACAAGGTCCACTTTTAAGCAGAATCATCCTGTTGCTAATTTCAGAGTTTTTCTTTCCTTAGACCAGTTGTTCCCGACTGAGTCGAGGCCATGCCGCACTTTGGCATTTCTAAAATTCTGATGCTCCTCTGTAATATTTAATTCTTACATATCGAAAATTTTACTGTAATTCACATGAAGAAAGCTTAAAAGGCCATTGACTTGGTCTCTAAACAAGTCCCACCAAAATATCGCATGCCTCACCAAAATATTACCATGCCCCACATTGGGAATTACTGCCTTAGATGCATAGGGAAATGCAACACAGTTTCATACAGGAGGGTCACTGTTTCCATTTTTTACAATGATATCCATAAGTGTCATCTTAAATGAATTGGAAATTACTTTTTTTTTAAAAGTTGGTGGGTTCTAAGTATTGCTCTAACAGATATCACCATAAGGTACCATTTTTGCTGTACTAGGATAATATACAAGAATAGGATTATTATATCATCATTATCATCAAGTTATGCTGATAGTTCTGATTCTTTCTCACCATCCGTCCCTGTTGTTCATCACTTCTGGCTGGTCCTCTAGACTGTATAGAGTATCTGCATAGAACTGATGTATGTTAAGTCCTAACTGGTCAGCTAAGACCATCACTTATGTCTTGTTTGTCTTATTTGGATTATTTGTAAGATTAGAGGTAAGTGGCCATACAACTGCTGTTTTGTCAGGTGCTGTTTCCAGGATTTGTTCAAACCAGCATGTAGCATTCTTGTGTAGTTTTCATCTTGCTTTTTCTCTGATTTCAGGTAGTGCATCCATACACTAGTACCAACACTGCTACAGGTTAAAAAACACATGACCTCTATTTTATTTGCGTAGGAACTTATGATTGATTTTTTTGGTCATCTCCTCTGATGAATCTTGTAAATAATTTTTCTTTGTTATCTCTCTAGGTACAACTTTTTTTTTTTTTTTGGTACGTCAATCTCTTTCATATTATTTCCAATTGGATTTTTTTCTCCTAGTGGCAATGGCGTCCTGCTTGAAGGCACACTACTGGGTCGGTCTCGGTTTGCTATTACAGACAAAGATAAGAACAAGGTGAGATAATTGATCTACTTTATTCATGTCCATAGGCATCTTGCATAATACAATGATTAGTATGCTAGTTTTCACTAGGTGTCTACTACTTCTGGCCTTGTGCCAAACTAAACTACGTATAGTAAATAACTTATTTACAGGTGTCCATAAAATAAAGTAAAATCACCTCTAATCAAGGCAACATGGTTTGGTAGCCATGTTACTGGATTCTTTGACTGGTATGTAATAAAGTAGATTACTACTAATCTACCATCATGGAGAATTTTTTTAGACTTAATTGTAAGTAAAGTTGGCGACTGTAGTCAAGGGTGACCCAAAGGTTCCCTTTTCAATAGCTACTACACCGAGGTGGAGAGAAGGGCACTACTCCTTTCCTTGGATTGCTCCACTTTACTCTTGTAATGTACCTTATAATACTGAGTGTTAAGCAAGGAGATATCAAGTACCATTTTTTAAGTCTTTGGTGTGACTTGATCTTGGGATTGAGCCCTGGTCTCCCAGACCATTGACAGAAACTCTAACCATTTTGCTAATGGGCTTGTAACTACTAGAGTAAAAGTAAAGTTGGTGTGAGTGCAAACAGTTCACTTATGCTAGATTGAATTGTTAGAAATAGAACTGTTTGACATTTAACTGAGTGTAAACAAATGACTGATGTTTAATTGAATTGTTGATGACACATAGCAATACTTGGAACCATTTAATGATGTACAATTGAATGAGTAATGTTGAAGAGGATAATTAGTGTTAAATAGCAATACTTGTTATCACTTCACTGATTAGTATCGGATAAGATTTTAAGTGTTAGATAGCAATAATTGCAAATGTTTAACTGTGTAGAAACAATAGCTATACTAGTATAGTAACAAATGTGTTTACAAATCATACATATTTAATATATATGTATAAAGAGAATTTGGCATTAAATAACCTACAATGGTTGATATGCCATAAAACCCAACCCAACCAAATCCTATAAATTTAATATATATGTACAAAGAGGATTTGGCTTTAAATAACCTACAATGGTTGATATGCCATAAAATCAAACCAAACTAAATCCTATAAATTTAATATATATGTATAAAGAGAATTTGGCATTAAATAACCTACAATGGTTGATATGCCATAAAACCCAACCTAACCAAATCCTATAAATTTAATATATATGTATAAAGAGGATTTGGCATTAAATAACCTACAATGGTTGATATGCCATAAAATCAAACCAAACTGAATCCTATAAATTAAATATATGTGTATAAAGAGAATTTGGCATTAAATAACCTACAATGGTTGATATGCCATAAAACCCAACCTAACCAAATCCTATAAATTTAATATATATGTACAAAGAGGATTTGGCTTTAAATAACCTACAATGGTTGATATGCCATAAAATCAAACCAAACTGAATCCTATAAATTTAATATATATGTATAAAGAGAATTTGGCATTAAATAACCTACAATGATTGATATGACATCAAACCAAACCAAACCAAATCCTATGTATTTAATATATATGTATAAAGAGAATTTATAAAATAACCTACAATGGTTGATATGCCATAAAACCCAACCAGACCCAAGTCCTTAAAAGACTCAAACACTAATTCTTAAAAAATATATTTGGCAATTCCATGCTCTCTTTTCCTATTGTAATTATGCATTTTTGGAAACTAACATAAAGATATTTGTTAAAGAATTTCTACATTTACAATGTTAATGATCAATTAATAGGAAAATATCCTCTAATTGTGGTAGCCAGTCTAATTTTTAAATCAACATGATCTCTTGCTTTAAAAAATCTGGACTATAAAAGCTGTGTCATCCGTGAGACAGTCTTTTTGTGTAACACAGCCTGATACATAAAAAAGTGAAATTTTAGTATTTTTGAGGATATTGATTTTCAAGTCTGGTTGGTTGGTTGTTTTTTATGGCATGTTAACCTTTGTAGGTATTTTAATGCTAAATTCTGTTTATACTTATGTATATCAAATATATGATTTGTCAATGATCGGTTATAGGTAACATTTTAAACAAGCAACAGCTCATTTGTTTGCATACAGTTAAATGGTTTCAAGTATTGATATCTAGCACTAATAATTCTATTTAATATTAATTATTTGTTTGCCCACAGTTAAATAGTTTCAAGTATTGCTATCTAGCACTAATAATTCTATTTAGTATTAATTATTTGTTTGCACACAGTTAAATAGTTTCAAGTATTGCTATCTAGCACTAATAATTCTATTTAGTATTAATTATTTGTTTGCACCCAGTTAAATAGTTTCAAGTATTGCTATCTAGCACTAATAATTCTATTTAGTATTAATTATTTGTTTGCACACAATTAAATATTTTCAAGTATTGCTATCTAGTACTAATAATTCTATTTATAATAACAATAGTAACAATACTTACCGGCTTAGCAGCTCCAGTTAGCATTCAGCATATGCAGATTGTCCCCCATGTTTTCCTCGCTAGAGAATGTCTGTGCATAAGTTTTGGCTGAGGCAGCAGATATGCCTGCCTCAATGAACATACTTTCCCAAGCATCCAGGTCATATCCCGTCTGCAGCGCCATGTTGCAGTGTCAGATTTCACTTGTGTTGAAACGTAGAGTTTGGTAGCTTTGAGTCAGCACTCAGTTACATAATCAGTTGAGTTACAAGTGGAAGTCGTAATTTACAAAGTTCTTTGCTTCGTTGTGGCACAAGGTCGAATAAATGGGGCACCCAATGAGACTCGAACTCATTCGTGTAGGTTTGTTAATCTAGCTTGCTAACCATTACACTACCCGAGGTGCCCAGTTACAAGTTGAAGTAAGATGCAGAACTGAGGAAGGAGAGATTTTATGATTATTAGGGCGTCCCATTACGCACATATGATTAAGTCCATTCTCTAGACTGTGATTGGTTGCTGGCCCAGAAATGGATATATTAGTGTATGTATATACCAGATTGACCTAATGAGTAGAGTGTTCGCCAATGGTCCGGGAGACTGGAGTTCAATCTCAGGTTGAATCATACCGAAGACTCAAAAAATGGTACTTGGTGCCGCCTTGCTTAGGACTCAGCCTTATAAGGTAAGGACCAAGGGTAAAGTGGAGCAATCCAGGGAATGGAGTAGCGCTCCCCCCTACGCCTCAGTGTGCTAGCTATTGAAAAGGGAGCCTTCAGGTCACCCTCGACTAAGGTTGGCAACTTTACTTTTATATACTAGGTTGTTTTAGTAATGTTGCAGAGGTACTCCACATTCCCCAAAGCTCCAGCACTGCTGGAACTTCACCATCAGATTGTTTAGTGTCATATCCAGGACACTCGTTAGGGGGGGGGTCTTACCCCTCTGCAGAGGTGCAGTCAGTGTATTCTTCAGCCCCAGCTGACTGGGCAATCTGCTTGTGGTGGAGGGGTTGAGTAAATACATACTAATAAGTCTCTTACTAAAAATTCTTGTAATAATTGTAGATTAGTAGTAATTTGGGCCACCACTCACTGGCTTCAACTGCATGACTGCTAGGCCTTTACTTGGTATAGCTATAGAATGAATACAAGATAAATGGAAGTGCTTCTTTTTCTTTTCTTTGCATTATATGTACGTAAAATATTTGATCTGATCTCTATTTATGATAAATCATTAAAATTTTCCTTTAGAAAATGATCAGATTTATTCTGAAATATCTAAATGTCACCTATTAATTCAATTTCAAGTGAAATCACCAGTGTTTTGTGTTAACAATCAATTGTGCATTCTAAGGTGACTCCTCAAGCCAATATGAGAGCAGCAGCTCCTGCAATTGACTGTCAATCTTTTTCTTTTTTTTTTTCAGTAAGAATTTCTGACTCTTTTCTGACTTGCTGCAACCTATCAGCTTAGTTTCAAGCTCAATTACCTTGTGTGTTTTGTGTCAACTTGACTGCTCAAGTCAGTGAAAGAGCAGCAGCTCCTACCACTGATCAGATACTGCCAATCATTTTTTCTGTAAGAATATCTGACTCATTATGAACTTGCTGAGACCTATCAAGTCAATTTCAAGCTCAATCACTTTGTAATTTTGTATTTTTTCTTTGTTTTTATTTGTCAACAATCACCTACAACTTTTTTCCAGTCAGAATATCTGACTCATTACTAACTTGCTGAGTATAGTTGCACAAGTGACAGAGATTTTATTTGTTTTTTAAAATTTTCAATGGCATATCAACCTTGTGGGTTATTTAATGCCAAATCAATCCTTGTAGAAGAACAGCAGTAGTACTATTTAAGCCATTGCTGAGAGGATAAGGGATTTATACCTTTCTCAAAGGTATTAGTCCAAAAGTGAATGCAATAGCACAGCTGGAATTTGAACTTGTTTGCAACAATGTTGCAGTCCAGCTCATTAGCCACTACACCACAAGGACTCTCCCTGAGATTTAGCATAAATTACAGACATATTACTGATAAATTTCTCATATGTAATAGCTAAATATATCCTTATGTACTGCAGATCATGTAGACTTCTTTGTGAAACATAGTATAATGTAGAGGTTGCATCCCACTATCAATGAACTTGGTACTTGGCTGCATGACCAGCAGCAAGGGGTTAATCACGGCAACTCTCAGTAGGTGAAAGAAATAGTCACAAACAAGAGTTATGAATTATTTAAAAATTAGTAACTAGCAGAGTACCTAAATTGACCTAAATTAATGGGATAGTAAAACCGCACACCCTCCCTCTCATTATTGGCGAGCTTTGATTTGTTAATAAATAGATCTTCCTTAATTAACTTGAGAATACTACTTTATGTCTTCCTGTCTTGAAACCTGTCCAGAGGAAAGTTGCAACATCTATTATAAAGTGAGTGGTATTTTTCTGTGACCACCTGTCTGATTTTTTTCCCTTTTCCAAGTATGAACTTGTCATCGTCTTTTTATCTTGTCTTTGTCTCTGCCAACTTTCTTTGAAGACCTGCAGTGCCACAAGAGTGCTACAGCTTTATCATGTCAGTGATAGTACAGCAGTTTTCATAGCAAGTAGGTTTTTATGAAATGACATTGCTTGCTCCATTCTCCTAGTTTAGAATTCAAAGTTTTTTTTCTTCTAATCTAGTTTGTTTACCTATAAGGCTAGAAAGCCCTGTCTGCTCTATTATTTACCCATAGGTGGGGTAGAAGAGGTGGATTCATGCCCTATCAGGATGGGAGATATTAGTTGATCACCTGGGTCCTTCTTACAAGGCAATACCAGCTTGGCAGGGTTGAGTTTACCGTTTGGCATCTGAAACGCCCCAAAACAGGGAATGCTAAACATTTTTTGTGGCGGCTACACATGAGTCACGATTTGTGTGTGGCTCCCCTCACTAAAATAACCGCGTTCCAAATCTGTCCTGGTGGGAGGTTGGATAAATTCTTCATGTCTTACCCAAGTGCATTTGCACAAAGTGAAATGTAAACATCTTCATCCAGAATTTGAACTTGACTCATCAAGTTCTTACAATGATCACCATTATGTGAGCACATCTTAATGTATATATTTGCCCAACTCTTCTGTCACAAGCAGGATACAACTCAAGGTCAATTTTTTTAAGTAGAGTACAGTTGGTTTTGACGCTGACAAAATAGCTGGAGAAGAAGCTAGACGGCAATTACACAAGAATGCTGCTAGCAATATTGAACAAGTCCTGGCGGCAACACCCCACAAAGCACCAACTATACGGCCACCTGCCTCACATCACGAAAACTATCCAAGTTAGACGAACCAGACATGCAGGACACTGCTGGAGAAGCAGGGACGAGCTCATAAGTGATGTACTCCTATGGACCCCCACATATAGCCGGGCAAAAGCAGGACGACCAGCATGAACACACATTCAGCTGCTATGTGAGGATACGGGATGTAGCCCTGAAGACCTGCCAGAGGCGATGAAGGGTCAGGGATATCCGTGCTAGTGGCACGACATGATGATGATGATGACAGTTGGTTTCAATTCAAACTTTCTGACTCCTTGACCAGTCACCAAACCAAGGCATGGTATCCTATCTCTCTCTCTCTCTCTCTCTATATATATATATATATATATATCACTATAGAAAGAAATATATTATATATTTCTTCTAAATTAATTTATCTATCATTTTATTTGTTTACCTTTATTTGGAAGTGGATTCTAGTAAAATTTATACCAAAATTCAAATGAACAGCCCAGTTGGCTAGGGCTGTTGAATACACTGGCTGCATCTCTGCCGTGGGGTAAGACTCCCATATATCCCTGATGAGTGTCCGGGATAAGACACTAAACAATCTGATGGCGAGGCTCCAGCCTTGGAGCTTTTGGGGAATATGGAGTACCTCTTCAGTGCTATTACTCCCAGGTTCAATCTGACCCTGAGTGGTAGCAGCTGATAGGATCCTATCTATGGGTCAAATAGTTGGTTGGGTTTTATGGCATATCAACCTTTGTAGGTTATTTAACACCAAGTCCATTTTTAAGAAAATAGTTCTATTTCAAACAATTCAGTTTAGCATGAGTACACAATTTAATTGTCAAAAATGTTTATATTTCAAGCTATTCAGTTTAGTTTAAGTACAGATTTTGTTTACACACAGTTAAATGTCGAAACAGTTCTATATTAAACAATTCAGTTTAGTGTAAGTAGAGTTCCAATGTCAAAAACAGTTCTATTTCAAACAATTCAGTTTAGTATAAGCATACAATTTAAATGTAAGTACAGTTTATTTGTCAAAAACATTTCTATTTCAAGCTATTCAGTTTAGTCAAACAGTTCTTATTCAAATAATTCAGTTTAGCATAAGTATGCCATTAGTTCTATTTAAAACCCATAGATAGGGCCAGAGTGGACCTGCGAGCAATAGTAATGAAGGGTTGCTCCGCATTCCCCAAAGCTTCAGCATCACTGGAACCCAACCATCAGATTGTTTAGTGTCATATCCAGAACTCTCATGGGGGGGGGTCTTACCCCTCTGCAGAAGGGCAGTCAGTGTATTCTACAGCCCCAGCTGACTGGGCAAGGGTCAGATAGAACAAACTATGTGTGCAAACAAATGACTGATGTTAAATTGTGACTGTTGCATAGCTATATTTGAAACCATTTAACTGTGTGCAAAAAAGAGCTCAGGCTTATTTTAGAATGTTATCTAAAAATCTGTATGCAAGTCATATATATTCGATATATATGTATAAACAGGATAAATAATAAACAATGGTTGATATGCTATATAAAACTAAACGAAACAAACTAAAGTCCTAAATAAACACAATATAGATGAGAAATGTATTTTGCCAAATAGATTTTTATCTTTTACTTTTTTCCTTTTTAGAAAAAATAAACTGAAAAATGTTTAAGTTTTAATGGATTTTTCATTTTACGATTCAGGGCAGATTTCTTTCAAAAAAAGGGGGCTGCTTTTCAAAATCTTTTTAACTATTTAAATCCTCAGAGGACTTCTTTTAAAAGGTATCTTATAAAGTCTTATAAAGTCATCAACAGAGTGATGATAACCTCTGCGGCAACAAACCCCTCCACAGAGAATAGTATGCATCTCAATGTCAATTTTTTTAAGTGTGTCTGCCTCCTAAATCAGTTGCCATGCCAAAGCTACAGAACCAGGTCTGCTCTATTATTTATCAATAGTTGGGAGAAGAAAAGATGGAGTCTTTCCTTTCACGAGGGCATTTGTGAGTGTAAAGGGAAACACAATGTCATCTAATATTTTAACTCGGGTCTCCAATTCCATTTCCTGTGATGATAATCATTACACTATGCACGCTTCTTCAATTTTATGTATTGTAAGATATTTAAATGATTTTAAAATATGCTTCTATTTTTCTATCTCTGATTCGTCTTTAAATGTCCAAGAAAGTTTTCTTTAAGATTTAATGCATTTATTTATATTGTTTGCTGTTACATCAAAATGCAAATTGCTTCTTCATTTTTCTTTTAAATGTTTTATTCCAGTTCCGATACATTGTGCTGCATATTGCCATAGCTAGGGCCCATCGACGTAAATATGACAGTTCTGGAAAAGAAATCGAACCAAACTTCAATGAAACAAAGAAAATCTCAACAGGATTCCTCAATTCTTCTTACAGTGAGTCTTAGAATGAATGTCTTTGTATTTTTTTACTTATTTCTATTGGTTCTTTGTGACTCATAGTAGAGAGACGACACCTCACCAGAGAACTCTGTACTGGATGATTTCCCACCTGCTAGCTGGGCTTATAATTGTCCAGACCTCTCACTTCATTCTCAACTGATTTTTTCTAGATCCCTTTTGCCTAAGCAACTCTTTTGTTTGTCACATTGCCAACTGGTTTATGTAGGGTTGGACTAAATCCACTTTCAGTTCTTTGTGTCTAACTTGATGGGTTTCTGATTACTTAACTCTCGTAGGTTATATATATATATATATATATATATATATATATATATATATATGAAACATGTTTTATATATATATATATGTATATACACATGTACGCACACAAATATATATATGTATGTGTGTGTGTGTGTGTGTGTGTTGAACACTCTGGTGAAGGAATTTACGGCTGCCACTTGTATAATGCAAAGCTCTTCAAACAAATTGAGCACTCTGGTATCCGGTAAGGTATTTAATGTAAACAAACGAAAGCTACTATTTAATGCCTTATAATTCCCGCGCTGACGTGGTCTACTTGTTGGCTGAGCGGTATGATACTAAGTCTAACATAAAGTTGGGCGGGTTTCAATCCTAGCTTCAAGCATCCTACGTGTCTAGCCACATTGAAGAGTTGTGATACAATGAAACAGTCTGTCTGTGGATGACATATATATATATATATATATATATAGTACAATTAAATGGAGACTCAAACTCGGTTAAGCCGTCATAATAAATTTATTTCGGTGGAGAATATTGTTGGTATATTCTCAGTCTCCTCAGATGACTCTTTTTACATGCTCTGTATTGTCCCAGAGATGCGAATGAGGAGTTACAGTTCGTATTCAGAAGATAAATAGGAAAATTAAAGAAATTAAAAAATAAATTAAAAATCAGAAAATAAAGATAAAGATAAAAATAAAAATAAAAATAAAAAACATAAAAATAAAAAACATAAAGTGGAACTCAAATTACAAAGCTACAAATTCTTTCGTTCATAGGCATGAGCAGAGGGTGTGAACATATTATATGTTAGAACGATTAAGAAACAGGAGTGGAATTAATCTACTGGTCAGTCCCTTCTAATTTTGTGTTCTGTTTGTGGTTTCTTCTACTTGGCAGGTGTGCTTTTCTAAACAGACTAAGATCATTTAACTAATGGCTATCTCATATATGATTTACATTTATTTCTGATATGTCTGTTAATTAACTCAGCTGTTGCCATCTTAGGTATTCCTCTTGTTTCAATTAGGATCGAGATACTTAAACCAGATAAGGTGGGGACATTTATTATAATCGTCAAGTGTTTTTTTAAATTTTACCCTAAAAATGGTCAAGGGGAATTAACCACTCTAGAATCACAAGCCCTATTTTTGGATTAATATTCCGTGTTCATCTGGCCCTTATCTATCTTTATCTTTCCCTATCTTGGTGATATCTGCTGTTGGGTTGATCTCTATTATTTACTAATATTTCTTTATTATTTAAGATAATTTAAATTTTCCTCTATGTCTACACTTAAAGACAAGCTCATTTCTTTCGTTCAATAAAAGTTTTCTATTCTTGAAATTAATTATGCTGATTTTTTCGTCTAAGCATAGGTTACATCTACCGTTGAAGCTGTTGGTGGCAGATGAGTGCCTTAATATTTTCCACTTAATTTGTGGGGATAGCCCCTGATACTTTAGGCCCCAGTAGTATTTTGATAAAGCTGTCTGGTATCTAAGTTTCGGGTTGGAAAATGTGTGTCTATGGCTGTACCATCTTTGCTTCCAGTTTCCCGCGGAGATTCCTATATAGACTCTCTCCCCGTCCCTTTGCTGTTCCATAGGAGAAATGCATGCTTGGTATACGACATTCCTCGTGGTGCAGCGTCCGCCTAAGGGGCATTCTTCCTTATTCCTACAGTTACAAGACTCCACGTTTGGGTTCCTATCCCTTGTGGTAAGCTCATTGAGTAGCCCCCTATTATGGTTGCTTAGTATGTTGTACATATTCTTAGTGCAGGAGTAGCTAATTTTCACTGTATTCCTACCTTCTCCTCAGGCAGCCTGTCAGTGGGATTGTATTTCCTGCTGAGAGGTAAGACCCTCTCAAAATAAGGAGTGTTCTGAGTATGACACTAAACTGCATCTGATGGTGAGGCTATAATTCAGAAGATTTGGAGTGGGGAGTGCTCTTTAATTTTTATTATTTCAAGGTCCTCTCTGACCCAGAGTGGGACCCTTTTGCCTAAGCAACTCTTTTGTTTGTCACATTGCCAACTGGTTTATGTAGGGTTGGACTAAATCCACTTTCAGCTCTTTGTGTCTAACTTGATGGGTTTCTGATTACTTAACTCTCGTAGCTTATCGCCGCAGTTTGTGTAATGGTTATCATCGTAGGAAAGGAACTTGATCACCTAAGTTTAAATCCTGGATGAGGCTGCATTTCACTTTGGGTAAAGCATGAATTCAATTCTTCTCATCACGAGTTATGAGTAAATGGATAGACTGAGTTCTTTAGCTCTACACTGCTTAAAGGCTGATCTTATGTTGAATCCTGCTTATGGTGGAGGGGTTGGGTAAATGCACACCCATAAATTGGATTTGGCTATCTGAAGAAGTTGTCTGCTGAAATGAATTTTTGATTGCCAAATGACGATCTGTTGAGTTTTTCTTCCACTTACATGAATTGGCTCTGTATGAAATTTTTAAATCTATGTATTATCATACATTGAGCACTCCTGGAGATTTAAAAAAGTCCTCTTATATATCCTCAAATCAAATCATTCCCAACGCATCTTCTTTGGATATTATATATATATATATACCTGCATATGCTTGTAACTGAATTCCTGGGAAAATGGTACATTTTAGCATAAACTTTTCTATGATAAGATGCCACTAGATTTGCCTGATGAGGGTAGCAAAAATGGTTTTGCATTGATCCAGCTAACAGGAGATGGGTCTGGAGCACTTTTAAAGTAGTTCCAACTTGGAAAATTTTCAGCTCTTACACAAACTGCAACAGTTATCTCCTTTGTTTTTCACTCTTTTGAAATTAAATCAAGGCCGAAAACATTTCTGCATGGAGAAAAGATTCATGTTTCTTATAAAGATAAGTTCTCCTAGAATTTTAATTGTTTAAAAGATTTTGAAAAGCAGCTCTCTTTCTCACAGGAAATCTGCCCTGAATCGTAAAATGAAAAATCCATTAAAACTAAGATATTTTTTAATTCAATTTTTTGAATTTTCTAAAAATAAAAATGTACATGACAAAATATTTCGTTCATTTAGGAATGAGACAAAATTCTATTTTGGTATTGATTTTACTAGAATCCATTTCTAAATAAAGGTAAATAAATAAGATGAAAAATTGATTTATTAATCTAGAAGAAATATATAACATATTCCTTACCATACTGTTTTATATCTGTGTAGTTAAGCAGCAGTCATTGATTTAAGCATGTTTCATTAAATAATAAAGGCAAATTTTGTCTGTATGATTTATTTAAGATTCTTTCAAGTTTTGAAAGGATCTTGAATAAATTATACAGACAAAATTTATCTTTATCATTTGATGAAACATGTTTATATATATATATATATATATACACACTTACACACAAAAAAAAAAAAAATATATATATATATGTATGTGTGTGTGTGTATGTGTGTTGAGCACTCTGGCGAAGGAATTTATGGCTGCCACTTGCATAATGCAAAGCTCTTCGAACAAATTGTAAACAAACGAAAGCTACTATTTAATGCCTTATAATTCCCAAGCTGACGTGGTCTACTTGTTGACTGAGCGGTATGATACTAAGTCTAACATAAAGTTGGGCGGGTTTCGATCCCAGCTTCAAGCATCCTACGTGTCTAGCCACACTGAAGAGTTGTGACACAATTAAACAGTCTGTCTGTGGAAGACATACATATATATATATATATATATATATATATATATATATATATATGTACCTTCTCTTCTGGCAGCCTGTCAGTGGGATTGTATTTCCTGCTGAGAGGTAAGACCCTCTCAAAATAAGGAGTGTTCTGAGTATGACACTAAACTGCATCTGATGGTTAGGCTATAATTCAGAAGATCTGGAGTGGGGAGTGCTCTGACCTGGATTGGCAGTGGCTGTTAGGGTTCCATCCATGGGTCAAGTAAATCTTTTTAGAAATTATTTGTAACCAAAAGAAATACTTGATGTCATATAACTATGAATTATTTGTATTAAAAATAGTTACTTGAAGGTATCATTGTTTACTAAGGATTATTATTATTTACTTAAAGCCATATTACTGTTTGAAAACAAATGAGTATTATTTAATTGAAATAATTACTTGAAACCATATGATTATTAATGTAATAATACTTGAAACCATACAACTATATGCGAATTATTTGAATTAAGAATAGTTACTTGCAGCTATAATTTTATACTAAGGATTATTATTATAGGGTGTCTCAATATACACGGGACCCATGTGACTGCTAATTACTCTACTAATGATAATGTGTTCTTTTTTGTCCCAGATTTGAAAATAGTTGGCAACCTTAGTCAAGGGTGACCCAAAGGCTCCCTTTTCATTAGCTACTACACTGAGGTGTAAGGGAGAACCCTACTCCTTTCCCTGGATTGCTCCACTTTACCCTTGATACGTACCTTATAGCGCTGTAAGGCGGCATCAAGTACCATTTTTTGAGTCTTTGGTATGACTCGCCCTGGGATTGAACCCCGGTCTCCTGGACTATTGGTGAACACTCTACTCATTAGGCCAATCACCCTCCCCTACACTATGGTGTTGTAGCTATTGAAAAGGGAGCCTTCTGGTCGCCCTCAACTACGGTCATTAACTTTCATTACGGCTCTTTGGCCTAGTGGGGATTTGAAAATAGTATACTATAACAACTATTAATCCTCAATCACAATGCCTTGGACAAGAGAGGAAAATATATTTTTCGTCACTATTTATTTGGATAGAAAATCATTCAAAACTTTCTCTAAATAGATGACACCCATTTATGTGATAATGATTTATTACTGAGACAAGAAACTCAAAAAAAGTTGCATGTCCTTCAAGCTGCTATAATAACAAAAAAACCCAAAAAAACATTGATTTGATGTCCCTAGCTGAAAGGATGCATTTTTTACTGGATGTGTTCTAAATGACCACGATTGTGCTCGTCTCAGTAATAAATCATTATCATATTAATGGTTACATTTATTTAGAGACACCTTGTATCAGTTACTTAAACCTGTATAACTCAGCGAACAAATAACTATCTTTAAATAGAAATAGTTACTTGAAATCATATAATTGTTTGCCCATTCGGCTGGGACTGTAGAATACACTGACTACTTTTCTGCAAAGAGGTAACCTCCCCCACCACTAACAAGTGTCCTGGATATGACACTAAACAATCTGATGGTGATGTTCCAGTGATGTGGAGAATCCTTTCATTGACATTGCTCCCAGGTCCGCTCTGGCCTGAAATGGTAACACCCTATCTATGGGTTAAATAGAACTAAACTGCATACTTATACTAAACTGAATTGTTTGAAATAGAACTGTTTTTGACATTGAAACTGTATTATGCTAAACTCAATTCTTTAATATAGAACTGTTTCGACATTTAACTGTTTATAAACAAAATCTATACTTATACTAAACTGATTTGGCTGAATTAGAACTGTTTGAATAAACTGAATAGCTTGAAATAGAAATGTTTTTGACTATTAAACTATGTACTCATGCTAAACTGAATTGTTTAAAATAGAACTGAGGGCTTCATATGTCATTAAATTCAATTAGTTAATCAACCAAATAATTCCAGGTAATTCTTCTAGTATATGTACAAGTTAGGCGAACCAGACATGCAGGACACTGCTGGAGAAGCAGGGATGAACTCATAAGAGATGTACTCTTATGGACCCCCACACATGGCCGTGCAAAAGCAGGACGACCAGCACGAACATACATTCAGCAGCTATGTGAGGATACGGGATGTTGTCCTGAAGACCTACCTAGGGCAATGAACGATAGGGAGGAGTGGCGAGAGAGGGTCAAGGATATCTGTGCTACCAGTGCGATATGATGATGAATGATGATATGTACAAGGTGTTTTAAAAAGTTTTGCTATCATTTGAGACATACAGCATGTTTCCAAAAAATAAATATCTAATAACTTGACCAATTCTTGTTCAAATAATCTCAGATTTTAACAGCATGTACAAAAATAACTTAAAATTCTATGTTTAATGTTTCAACACCTTTCATTTCCCAGTGAATGGTATTTCTATATCTGAAAAGAAAAAAAAATAATACAAAAAACAGAATTTTCAGTTGTTTCTACACATTCTGTTAAAATTTAAGATCATTTGAACAAGAATTACAAGATGATATAAATTTTTCTGAAATTTCCTCTCTGTGTGTGTGTATATATATATATGTATATATATATAGTCATCCACAGACAGATCTGTTTCGTTCTATCAGAACTCATCAGTGTGGCTAGACAGTATCTATGAATCACAATTACTATTGTTTACATAAATCCGTTCAACGGCTGCTGAGACCTCAATTCATCTACGAAGAGGCTTGCAATAGATGCTAATGGCAACAAGATTACTTCTTCGCCAGAGAACTCAATCCTATGGAGGTAGGGGAGTATATATCTCTATAGTCATCCACAGACAGATCTGTTTTGTTCTATCAGAACTCATCAGTGTGGCTAGACAGTATCTTCCTGTAGCTGGGATCGAAACCCGGTTGACTCAAATGCCAAGTCAAAGCTTCTAACCATTCAGCCACGAGGAGATATTAGCTGCAAAGTACATTTTAAACGGTTATGAATCACAATTACTATTGTTTACATACATCCGTTCAACGGTTGCCGAGACCTCAATTCATCTACAAAGAGGCTTGCAATAGACGCTAATGGCAACACAATTACTTCTTTGCCAGAGAACTCAACCCTACGGGGGTAGGGGTGTATATATAAGGGAGTATATATATATATATATATATATATATATATATATATATAGAAAAACTGATAACAGCGATAATGGATTTGAATCTTGTAGGTCAGTTGGACAGAAGATTCAAATCCATTATCGTTGTTATCAGTTTTTTCTACATATTGTTGGATTACAATCCTTTATTTACTCTTCATATATATATATATATATATATATATATACACACACATATATATAGGGGAGTATATATATAGGGGAGTATGTATGTATATATATATATATATGCACACACACATATATATATATATAGGGGAGTATATATAGGGGAGTATGTATACATATATATATATATATATATATATATATATAGGGGAGTATATATATATATATATGTATATATAGGGGAGTATATATTGGGGAGTATATATATATGTATATATAGATATATATATTGTTTAAACAAATGCTATATTACCATAAATCAGTGATAACTAAAAAAGAACTATGGCAAATAATGTGAATATATTATTTAGTTTCCTTCCTTAAAAAAAAAGAAAAATCTTAGAAATTCAAACACACCCATGAATTTTTTCCCAGTAATAAATAAATAAATATATAAGAAAACGTAGTAGGAATATATATTGAGCTGAGTCATTAGTTATTTCCATTTCACTAAAATGTTATTTATTCATGAATAATTTAACAATGAATAAATTTATTTGGAAGTATATTCACCATTATTCTGAATCACCTCTTACCATTGATAAGCTTCCATGTTGATTCCTCTCAAGTAAAATTGAGCTGGTTTCAAATATGTTCACCTAATCTTCTTGAGAAAATTTTTTTGTCATTCAGAGCATTTTGTTGAGAAGATAGAAGATATGGGACAATTCCTTTACCATCTAGATCCCGACATTAGAAAGATAACAAGAAGCCTTGGAAAATAAAATTAAAAATGACAGTGTTCTATCGTCTTTAACAAAACTTGCTTGAATAATAACTTGCTGCCTAAATATACACTCTTCAATATATATATATATATATATATATATATATATGAAGGTAGCAGAAAAAACATAATCCAAATAGGTGAATATATTATGATGTAAAGTCGACGTTGACGTTTCGGTTTCAGTAACCATCATCAGGACTTACTGAAACCGAAACGTTAACATCGACTTTACATCATAATATATTCACCTATTTGGATTATGTTTTTTCTGCTACCTTCATACTGTCGGATTCTATCCATATTTACTTTCATATATATATATAATATATATTTGATATATATATTTAATTCATGGAATTTAAATTAAATATATATATATCTAATATATATTTATTTATTATTTTTATATAATAGCTCTATCCTAGATATTGACCACTCTCCATATTATATTGCACTTGGTTCGACACAAACCCACAAAGTGATTTAGTGACAACCAACACTGTTATAATATAATATAATATAATTTATATATATATATATATATATGAGGTTCAGCTGAAAACTTCATAGGTTGACCAAGATACTTTCAATGAATGTGACCTAATGAGGTTTATTTTACTGTCCACACATTTCTTCCATCAGTGTTGTAGTGCTTGGATCACATTGGTAAAAAAAAGTCATCAACTGCAGATATGACTTCATTATATGAACTTTTCAACCCATCCTAAAATATACTAGTAATATGTGTATACTAATAAAATGTACCAGAAGCATATATATATATATATATATATATATGTATATATATATGTATAATAAAATGTATTCGTTAATCTTATGGTAATTTTGTGGCTTAATTAGAAACTGTAGAGCTTCATGGAAAAAATAAAGAAAGAATTTTAATATCTAGAAAGCATTTGGAAATAAGTGTATTATTATATATTAATGATATAATTATATTATTACGAACTGAACCTATGGAAATAGCATAGTATAATTAGGATATTGGTTGGGTTGGTTGGGTTGGGTTTTACGGCATATCAATCATTGTAGGTTATTTAATGCCAAATCCATTTTTATGTAAATAATCTGTTCTATTTAAAACAATTCAGTTTAGCATAAGTACACAAAAACATTTCCATTTCAAACTATTCAAGCAGCTACATGTAACAATTCAGTTAAGTGTAAATACAGTTTTAATGTCGAAAAACAGTTCCATTTCAAATAATTCAGTTAAGCATAAGCACACAGTTTAAATGTAAGTACGGTTTAATTGTCAAAATCATTTCTATTTCAAGCTATTCAGTTTACTCATAAGTATGCTGTTAGTTCTATTTAACCCATAGATAGGGCCCTATCAGGTGCTACCACTCTGGGCCAGAGTGGACCTGGGAGCGATGGCAGTGAAAGGGTACTCCACATTCCCCAAAGACCCAGCACTGCTGGAACCTCACCATCAGATTGTTTAGTGTCATATCCAGGACACTCGTTAGGGTGGGGGTCTTACCCCTCTGCAGAGAAGCAGTCGGTGTATTCTACAGCCCCAGCCGACTGGGCAAATAATTAGGATATACAGATTATACAATATTTAGCATGTTAGCTATCTACAGTGTTCCCCCATAATTAAGTATGCCCATGACAATTAAAAAAAAAAAGAAGTAAATTTTCTAGTGGATTATTTTAGGACCAAAATGGATATTGTTATTATCATTTAACTTTCATGCCTCCTTGGGCATCTTCACTTTTTACTATCTTCTCACATCAACCTTTGCCCATTTGGCTGGAGCTGTAGAATGCACCAAATGCCTCTCTGCAGACAGATAAGACCATCCCCTCACTCAAGGAGTGTCTTGGATATGACACTAAACAATCTGGTGGTTAGCCTCCAGTAATGATGGAGCTTTGGGGAATGTTGAGTACCCCTTCATTGCCATCACTCCCAGGTCCATTCTGGCCTGCAGTGGTAGCACCTGATAGGGTCCTATCTATGGGTCAAATAGAACTAAACTGCGTACTTATGCTAAACTGAATTGTTTGAAATGGAACTGTTTTTGTATGCTAAACTGAATTGTTTGAAATAGAATTGTTTTGACATTGAAACTACTTACACTAAACTGAATTGCTTGAACTATAACTGTATTAACATCTAACTCTGTGTAAACAAAAACTATACTTATACTAAACAGAATTGTTTGAAATAGAACTATTCATTTGTATAAAATTGGATTTGGCATTAAATAACCTACAAAGGTTGATATGCCATAAAACCCAAACAAACAAACCAACTAACATACCAACCTTTAAAAAAAAGCATCTTTGCACGGAACATATACTCTATTGATACAATTATCTACATATAAGTGCTAGGTGAATAACTCAGTGACAAATAATATCTGTTGTTTAAATAGTGTCCATTCTCTTGCAGTTGCTTTTAAATATGGAAGGGGGAATAACTATATTAGTTAACAGTGCTAATACCTTTGGGAAAGGTATGCATCCAACTATTTTCCCTTCAGCTATTATAATTATTATCTTTGCTTTAAAAGCAGGACGACCAGCACGAACATACATTCAGCAGCTATGTGAGGATATGGGATGTTGTCCTGAAGACCTGCCTAGGGCGATGAACGATAGGGAGGAGTGGCGAGAGAGGGTCAGGGATATCCTTGCTACTAGCACGACATGATGATGATGATGATGACATCAACCTTAGGAGGTGCCCGTGGTGTAGTCGTTATCGCCGTAGGAAATGAACACGGCGATACGAGTTCAAATCCTGGACGATACTGATTGCATTTCACATAGCACTAATACCCTTGGGAAAGGTATGAATCCAATTATTCTCCCTCCAGCTATGGGTAAATAGTAGGACAGACTAGGTTCTTCAGCCTTGGTTAGGCAACTAGTCTAGGAGAAGGAAAACTCTGAATTCAAACCTGTTAAACTCCGCTTAAAAATTGACCTTGTGTCATATCCTGCCCGAGCGGAGGGGGTTGGGTAAATAGTATCAACCTTAAAAGAAAAAAAGCGTCTTTGCACAGATGATATACACTATTAATACAATATCTATATACAGATCAAATTCTGTTAAGTTCTTCATCTAATAGTTCTCAAAATGCCCTCTTAAATTATTTTTCTTACCATTTTTTCTGAAATCATCCAATTTAATCTTAAAATTTTCTACTGTTTTTTATCTGATTTAGCAATTTGTTCCAAAAACATATTCCTCTATTTGCAAAAAAAATCCAATTGGTTTGTAGTCTTAGTTTTTGAAATAATATAATTTATATTACTTCTATAAGTGATTATAAACAAATCCTTATCTTATATAATTATATAACTTTCTATAATTTTTTTTCTTATTTGTATCATTGCTTTCTACAATTATAATTTGGTCAGTGTCTTGAACCATCCTAAACTCCCTGCTGGAGGTCATGGTTTGCTTAACCCCTTCCTTCCTTAAAAAAAAGTAAGTGTTCTGGGTATGAGACTAAACTGCATCTGATGGTGAGGCTCCAGTCTGGGGAGTATGAATACCTCTTTATTGCCATTACTCCCAGGTTCACTCAGACCTGGAGTGGTAGTACATGTTATGGTTCCATCTATGGGTCAAATAGATCTGATTGAAAATTATTCATAGTCAATAGAATCCTGAGCAAAAAAACCTCTGAAGAAACAACTACACAAAAAATGTTTACATAAACATACAATGAATGCAATTCCCTAACCTTCGAGGGTGACATGTTAAATTCAATCAGTCAGCTATCCGAATATGATATAAATTCACCACTCTTCATGTGGGAAACATAGTTTGCTGTTACTAACTTTAAATCCCATTAGAGTGGGTTTCCAGCTAGTATTATTCTTAAAAAACAAGTGTGTTTTATATGAGACAAGTCCATCTGAAAATCAGAAAAAAAAATTTGATTCTTTTTCTAGAAAAAAAATCAGTAAACCAATTTGATTCTTTTCCTAGAAAAAAAAAATCAGTAAACCAATTTGATTTTTTTCCTAGAAAAAAAAAATCAGTCAACCAATTTGATTCTTTTCCTGGAAAAAAATCAGTAAAGCAATTTGATTCTTTTCCAAGAACTCAATGAAAGATTGACCCAATTCTTTCTTTTTTAAATTTAAAGATCTTTAAAATCCATTGTTCTTTTTTTTTGTTTCATTTTGTTTTGTTTTTCCAGAGGTGGCTCCCAAAGGTCAAACAGATTCCATCAGTGTATCCCAAGTGATTCCATTGGTCAGCAAAGATGAACTTGATGCCTTAACCATTCTAAGTCAACCAATGACTGAGAAGAACAATACCATGCTGTCATTTTGGATGGAGGAAAGTAATGTAGACAAGATTGAAATCCAAGATGGCGATACCATTCGTATCAGAACTGCTGGTGATTCCCCTTTCATTGGTAGGGCATCAACAAAATTATCTCCTTCATATATGTATATATATATATATATAAATCAGTGGTGACTCTAGCCTATTTTTGCAACTCGTGCCCCCCCCCGCCCTCTGTCAACTTCAGTTCCCAACCCGTGGTCCGTGGACTCAAAGTAAGTCATCATAGTTGCTATTGCGTGATTCTCCATTGTATAGCACAGATTGACAAACGTACCTTGCATGGTGTTTTTTTTGTAAACAATCAAGATACTATATAATTTGTAGTCTTGTTAATACAGTAGATAAGATAATTTTTTTCCTTTCAAAAGTATAGAAGAAAAGAAAAATACGTTTATTAGAATAAAGAAACTGATGACAATATACGGACACAGCTAGTAGTTTCAATTTCGCTTAAAATAAAGATTATTTGTTGAAAATGTATTCAAATAAACAAATTTTAGTTACAGAATGTAATATATGCAACATTCATTAAAGAAATAGAGATCTGTTAGTGAAAAAACGAATTAAAACACGCCGTTTAACCAACATTTACCATAGCAATGATGATGACGTCAGCGACAGCTCTAATCTACTTTCCCCTCTCTCTCTCTATCTCTCTCTCCCTCTATCTCTCTCTCTCTCGGTCCCTCTCCCTCTTCCCAATATATCTATCAATAGTCACACGTGCTAAGATTTTTGAGCACAGTGTAAGGGTTGCTCTTGCTATTGGCTACAGCCAAAAACGTATTTCTCTAACATTACTGTTATTATAAGGGTCTAGTGCCTGGCATGGATCGGGCGTTCAACATTATAGCCGATTTTATGGATGTTCAATGAATCTGACGGTGGCCAGACAAAGACCATCTGTTCAAAACAGCATCGTTGTATTATTCCCAGATATATTTATGAACTTTTGGCTACTTAGTTATCGAAACTTGAATAGATATGTAATTTAATTGAGATCAGACTAAGTATGTTTGCTTGAAATTAATGGATGATTTTTAATCCATTTTGAATAACATTGACCGAGTTATTGGTCGTGCTGGGCACGAGTAGCACTAGTCCCATCTCCGCCCCTGATATATATATATATATATATATATATATCAACAAGACAACTTATAAATCTGTTGGGTTCCGATTGTAACAGTAGTCCATAATAATACTGTTAATTCTGTTTAAGGAGTGGAAGAATTTGATGAATTAGTCTTTCATTGTTATCTCTGGTATATTAACATTTTGGATGATTAAACTATAATATTAAAACCAACACAGATTCTCAAAGGTTATCATTCATTCATTTTCCAATTGAACTGGCAATTGCTTTATTCTTCATGTTAGAGCATTTTGAGGGGATTTGATAAAAATCTCACTAATAGATTATGGTTTGGTTTAGTTTCTTTTCTTTAATGGCATATCAACCTTCATGGGTTATTTAATGCCAAAGCCATCCTTGTAGAAGAACAACAGTGATATTATTTAACCTATAACTGGGGGGATAAGGGAGCTTATTCCTTCTCCAAGGGTATTAGTCTGAAAGTGAATTTAATTGAAAGACTGGAGTTCAAACTTGCTTACGACAATGTTGCAGTCCAGTATATTAACCACTTCGCCACAAGAACTCCCCACCTCCACTTACTATGATATCATAGTCTAGCAAGGAAGTCTCCAGAATGTAGTGGCTAACAAGCCACTACACTGTGAGCACTCCCCCACTGTATCATAGTTACATACATGAAGTTATAAATAGAATTTAAATAATATATTGATTTTTCTAAGAATACAAAGCCAAACCAAACCTCTCTTTTAATTTAGATTCTTTTTTTTTTTTGGTAATAAAATCGTTTGTATTCTTATGATGCTTGATATCTAGTGAAATATGTCTATTTAATATTCAAAGCTTCTTTTTTTTTTCATCTATAATTATCTTTTAAAACTCTAACCCAATTCAATGTATGTTAGACATTATTTGCTGTCTGAATACATGCCCCTAACTCGGGCACCAGGGACCATCATCAGCGATGTAAATTAACTTGGATCGTTGGGAAGTTTCGAGTCTTTCAGCATGATACTTCTCATCAATAAGTTTATCTCATCAGGAAGGATCAGGCTCTGATGAAACCCCTCCCTCTGACTTTTATAATAGTTACACTAAAGTAGACTATGTTTCTGCACATTGGATTGGATGTTGCAGGTTTGTAAAAGCCAATCCACTGTTTAGAATAATTTATTCAAACTGTATACAGAAATTCATGCCCTTTTTGTTTTTTGGTTACCTGCTAGATCGGAAAAGCAAGAAGGTAATTTGGAATTATTAATTCAAATTCTCTAGCCAGTCAACATTATTATATCATATTTACCAACCCCTCCGCTCGGGGAGGATATGACACAAGGTCAATTTTTAAGCGGACTTTAACAGGTTTGAATTCAGAGTTTTCATTCTCCTAGACTAGTTGCCTCACCAAGGCTGAAGAACCTAGTCTGCCCTACTATTTATCCATAGCTGGAGGGAGAATATTTGGATTCATACCTTTCCCAAGGGTATTAGTGCTATGTGAAATGCAATCAGTCAGATCCAGGATTTGAACTCGTGTCGCCGTGTCCATATCCTGCGACAATAACCATTATACCACGGGCACCTCCAGTCAATATTATAAGCCCTATTGGTTTTGTTTATTTTACCATTAATATTTTTTCCAAATCTATTTTAAATTAGACAGATTTTAACCAAGCTGAATCTAAAATAGTTTTTATATTTGAAAGACATTGGTAAGCTTAACCTGTTTGACATCTTGATTAATTTTAATTTTTATGATTTGTTATCAGAAAGTTTTACCAGGCTGGATATAAAGACAGAGCCTCAAACAGTTGGCAATTACAGCGGAGGAGAACAAGTTGGTGATAGCTGGACGGACAAAATAATGCAGTTGAAACTGTCAGACTCTGTAGAGTCTGCAAGTGGTGCTGGTTGCATTCAGGGTGGTTCCACTGGCATCACTGAAGGCATGGGAGCAGATGAAGATGAATGGGTTAGTGTCATATATTTTTTAAGATTAATTCTCTATTTCTCAGTATTATATATGCATAAAACTTCTCAGCCCAGTCAGTTGGGGCTGTAGAATACATCTGCATCTTTGTGGAGGGAGTAAGACCTCCCAAAAAAGAGGGTCCTGGATATGGCATTAAACAATCAGATGGATACTTGGGGAATGTTGAATACCCCTTCATTGCCATTGCTCCCAGGTCCACTGATCTGGAGTGGTAGCACCTGATAAGGTCCTATCTATGGGTCAAATAGAACAAACTGTGTGCAAACAAATGACTGATGTTAAATTGTGAATGTTGTATAACAATCCTTAAAATCATTTATCTGTGCGCAAAAAATTAGCTCAGGCTCGTTTAAGAATGTTATCTACAAAATATGTTTACAAATCATATATATATTTAATATATATGTATAAACATGATTTGGCATTTAATAATCAACAATGGTTGATATGCCATAAAACCAAACCAAACAAGTGCTGTAAATTCTATCTATATCTCTTTTCAAGGGTCATTCAATAAATAAGGTGAATTTTGCCTAAGAAGTTGGCAATAGGAAGCACTGTTTACAGTTGCACCTTTTTCAAGGAAATCAATTGTGATGGGTCTTAGCATGGCAATTTTAATGATGTTGAAATTCTTCAATTTATTTCTATATATTAAAACTACTTTCATTGCATAAAACCAAGAGTAAATTTTAATGTGAGGGTTATTCAATAAATAAGGTGAATTTTGCCTAAGAAGTTGGCAATAGGAAGCACTGTTAACAGTTGCACCTTTTTCAAGGAAATCAATTGTGATGGGTCTTAGCATGGCAATTTTAATGATGTTGAAATTCTTCAATTTATTTCTATATATTAAAACTACTTTAATTGCATAAAACCAAGAGTAAATTTTAATGTGAGGGTTATTCAATAAATAAGGTGAATTTTGCCTAAGAAGTTGGCAATAGGAAGCACTGTTTACAGTTGCACCTTTTTTAAGGAAATTAATAGTGATGGGTCCTTTCATGTTCCAGAAGACTGTCAGTATGACCTTCTTTAATGACTCCTAAACCAAGAACTAATTGGTTATCGGAGAGTTAGTGTGTTTCCACTCCATTCACTGTCTTTTTGACTCAGGCCCATAGTGGTAAACCCATGTTTTGTCAATTTTGAAACATTTTTTGGACTAAAACATGCTTCTCCATACACATCACACAGCCTTCTATAAATTTCACATGGTTTTATTGTAAATACAAACTTCATCTCTTTTATTGAAAAGATCTTTTTATCAAAGAGGATAAAAAAACAACTGTTCTTGTTTTAATTTATCATTTTTACTAAGGACAATGGGAAGTTTCTCTGCTCATCCTTTTGTATTTTATATTTTTGTTACATTTTTCACAACACTACAATGTGTTCCTTATTCCCTACCCCTTTTCTTCTTGGATATTGAAACATAATTTTCTTCTTCTTCTTTTCCTTTTTCTTTTTTTAGGATGATTAAAAGATGAAGGACCAAATGAGAATGGTTAGCCATGAGCTGTTTTGAATTAACTGAACATCTTTCAACCAGCTTGATCGAAACTGTCAGTCCTGCAATATTTCATGGCAAAGATATTTTTGTTAACTGAATATTTGCTGCTAAAAACCTTTAGGTTGATATCTGCTATCTTTATTTTATATTATTATTAGCAACTTTCAACAAGTTGCACAAATAACTGCTAATTTGTTTTTAAGAAATTAAGAATGAATGTACATACATATAAAACACACTTTAACTCATATATATATATATATATATATATATATATATATATATAAAATCAATCATGTGACTTGGTCTCACTATTACTGCTGTTATGATAACATAAGACATTTTATCAATTCAAATGTTTGTGATTAGGTAGAATACACTACTTAATTTCTCTCTCTCTCTCTCTCTCTCTTTATAATCTCACTATAACCTTCCACGTATACTTGATTGATTCTTAAGGATTTTATTTGAGTGATGCTCCTATAATCTCAATCTTAATCTCTCCCTCTTTTCATACCCATAAACAAGTAAAACTGCTGATCCATGAATGACTGAAACTATGCTAGTTACTAATAATGTTAAAACCAACTCGATTTTTGCCTAGTGATTCATTTAAACTAATTTTCTTTTCCTTTGTTATTTTTACCACACCACTTCAGCAGCTATACTCTCTAGCATCTGTTGTATTTGAAATGTTTAAGCTTAATCTGAGAGGGAATAAATTTTCCCTTTCATATACATCGCATCCAGTGCCTCTCCAGATTTGACATTCTAAATATAATATAATACCTAAGGAAGGACTGAAGGGTACAGCATCCAACATATTCGGAGATATATATATATATATATATATATATATACGTCAGCCTTTCACATCATTCAGAGAAGTATTCTCATATTTGGCTAAAATGTGATAAAGACTCCAAAGTTGAGGATACTAGTCTAAATGATATGAATGGCTAAAAAACACATTGGTTAAAATGTGATAAAGACTACAATATGTTTTTTAGCCTTCCATATCATTCGAACTAGTATCCTCATCTTTGTTACTTTTATCATATTTAACATTCTCTATCCTTCCTCAGATCTATGTTTCATTGTATAAAACTTATCATCCTGTAATTCTATATTATACACTGATATATTTTAGCTGATTTCTTCATTAGTATTGGGGGGTGTCCTCGTAGTGTAATGGTTAAAGCGATGGACTGCGGAATCGTAGTACACAAGTTCGTACTCCAGTCGCACTATTACATTCACTTTCGAGCAAATACCCTTGGGAAAGGTATGAACCCCCTTATCCTTCCAGCTATGGGTTAAATAGTACCACTACTGTTCTTCTAGGAGAATAGCATTGGCATTAAATAACCTACAAAGGTTGATGATATTGGTTTTGATATAGTGCAATTAGAAGGAAACTCAAACCTGGTTAGATTGTCATTATAAATTTATTTCGCCGGGGAATATTATTATGCTCTCTGTCTCGTCTGTTTTGCAACCTGAAGTCTAACATGTAAAGTCATCTGATGAGACGGAGAGTATAATAATATTCTCCAGCACAATAGATTTATAATGACAATTTAACCTGCATTATATATATATATATATATATATATATATATATATATATATATATATATATATACTATGCCTGACAAAAATTATGGAATGAGTACACTTAGAGGATGTTTGCTTAGATTTTTTTTATTTAGCAGTAAGTAAACTAATAATTAATAAGACACAAAACATTTTTCATTTAATAGCAGAACATTCTGACTTCATGAAATATTTCTTAAACAAACTAGCTTAGAATATTTGAATTAATGGTTTAATTTTTTCCAAACCATGCAGGGGAAAATATTATGGAATCAGTCAATGTTAAGAAGAATATTATGAAATTCATTGACAAAAAAGTTAGTATCAATACTTAGTTGCCCCTCCTCGATCCTTCATGGTAGCCTTAATTCTCTCTCTCTCTCCCTCTATATATATATATATATATATATATATATATATATATATATATATATATCTATAGTCATCCACAGACAGATCTGTTTCGTTCTATCAGAACTCATCAGTGTGGCTAGACACTAGCTTCCCGTAGCTGGGATCGAAACCCGGTTGACTCAAATGTCAAGCCAAAGCTTTTAACCATTCAGCCACAAGAAGCCATTAGCTGCGAAGTAAATTTTAAACAGTTGTGAATCACAATTACTATTGTTTACATACATCCATTCAATGGCTACCGAGACCTCAATTCATATATGAAGAGGCTTGCAATATATGCTAATGGCAACACAATTACTTCTTTGCCAGAGAACTCAACTGAACGGGGTATGGGAGTATATATCATACATATATATGTATATATATATATATATATATATATATATATATGTATACATATATATATATATATATGTATACATATATATATATATATATATGTATACATATATATATATATATATGTATACATATATATGTATACATATATATATACATATGTATGTATACATATATATATATATATATGTATACATATATATATATGTATACATATATATATATGTATACATATATATATATATATGTATACATATATATATATATGTATACATATATATATGTATACATATATATATATATGTATACATATATATATATGTATACATATATATATATATATATATATATATATGTATACATATATATATGTATACATATATATATATATATATATATATATGTATACATATATATATATATATATATATATATATATGTATACATATATATATATATATATATATATATATACATATATATATATATATATGTATATATATATTGTGTGTGTGTTTGTGCATTGCATTCATTCTCCTAATTTATCAGTATTATCATATTCTATTATATATATATATATCACACACAATATATATATATATATATATGTATATGTATGTATACATGTATCCATATATACATATATATATATATATATATATATATGTATACATCTATACATATATATATATACATACATATATATATGTATATATATATATATTGTGTGTGTGTTTGTGCATTGCATTCATTCTCCTAATTTATCAGTATTATCATATTCTAATATATCTCTTTGTGCCTATAACACTCTCTCCCGTTATTTTCATTCTAAGGAGAACAAATTTAAAAACCTTTTTTTTTCACCTGCTGTAACATATTTTAGTAAACCATTAAACTATTATAGTTCATTGTTTTGTTTTGTTTGTAATGCAAAAAGTAATTTATATATAAAGCAGATAATCCTGTCAGGGTAAATTTTGTAATGTTTTTTTTTTTCTTTTAATGGTCCAGTCAACTACAGTGAAAGGATAAATAAAAAAGTAAAAAAAGGTAAAAGATGATGTGTAAAAGATATTAGATACCTGGGTAAAAAGGTAAATGATAATAAGGGCTATATGAAAGTGCTATAACGCTGTTAGGGACTGTATATATATATATATATAGAATTTAAGATAAAAGGAGGTGCCCGTGGTGTAATGGTTATCGTTGTAGGAAATGGACACGGCGATACGAGTTCAAATCTTGGACGAGACTGATTGCATTTCACATATCACTAATACCCTTGGGAAAGGTATGAATCCAAATATTCTCCCTCCAGCTA
Organism: Sepioteuthis lessoniana; assembly: GCA_963585895.1. NCBI lineage: Eukaryota > Metazoa > Mollusca > Cephalopoda > Myopsida > Loliginidae > Sepioteuthis > Sepioteuthis lessoniana. The sequence continues at coordinate 25,341,074 of OY757935.1, forward strand.
TGGATAAATAGTAGGGCAGACTAGGTTCTTCAGCCTTGGTGAGGCAACTAGTCTAGGAGAAGGAAAACTCTGAATTCAAACCTGTTAAACTCCACTTACAAATTGACCTTGTGTCATATCCTGCCCAAGTGGAGGGGTTGGTAAATATGGTTAGGGACTGTATATACACTGCCATATGTCCACTGATGTTGGCAGAGTCTGTAGTTCTGAAACTGGTGTATCTAAAAACACAAAGGCTGCTTAGGAAGATAAACAGGGAATCTAATTTATTGTTTAACACAGCAGTGTATTTTATCCATTTTCTAGATAAAGATTGTCAACCATTATTATCAATTATTCTTCATCTTAAATCTTATTACTTTTTCATTGCAACTGGAAATTTTCTGTCAAGACAGATTTCAAAAACTATGTCTACTAACCACTTGGTTTCGGTTTCTTTGTTTAATGGCATATCAACTCTTTTTAGGTTATTTAATGCCAAAGCCATTCTCTTAGAAGAACAGTACTATTTAACCCATAGCTGGGAGGATAAGGGGGTTCATACCTTTCCCAAGGGTATTTGCCCGAAAGTGAACGTAATAGCACAACTGGAGAACGAACTCGCGTACTACGATTCCACAGTCCATCGCTTTAACCATTACACCACGAGGACAACCCCTTACCACTTGGATTTCTTTTGTTAATAGAGTAATATATTTTTTTTGAACAAACTGCCAAATTAGATCAAAAACCGCAATTGTGCAGAAAATTTAAGATTAAATTGGATGGTTTTAGAAAAAGCGATAAGAAAAAGAATTTAAGATAGAAGATAGATTACCATGGCCCACCTATTGGGAATACACTTATTACTTTATTGGTAAGAATCACAATACTTCAGACAAAGGAAACTAGATGATCAAGCTTGAATTTGCGTTAATTCAACAACTTTGAATGTAACCACCTCACTTAAATTACTGAGAAGACAGTTCAGGGTCCAGAGTCAATGAAGACATCAACCTAAGAGATTGAAATATGTTGGAGTGAAAAAGGTCACGATCTAGTGATCAAACGAAATAGATGTGGCCAAAGAAATAGAGGATTGGGTTATAGTAGTTCATCCAAGAAAGACAAGCAAGACAGTGCAGGAGAAGTAAGAATCAACTCCTAAGTAGCATTCTCCGCTGGACTCCAACACACGGACACACCATGGTTGGCCAACTAGCAAAAACCTACATTCATCAGCTGGATGCCATCTACAGAGTCAAAGGAATCCATGCTGTCACCACACTTTGATGATGATGATGATGATGATGAATGCAATTCCCTAACCTCTAGGCATAAAATAACCTGAGACAGTTTAACATGCCATTATAATCATTCAATCAAGTTATGAATAATAACAGTATTTTTAGAGAAGACAAGTAGAGCAGGGCTCTTTGCCATTGATTTTTCACTAAATTTATTTGGGATTGGTAAGAGGTAAAGTTAATAAATATTGTTAAAACTAAAATATGAAATCCCAAACGCATAGGGGAGTCTCTGTTGTGTAGTGACTAAAATGCTGGGCTTTTGACATTGAAGTAATTGAGTTTGAACTCCAGTTGAACTATTACATTCACTTTTGAGCTAATGCCCATAGGAAAGGTATGCACCTCCTTATATCCACCGCTAGTATCACTACTCTTCTTATACAATGATGGCTTTAGTATCAAATAACCCCAAAAGGTTGATATGCCATTAAACAAAACAAAACCCTAACATGCATTTGTATCAAATCAGTTATTTATTCTTGATTTTTTTAAAAAATTTTTACTGTAACATATTAAACCATCTTCAAAGTTTTTTTTGGAACACAACATGGAAGGATTAAAATTTTTTTTACTGTAACATATTAAATCATCTTCAAAGTCATTTTTTTTTTTTGGAACACAACACTGAAGGATTGAAATTTTTTTACTGTAACATATTAAACCACTTTTATCATTAAGGTTTTTCAGACTATTGTCTTCATCTTTATTGTTATTGTTATTTCCACAACGTTTCGGCCGATATGTCCTCCGGCCTTCTTCAGGTGTTTGTTGAACTCGGGAACCTTCACGGAACTTCGAACTACGTCTTTATTGAATCCACAGGGGTCGCCTGTTCTGATTGCGTTAGCCATAACTGGGTACAAGTGTTAAGTATTCCTGTATTGTTACTCGCCTGTAGTCAGGATTGAACCTTCAACCTCCAGATGATTGTCTCCTTAGAAGCTTGAAGAGTTGAATACAATATGGGAACCAATAATCAAGAAGGCTAGATAAAAAAAAAACTGAAATCTGAATATGAGCACGAGCACAGGTAAAGAATCATACATAATAGTAGTAATTCTAGCTAAAGTAAGAACATTAACTTTATAATACCCAAAAATTCACTCTGAATTGTCCAGCAGGACACATGGCGTAACGGTTATAGGCGTTGGTTCCCTGAGCTTCTGAGAAGACAATCATCTGAAGGTTGCAGGTTCAATCTTCACTACAGGTAAGTAATATACAGGAATACTTAACACTTGTACCCGGATATGGCAAACGGAATCAGAACAGGCGACCCCCATGGTTTCAATAAAGGATGTAGTTCAAAAGGTTCCCAAGTTTGACAAACACCTGAAGAAGGCTGGAGGACATATCGACCGAAATGTTGTGGAAATAACAATAAAGACGAAGACAATAGTCTGAAAAATCTTAATGATAAAAATCAACAAGCTTCGTCTCAGAAATTTAGACAACTAATATTAAACCATCTTCAAAGTCATTTTTTTTTTTTTTTTGGAACACAACACGGAAGGATAAGATATCTTTTATTGTAACATATTAAACCATCTTCAAAGTCATTCTTTTTTTTTTTGGAACACAACACTGAAGGATTGAAATTTTTTTCTGTAACATATTAAACCATCTTCAAAGTCATTTTTTTTTTTTTTGGAACACATGGAAGGATAAAATATCTTTTATTGTAACATATTAAACCATCTTCAAAGTCTTTTTTTTTTTTTAATACAATACAGAAGGAATGACTCAATAGAATATCAAGACTGAAAACAAAATCACCGTTAACCTTTTTGGCAAGTCTCCCAAATATGCTTAAAGTTGCATCTCACCCACTTGCATTAATTCATATTACTTAAAAATTTTGGGTCTTGTGCTCTGAAAATTCAATATATCCAGGCTCTTGAATTTAAAAATTAATAAATACTTTGTTACTTCTAAAACTTTAGTAAAAGTCATTTTCAGAATTATCAATAAGTAAAAAATTCTCTTATAAACACACTAATGCTATATACTCCTTACACCCACTGATGCCATTAGTGTATTGTAATTGTGGAACTCCAATAAATATTCTTATTTACAAGCTATTTATTTTATGGTCAAAAGTGCATTCCAGCAATTAAATTTGTTACCAAATATGATCCACCAAAAGGTTTAAATTCTGCTAAGAATCTCTAAGAAAGGAAGATTTAATCAGGTTGTATTATCTCGCTTTTTTTTTTTTTAAATATTTAAAGACGCTTGATAAGACCATCACATTTTGAAATGTACCAAATACGTCTGTTGAAAGATTTTCAGTTCAAAAGAGTAGCCTTTAAGGCCGTGTGGCTGAAGCTGTCTTCAAGTAGATACACATCTGAGTGATACATTTTTCTAACAAACCCACCAGGAGAGACTAGATCTTTTAAATAGAAACTGGTCCTTGATATTGTCCAAGTGGCCATTTCTCAAGTGGTCAGTTAACCACAAATGTCAGAGGTCTCAAAAGCTATTGGTTTGAAAATGTATCAATTTGCAAGACCAGCTGGTAGTGGCCAACCCCTGAAAACAAAGTTATATTGTTGTCTTTCTTAATTTAAAATTTGAGTTCAAATAAATTGTATTTTGCAGAATAAGTAAAGCTTAAAAGAAACCTCCATCTTAGAAATGACACAAATACTTTTAGTCTATTTCAAAATATAATGTTGAACTTGAGAAACAAAACTTACATTAACAAAACAACAAATACAATAGAAATATTGTAAAACTAATAGTAATTCAGATGTACTCATTATAAGTCTTCTTTGTTTTTATTTTTTACAGGAGTGTAAAGAAATTTAAGAGTTGCCAATGTTTAGTGATTTTGTTTATTTTAGGCTATGTTATACTCATTAAAATATGCTGTCATGAAGGGGATAGGTAAATACCTCACAGCCCACTACTAGAGACTAGATTTTGTCCAAGAGTCCATTTCTCTGGCTGATAATGTCCAGTTCCTAAGAACAGAAAAAAAAATTTTTTTCTTACTTTTTAAATTTGAATTGAAATAAATCATTTTCCTGAATAAATAAAGTCTAATAGAAACCTTCATCTTTGCCATGACACAAATACCTAAACAGGCTTTTTATTATAAAAAAAAATCTCAAATCAATAAATACAATAGAAACATTATAAGACTAATAACTTCATCATCATGTCACGCTGGTAGCACGGATATCCCTGACCCTCTTTCGCCACTCCTCCCTATCGTTCATCGCCCTAGGCAGGTCTTCAGGACAACATCCCGTATCCTCACATAGCTGCTGAATGTATGTTCGTGCTGGTCGTCCTGCTTTTGCATGGCCATGTGTGGGGGTCCATAAGAGTACATCTCTTATGCGTTCGTCCCTGCTTCTCCTGCATGTCTGGTTCGTCTAACACTAATAACTTAGAGGCACTTATTTTTATACAAATTATTTTATTTTTAACCAAAAAACAAAAAAAATAAAACAGAAAGATAAAAAAATGTATGTGTGGCCAATATCTGAAATGTTTTTTTTTTAATGTATATGTGCCTTGTTTTGCTCATTAAGATATGTGGTCATCAGGAAGGTAGACAAATGACTCATTACAAGAGATTATAATCTGGAAACAAAGATTGGTCCTTGATATTGTCCAGTCATTTCTCTGTTCAACCCCTTAAAAGACAAAGTCCAATAATTTTTTCTTACTTTTTAAATTTGAATTTAAATCATATTAACTGAATAAATAAAGCCTAACAGAAACCTCCATCTTTTTGACATGATACAAAAACCTGGAGTCTTATTTTAAAATGTAGATCGTACACATGTTGAGCTTAAGCTCCTTAAATCTTATCTTACCATATGAATTGAAACAGTTTTGTTTGTTTTTTCTCTGAATAGCATAATGTTTGTAACTTCAAAATTTCTTTGGACAAGGTCTTCCAATTTATTTGGGCAAGAGTACAAAGCATTGGTGATCGTAGTTTTGTTGCCTCAGACACAATCTAAAAAGAGTCACTGGTGCAGAAAAACTGTCTCTCAGAAGTTAAAAGTTACATGAGGGACACAATATCCAATCCTCCCAAGAATATCAGTTTTTGTAGGTGCCAGTGGTTTCAAGTGATATTAGTTTGAAAATGTATGCATCAGTGAAACCAGAAAATTTCTAATTACCTTGAGATCTTTAAACAAACAATGAGAACAGTCAATAACAGAAGACTTTGCAAATTGTGGACTATTTATTCATTTATTTTGATACAACAATCATAGAAATAAATTTACTATTATTATCAATTATTTTTTTATTTCAACTTATTTATGTTTCTTTTTATTGAAATAGTCTTTTTTTTTCTTTTCTTTTTTTTACATCCTAAGAGTTAGGCAAGCAGCAAAGATTAGTTGGAGATTGCGACATTTTAATAAAAAAAAAAGTAACCAAAATAAAATGATAGGAAAAAAAAATAGTCAAGAATTAATGCTACCTCTTTTCCATCATAGGATGTACATTTGTTGAGAACTTTCATACACTAAACGTTAATTATTTTGGAAAAGAAATAGTTGTCCAGACTAAAAGTGTGGTAAAGGTCACCTGGCCCATTTACCAAAACGTTTCTTGTTCCCTAATGATACGTGCATCAGAAAAATAAGGTCAGAACCTTGACCATAGTAATGAAAATGTTTCCTCTAAGAAATCCAGACAACATGTCATTGTTATGTTCAAAGAAAATAGTTTTATGTTCCAATTGTAGATTTTTCTGAAACAGTTTCTCTTTTAAAAATACATTGACATCAGAAAGGTCAAATATAAACTTAAAAGATTTGAATACAAAAAGGAAAGATGAAAATTTTACTTTTCAATGAGAAAGATGTGATTTTTTTTTTTTTAAATCAGCACATCAAATTTCAAGTTAGAAAAATCAGTTACAACTTTAACAATTTTTATACAATAATTGTTTTTAAACTGAAACGAGAATGTTTAAAATTGCATATTTTATATATATATATATATATATATATATATATATATACATGCACATTAAAAAAAAGTACAGCGACAGAAATTCTTACTAAATATGATGAAAAATTTGAATTTTTAAGGATGTTGAAAAACTAAATCGACTTTCGGAACGAAGGGAAGTAACTATGTTATTGCCACAAAGGGAAGTAACTAAGACGATGACGTTTTAAATAACTTTTAAGCCACAATTTATTTAATAACAAAAAAGTCCCAGGAAATTTTTATTTTCCAGATTCTATCATTCATTTTTATATATATATATTTGAAATTGACTAGTCAGGACATTTTCTAAAACACGCATATACACAAATGAATTCATTCAGACACTGAATTAATTATTATAACAATTTTATACTTTTCTTTTCTTTTTTTTCAATTTTCTTTCTTTTTTTAATTAATCAAACTGAACAACAATCAAAAGATTATCTTTGTTTAAAAAAAAAAAAAAAAAAATATGGAAGAAGGATTTTATTTATCCAGCAGTAAATGTATATATTAATTTTATCTCTGCTGGGCAGACTTTTTTTTTTTTTTTTTCTTTTATAAATTTTTTGCTCAGTCTCCCAAAAGTCAGATTGGAATGTACTGGCGCCAAATCTCAAAATAAACACCAAGTTGAGTGAGAGGGAGGGCAGATGGCCAAATATGGGCAATTTGGTGGTATATGGGCTTTTTTTTCAGTCAGTAAACAACAAATCTTCATCGTGTTCATCTTCAAGGAGATTGGCAGCTGCTCCCAACACAAGGCCTTCCTTTTTCCTTAGCTCCAGCTCATGTTCCTTCTTTATTTGAAGCTTCTTTTTCTTTTCTTGGATTTTCTTTAACCTGAAAAAAAATTAAAAATAAGAAACTTGGGTTGGTTTTCAAAACAAAAACTGTAAATGTGACTTTCTATAAAGTTTAATTTGATTTGATTTATTTGTTTAATGGCATATTAACGTCTTATGCGTTATTTTAGGTTGAATACAGTTATATGGTTTTGATTATTTCTATCTAATATTGATAATTTTCCAACAGATCTATTTGACCCATATTTACTATGTTATTTGTTCACCAATGGTCCGGGAGACTGGGGTTCAATCCCAAGTCAAGTCATACCAAAGACTCAAAAAATGGTACTTGATGCCTCCTTGCTTAACACTCAGCATTTTAAGGTATGGATCAAGGGTAAGTGAAGTAATCCAGGGAAAGGAGTAGCACCCTCCTCTAAACCTTCGTGTAGTAGCTATTAGAAAGGGGGTCTTCAGGTTGCCCCTGACTACGGTTGCCCAACTTAATATCTGGAATCATTAGAGAGATTGAAGGTTTTGATATAGATAAATCCTGTTACAGAAATGACTAGAAAATAATTTGCAATCCATTTTCATTGTAAAATAATTTCCCTAGTTGCTTTATTTAATGCTGAAATCAGTTTTCATTTTGTGATGGAATTTATATGGTTTCAAGTAAATAAGTAAAATAAAGTTGGCAACCTTAGTTGAGGGTGACTCAAAGGCTCCCTTTTCAGTAGTTACTACACTGACGTGTAGGGAAGGGCACTACTCTATTTCCTAGATTGCTCCACTTTACCCTTGATCCTTACCTTATAATGCTGAGTGTTAGGCAAGGCGGCATTAAGTACCATTTTTTAGTCTTTGGTATGACTCGACCTGTGATTGAATCTCGGTCTCCCAGACCATTGAACACTCTACTCATTAGGCCAGCTGCCTGGTTTCAAGTAAATAATAATCCTTAATAAACAATTATAGCCTCAAGTAACTATTGTTAGTATAAATAATTTATAATTACATGGTATCAAGTATTCCAATCTAATACAAATAATTCTCCAACAGATGTATTTGACCCATAGATTGAACCCTAACATGTACAATCATTCCAGGTCAGAGTCAACATGGGGGCAATGATAACAAAGAGGTACTTTGTGCTCTGCAAGGAAGGAGTGACTGCACACGCTCCAGATCTGGAGCCTCATTACCAGACACAGTTTAGTGTCATCATACCAAAACCAACTTTGCAGCAGATACTATCAATGTCTTCTAAAGGGCCACCATTACTGGATTTTTTTAATGTTACAGAATATACCACAAGGCCTCTGTATTTTTGATGAGAACTAAATGTAACTTCATAACAAATAAGATTTTCACCAACACATTGAGAAATCCAGTCTAATTGAATCCTTAAAAATTAATTTTTGAATAATCGCAAGGATTTCAATTTGCTAACAACTTCAGACAAAAAATTTACCAAACAAATCAATTTGCTGAGTAAATAATACATTTAGAATGATAATAATAATAATAATAATAATAATAATAACATGGCACACAAGCCTTAATATGCTTAAACTAACTGCTATCAAGTGGTCACCCATAACTACTAAACAGGCTTATAGTTGCTTAACTTTGCTGATCTGGTGGGACCACACTCTATGATATGGGAATTTACTAAGAATTTACTTAGTTTAAGCATCTTGAGGTTTGTGTGCTAGACTAACTGTTATCAAGTGGTCTCCCATAATTACTGAGCAGGCTTACAGCTGCTTAACTTGAATGATCAGGTAGGAACCATTGTCTTCAGCTTGAATTTACCCTAAGTCACTTAAATCTTCTGATAATTTGTAAAACTTTGACATGAAAATAAACCATCAAGAGATTTCATGAAATTCATTATTATTCCTATCTTATAAAAATAACTTGCATACAGTTATATGGTTTCAAGTATTCCTATCTTATACAAATAATTTGCATGCAGTTATATGGTTTCAAGTATTCCTATCTTATACAAATAATTTGCATGCAGTTATATGGTTTCAAGTATTCCTATCTTATACAAATAATTTGCATGCAGTTATATGTTTTCAAGTATTCCTATCTTATACAAATAATTTGCATGCCGTTATATGGTTTCAAGTATTCCTATCTTATACAAATAATTTGCAAGCAGTTATATGATTTCAAGTATTCCTATCTTATACAAATAATTTGTATGCAGTTATATGGTTTCAAGTATTCCGATCTAATACAAATAATTTGCATGCAGTTATATGGTTTCAAGTATTCCTATCGAATACAAATAATTTGCATGCAGTTATATGGTTTCAAGTATTTCGATCTAATACAAATAATTTGCATGCAGTTATATGGTTTCAAGTATTCCTATCAAATACAAAAAATTTGCATGCAGTTATATGGTTGCAAATATTCCTATCTTATACAAATACTTTGCATGCAGTTATATGGTTTCAAGTATTTATATCGAATACAAATAATTTGCATGCAGTTATATGGTTTCAAGTATTCCGATCTAATACAAATAATTTGCATGCAGTTATATGGTTTCAAGTATTCCGATCTAATACAAATAATTTGCATGCAGTTATATGGTTTCAAGTATTCCTATCAAATACAAAAAATTTGCATGCAGTTATATGGTTGCAAATATTCCTATCTTATACAAATACTTTGCATGCAGTTATATGGTTTCAAGTATTTATATCGAATACAAATAATTTGCATGCAGTTATATGGTTTCAAGTATTCCTATCTAATACAAATAATTTACATGCAGTTATATGGTTTCAAGTATTCCGATCTAATACAAATAATTTGCATGCAGTTATATGGTTTCAAGTATTCCAATCTAATACAAATAATTTGCATGCCGTTATATGGTTTCAAGTATTCCTATCTTATACAAATAATTTGCATGCAGTTTTATGGTTTCAAGTATTCCTATCTTATACAAATAATTTGCATGCAGTTATATGGTTTCAAGTATTCCTATCTAATACAAATAATTTGCATGCAGTTATATGATTTCAAGTATTCCTATCTTATACAAATAATTTGCATGCAGTTATATGGTTTCAAGTATTCCGATCTAATACACACAGTTTGACCAAGGCTGTTTGCATTTCACTTTACATGAATGCCCCAGTTATGTGTCAATAAATAGGAAAGATTGGGCTCTTTAGCCTTGGAATAACAACTGGTCTAGAAAGTAAAACTCTAAATTCAAAACCCAAGTAGTGATATCCAAGAGAATCTGCAGCACATTGGTGAACTATTTTCTTATCAATTTATCCAAAATTCATTTGCTATTTTTGCTAAGAGACCTTCTTCTATGTTATGTCAGATTTTTAGAAAGTAGTTAGTTGGCTGCAGGTTTTGGTCGAAACTATAAAAGCCACAAGTTAAGTCTACAAAGGAAAAAGAAACAAATGAAGTTAAGAATAGAAGCACATGAGCAACTTTATCGCTTTGTTAGGGCAGTGTGTGTGTGTGTATGTGTGACAAGTTTTAAGTAGACACTGATTCCAGCAAAGAGAGAGAGAGAGGAAGACTACTGGCTTGAATTGGCAGCCCTCTTTCTCTGACACTGTATACAACTGCCAACTACACTAATCTCACCTTATAGAGGCGCTCATGGCATAACAGTTATCATCATAGGAAATGGACCCAGCAAATCAGAGTTACAATCTTGAACAAGGCTGTATGCATTTCAAAAAGTGCCAAGAACCTTAGAAAATGTATGAATCCAATCATTCTTCCATCAGCTACGAATTCAAACCAGTTGCATACTGCTTAAAAAACACTGGTCGCTTTCTACTTGTGGTGAAGGAGTTGGATAAATCATCATCATCATGTTGCGCTATCAGCATGAATATTCCTGACTCTCTCTCGCCACACCTCCCTATCGTCCATTGCTTTCGGGAGATCCTCAGGACTACATCCTGTATCAGTACAGAGCTGCTGTAAGTAGGTTCGAACTGGACATCCTGCCTTTGCTTGACCATGTGAAGGGGTCCACAGGAGTACATCATTCACGAGCTCATCCCTACTTCTCCAGCAGTGTCCTGCGTGTCTGGTTCATCTAATTGTGATAGTTTTCATGATAGGTGGTAGTTGGCCGTATAGCTGTTGCTTTGAGGGGTGCTGTCTCCAGGACTTGTTCAATATTACTTGCAGCATTCTTGTGTTATTGCCGTCAAGCTTTTTCTCCATCCGTTTAGTCAGCATCCATGTGGTGCATCCATATACCAGTATTGACACAATTGCTGGTTGGAAGAAACTGTGCTTTATTTTATTGATCAGGTCTGACTTCCATATGACCGAAAGTCTATTGATAGCTGTCCATGCCTTTGCTAGTCGCGTGTGGATGTCTGTCTCGGTTGATGAGACACTGCTTCCTTGGTAAGTGAACTTGTCAACTAGTTTCAAAGTGCTACCGCTGGATAAATATACACACCTAACTTCCATGAGACTTTTCTTAAACTCTGAGATTGTCCTGCCAACCCCAACTAGAACAAATATGGATGGGAGGACCTTAGCTTAGCCTGGCAGCTCTCTTTCTCTGTGTTCAACAGAAACATAGATTAACTCCAATCCATTGTCACTACAGAATATATGGGGTTTACCTTCTAAGAATCTATTAAAAGCCTGAAAAGAGGACAAAGCTTTACTTACCTGAAGAACTCTTCTCTTTCTCTCTCATCGAGTTCTCCACTTATGTAATTCAAAGTACGTTCAATACGCGGGATGATGACTGAAACAAAAATTGTACACATGATTATTGATAACCAGATTGGGTTGACTGAAAAGTTTATAGGCCGACCAAGATACTCAATCAAACAAAAAGCACTTTTTTCTTTTTTCCTTTGGTCTTTCTTCACTACAGTCAAAACCTTATTCAGAAGTGGGCTTTTTGGAACATACATTTTAATGTTTTTAATGAAAAGGGCAACTCAAATCACCCAAATATACTTAATGCAAGAGGGTGAGATGCAACTTTAATCCGGGTAACTTAAAATTTTGTGATTTTGTGCAATATAACCCCTAAAAATGTCTCTTGTTCAATATACCCCAGCCCTAAAATTAAGAAAATCAATACTTTATTACTTCTAAAACTTTAGTAAAATAGTCATTTTTAGAAGTGTCAGTGAATAAAAAATTCTATTATAAAACACATTTGTGCAATATTATTTTTCTCTTCAATGCAGTTTTGAATCGCCTAATTGAAATTGAGTCACTTCTGTATTATATATCTTAGCAATCACAAGATTTGGATAAATTTATTTTTTGTTTTATGGTCAAAAGTATATTCCAACCATTAAAATTGTTGCCAAATGTGTAATATGAAAAGGGTTAACAAAAGTTCATAGGCTGACCAAGATACTCAATCAAATCAAATATTTGTATCATAGTCATCTTCTTTTTCTCTTATCACACACAAGGGTTGACTGAAAAGTTCATAGACTGACCAAGATACTCATATGGAATGTGACCAAATGAGGTTTATTTTTAAACATACTCCCCCCTAGTGATTCACACACTTTTTCCATGGTATTACAGGGCTTGAATCCCATTGGTAAAAAAAGTCATCAACAGCTGGTATGATGCCATTATATCCACTTTTCAGTCCACCCTTATATATATATATATATATATATATATGTATATATGTCAATAATATCCAGTCACCTTCCAAAGACAGAGCAGTCATCTGATGAGACGGAGAGTATAATGATATTCTTTGCCAACCAGGGTTGATTTTTTTTCTAATTGCACTATATATAACAAAATTTTACAAAAACCAGGGTTCTGAGCAAAAATGATGCTAAAAGTTTTTAACATCCATTAATGATACTGAACTGTTTTCTGAATTTTAAAGTTGTAAACCATTAAAAATTTCTCAAAATGAAAAAAGATCTTCCTTTTAAAAAAAAAAAAAAAAAAAAGGTCACATTTTACAATGTAATCAATTTTAAATATATTTTTTCCTTTATTACTCATTTTTTTCTAAAATACCAAACATTTGCCCTGAAGACAACTTTTCAGCTTGAATGCTTAACATATTTTCTATAATTATTATTTTATTCTGATTTTTATACTTAAAATAATTTTAATAGAATATCTTATATGTAGGCAAAATTTTAGTCAAAATATGTGTTGGCAAAGTAAATACAAATATTTTCATCCAAACCAAAGAATATTTCTTTCTTCTGTTTATCTTTTCAAAATATTTGTCTGATTCATTTCATTTTTTCGCTCACTTACATATATATATATATATATATATCTCAAATGCTCTAGTAAATAGTAAATAAAGGAAAGAGTTACCATGTTCTATGGCATTGACACGTCTGTTGGTCAATTTGATGACTTCATCAAGTGTAACAAATGATGTCTGTAATGAGGCAAGTTCCACCAAATGCTGAACAGCTTTTGCATAGTTCTTCTTTAATTTGTCAATTTGCTGACCACCTCGGGATAGACCGGTCAGTTCATTACCTGTGAGAAAGAAAATAAATCACAAATTTCATAGATAAAATAATCCCAGTTATTAAATGGTTTTTTGTAGTATTTCTTTCATTTTTGTTTATGTGGTTGTTGCATTGTCACAGTACAATACAATTCAGTTTGTTTCTAAACTGACCATTCTAAAAAAAAAATTTAAAAAAATGGCCGATTGGTTGATCTCAACTATTAAAATTAAAGTTAGTTGTTTGTGTTTTATGACATATCAACCCTAGTAGGTTATTTAATACCAAATCTTGCTAGAAAAATGTACCAGGCAGTCAAAATGGTTCTATCACTCTAATATCACTTAAGTCTTTAAAGTGCTGGAGGGGGAGTAATTTCAATTCTATTTTTCAATCAATTAACAGTTCCTTCATTTTATCTCTATATACAGGTTTAGCCAAAAGTAAGGTTTGGTTTGGTTTCTTTGTTTAATGGCATATCAACCTTTGTAGGTTATTTAATGCCAAAGCTATTCTCCTTGAAGAACAGTAGTGGTACTATCTAACCCATAGCTGGGACGATAAGGGGGTTCATGCCTTTCCCAAGGGTATTTGCCCAAAAGTGAACGTAATAGCATAACTGGAGTACAAACTCACTTACTATGATTCCACAGTCCATCGCTTTAACCATTACACCACAAGGACCCCCCACCAAAATAAATAGATAACATTTATTTTGACATTATATAAACAAGTATCATAAATTGTAGTATACAAGGCAATCTTTTAAGTTTAAAATAAACCTCTACAAAACTAGGGGTCGACTTTTACAGCAGGGCTAAAATCCAAACCTTTACCACAAAGGGGTCAACCAGAGGAACAGTGCTTCTAACAATCGATATACACCACTTCAACTGTAACTTCAGCATACTGCCACAAACATTTCTAACTTAAACTCATGTTTGGTGAACATATTTAACAAATTAACATAGAGATTAATATAAACTAATAAAACTGTAATAAAAATTAAGTATCATATTAACACTATATCATATACCATTTCCAACAGCTGATGCACTAACTGTAAACACTAACTGGAATGTTACAGCACCTAGGCAGCCAGTCAGACAACTACAGTATGTTGTTTATATGTACAATCCTGGTAGTGTAATAGATTTTGAATTTATAAAAATTTAAGCACTAATGTTTAAAATTTGCATGTGTTATATATTCTATCAATAGCCAACTGTACATTTGAAGGTCAACTTATACAGCTGGTATAAGTCTAACCCAGAATTTTGAGCTGAAAATCTTGAGCTTGATTTATATGCCGGATTGATGTGTACATGGCAATTTACGGTATAAAAATTTATTTTGTGTACAATGATTTTGAATAATCTTATTTTAAAGTTCAAATTTAATATAATTTACATAAATGTAGCTGTAATAAACAGTATAACACAAACCTTATTAAACTTATTGTTCATCTACTTTTGGATCACTGTGTGCATATATTATATATATATATATATATATATATATATATATAAGTATTATTTGGTCCAGTTAAACCGGAGTTGGGAGTAATTCCATCAGGACAAGAAATTATTCATGAGTGAATATTTAAAATCTAAAAGATCTGAAGAAGTCCTGTTAAATTTTTTTCGTGTTTTTGAAAATTTCAAAAATGCGTAACAGGATGGAAATAAATTTATAATCCGATGTGACTGGTTTTGTTGTTTTTCTTAAAGTATATATATATATATATATATATATGTACACACACACACACAAGGACTGGTTGAAAAGTTCATAGACTGATTAAGATATTCACATGGAATGTGACCAAATGAGGTTTATTTTTCAACATACTCAATTTCCCTTTGCAGTCCACATCCTTCTTCCATCGGTGTTGCAGTGCTTGGATCTCATTGGTAAAAAAAAATGAGCAGATATGCTTTGATCATGTCAATTATTCAGTCTACTCACATATATTTCTTGATTAAGTTTTTCCACTCTTTTTTGTATACTCTTCACGTCTGATCCTGAATTTCTGTATCCATCAAACAAGCTTATTCTTTTACTTATACCTCATCACTATTATGTATATAACACGGTCAATTTCAAATGTAGCAGCCACATTCCAAAATGCCTTTAACATTTTTCCTGCCAATTTTCCTATTACCTCCAGTAAAGTTCTTCTCGTTTATAAATTACCCTCTCACTTATTTTTCTCCTACTTTTTATATAAATGCATACAATTCATCGTTATGCTTGTCATTTCAATATTTGTTCTTCAGAAGATGGCTCCAGCTGGTACCAAAAAATACTGGGGAAAAATACTATGACAAATTCATTCCATTCAGATGTCAAGCAACTCATATAATGATATAAACGAACCAACAATAAAGTAGGTAGAAGCAGTGTCTGTTGTATTTAATCAAACATGTTTTAAGTCAAAATTCTGCCTTTTTATATATATATATATATATATATATATATATAACCTCTCTCTCTCTCTCTCTCTCTATATATATATATATATATATAGAGAGAGAGAGAGAGAGAGGTTATGAACAAAAGAATAGATACAAAAACACTGGTAGAAAAATAAAAAAAATATGTGAATGATTTGTACTTGAAAGTTTAAGAATTTAAACATTAGACTTTTAGTGTTTATAAATAGTTTTCAATGTTTATTTCTCAAAGAATTGTTCAGCAGAAAGATGAGTCTCAAATCTTAAACATTTTTTTTAAGTATCTGAGGGTTGAAATGTAATGTTTTTTTGGGTGGTTGAGTTTGTTCTTGAGTCAGTTTGGGTAAGGAATTTCAAGCCGTAATATCTCTCTATCTTCATGAATTTCTAGGGCTGATGTGATGTTTGGTAAATTTTCTTCCAATTTTCTCTTAAAGGGAATCTAGCATCGCCCTTAAAGACATGGTCTGTTAAATGGAAATGTTCTACTGGAATAAGTTTCTTATAATTCAAATATTTAATTCTTTAAATATGTATGTGTACGTGTGTGTTATTTAGATAATAAATTTAGCATCTCCTATAAAGACAGAGTCTGTTAAGAGGAAATGTTGTTCTACTGAGAGAAGTTTCTTATAATTCAAAGATTTAATTCTTTAAATATGTACGTGTATATGTGTGTTATTTAGATAGCAAAAAGAGAGACTTACTGTCACTGCCATCTTGATAGTGTTCAAAGATCGGCAAAGTAACACCTGAAATAAAAAATAGAAAGCAAATTAATGAGACACTGAAAATCAGGATTTCTATGAGAAAAGGATAAAAATCTGTTGGACTAGAACATTTTAACTTGTTCTTGAAGAACAGGATGAATTATATCTTCATAATACTGATATAAAATTAAAATGTTTTATACATCAGACAATTGAAAAAGATTAAGGAAAAGTATAAAAGTATGCATTTATGTAACCCCTATGCTTACAAGCAGAATGTGACACAAGGTCATTTTTTAAATGGATGAAAACTGGTTCAAATTCAAAGTTTTTCTGGTTAGATTTGTTGCCTTACAAAGGCTAGAAAAACCCAGTCTCCCCAACTATTTACCTAAAGCCCGGGGGTGGGGGATGGAGATAGATCTTTGCCTTTTCTATTCAGATTTGTGTGAAATGAAACACAAATAGCATCATTCAGAATTTGAACTCAGGCTGCCAATTTCAATTCATATGACCATAACTATTACACTAAGTGCACCTCAAAAAAAAAAATAAATAAAAAAATAAAAAAAAATAAAAAACAATAGAAATGAAATAACCTCAAACACATACTTTTAAGTTTTTCATGGAATTCATTTTGTTTTTGATGGACTTTTTTTTTGTTGCTAATTGTCCGCAATAGATTACAACACTGAAGAAGAAAATAACACCTGGATTTTGTTGTAATTCAATTCTGTTTTGTTTTTTGTTTTTTTAAACAGAATATTTTTCATATCTATATTGTTATTTGTTTACATTTCAACTGTATCCCGCTAGCCTTCTGCTATATTTATTGTGAAACTGATAGCATCAATAGTCCATAATGAAGTTTTAAACAAATATGAACAATTTTTTCTCTAGTATGCATTAGTTAGGACATTTCCATTTAAAAAAAAATTTTTTTTGGCCCTGTTAGTGAGGCTTACAATATGCTCACTGTATCTTCTGAGGAGGGGGTGAAAAAAAAAGGCATATACTGGGTATGACAGTAAATTGCATCTGATGGTCAAACTCCAGTTCTGGAGATCTGAAAAGTTTATAGTACTTTTTCATTACTTCCAGGTCCACTTTGACCCAAAGTGGTAGTACCTGTCCGGGTCTCATCTTACAGGTCAAATAAATCTGTTTAAAAACTATTTGTATTCAATAGGACCATGCGCCAAAAAAATCTTAAGAAACAACTACACAAAACAAGTAAATATGAATGTACAATAATCATGATTCCTTAACCTGTAGAGTTAACATTCAGTTAAAATAAATCAATCCATTTTTTTTCTCTTTACAATACCAAGTCAAAGTGAGTTTGAGAGTAATGGCAATGAAGGAAAGCCTCTATACTCTCCAGAGCACCAGAATTGGAGCCTCAATAGCAGATGAAGTTTAGTGTCATACCTAGGATTTGATGTCCTTGAAAAAAAAGAATACAATGGAAAGGGAGGTAATACAAATAAATAAGTAATATGCTGAAGGTTAGTAAATAAATTTAGTCATTGATGAACTTAGTACAGAAGGTTTCATTAAATTTCTATAATTACTTAAATTTCAATACATTTCTTAAATTCCAATGTAACAGATTTTCAAGTTCTATTTATATTCTTAAATAACCAAAAATTAACAAATAAGTAAATAAACAAGTTGGACTTTTTTTTTTAAAAAATCAATAACAGAAAAATTCTTCAGATTTATATCAAACTTTACAATGGCTTGTTGACACTACCAATTCCACAGTAAATATACTAGAAGACCAGGAGTACACAGTCAAAATATTATGACATAGATGAGGAAAATAGTTCATTAAATAATTGAAATAAAAAATCAAATTACAGCAACCAAATCCTCCATTTTTTTTCTTCTTATTTAATACTGTCTTGTCACAGATATATGTATCTATGTACATGTCATTTTTAACTTACAAAGGGAGCCACTCCTGATGTAATGGTTATTACCATTGAAATGATCAATTTGTTTTTTTTAGTCTTGACTTCCCAGTAATCAGAAAAAAAATCATAAAAGGTAAAAAAAAAAAAATTTTTTAAAGTGTTATAATTTTGGTTTCTGGCAAGAGAATTTTCAATTTCATGCTTACATTATATAAATAAACAAAAAGATAAAAATTTGGTTTAGCTAACCCAATGGACACAAAATAAAGGTTTAGTTTAATGCTATATTTATATTTTAAATTGTACCTCTAGCTAAAATCTTGAATTTTCAAGACTAATATGCACCATAAAAGGCCAAGAGACTTGTCTCTTCTCTTCTCTTGTCACATCTTTCTGACAGTTGTCAAAACAGCACTTTCAAAGCAAAGATTATTCTCCATTTGCTGTCACTGACAAAGCAAACAGAGCTTGTTTTCGTTCTCTTTCAGTCTCTCCCTCTCACCTGCAAAGTTCTACTTTATATGTTTTAGATAATTGTCACTCTTCCAACAGTTACAGACAAACTACCTTGTGTCACTTTGGATGAGTCCCTACATACATGGTAACTCATCTATATTCATGAGTGATAGTAACATAAGTACTCAAAAATACACATGCACAAGAATCACATTACAAATGGCCACTTCTACAAAAGACATGTGAAGCAGCAGGTTCTTTTTGCTTCAGGTAAGTGAAAACCATCTCTTTGTTAGGGTCCTAACAGCAACCACAGAGAATTTGGTGACCAAAGCTCAATTTATGAATATGATGACAGAAGAAAAATACATTTGGAGAATTATAGCAAGATTTATAAATTATAGTATCTGCCATGAGATAAAAAAAAAAAATAAATAAATAAAGTTAGTGACCTGAAGGCTCCCTTTTCATTAGCTACAACACCAAGGTGTAGGAGAGGGCATTACTCCTTTCACTGGATTGCTCCACTTTACCCTTGATCCATACCTTATAATGTCAAGTGCTAAGCAAGGAGGTATCAAGTACCATTTTTTGAGTCTTTGGCATGACTTGACCAGGGATTGGACCCCGGTTTCCAGGGCCATCAGTGAACACTCTACCCACTAGGAAATGGGCAGGTAGATACCAAAAAATAATTATTTCTAGTGGAACATTATACAATCAAAGCAGATATCATTAAGTATTATTACCAAATTCAACACAACCAAGTCAGCTAGGGCTGAAGAATGCATTGACTGTATTTCTGTAGAGAGGTAAGATCCCCCCCACCAACAAGTGTTTTAGATATGACACAAAACCATCTGATAAAGAGGCTCCAGTTCTAGAGCTTTCAGAAATGTGGAGTACTCTTTCATTGCCATTACTTCCAGATCCACTCTGACCCAGAGTGGCAGCACCTGGTAAGATCCCATCTATAAGTCAAATAGAATATCTAAACTGTGTTTAAACAAAAAAAACAAGGTTTACTAGGATTGTTAGTGATGCATATCAATAGTTGGAACCATTTAACTGTGTGCAAATGAATGAATAATGTTCAATAGAATAAATAGAGTTAGCAATAACTGAAACCATTTAACTGTGTAGAAACAAAAGTAAAACTTGTAAGCAAAAAATGTTAGTTCTAACTCACTTAAAAATAACATTATTTACCATTCATATTTAAATGTGTGCAAACAAATGACTAATGTTAAATTGTTACTGTTACATAGCAATACTTGAAACCATTTAACTGTGTGCATATAAAATGAGCTTAGGCTCATTTTAAAAATGTCATCTACAAAATGTGTTTACAAATCATGTATATTTAATACAAATATGCATAAGCAGGATTAGGCATTAAATAACCTACAAGAGTTGATATGACATAAAACCTCACTAACCATTCAACAAAACTCAACTGCATTGAAACTCTAACCAAATAAAAAATTGCAAATATACGGGAAGTTAGGGAACTACACAAGAATGCTATATGCTATTTCAAACAAATCCCCCTAAGCAACATGCCAAAAAACAGAAGCTGTACGGCCACCTTCCTCCCATCTCACAAACTATCCAAGTAAGACAAACAAGGCATGCAGGGCACTGCTAGGACAAATTCATAAGTGATGTTCTCTTATGGATTCCAACACATAGATGTACAAGAGTTAGCTGACCATCAAGGACTTACATACATAAGCTGTATGAACACTGGATGCAGTCAAGAAGACCTGCCATGAGCAATGGATGATTGGGACAGATGGTGAGAGAGAGAGAGTCAGGGAAATCTGTGCTATTGGCACAACCTGATGATGACATATTCAAGTTTGTTTTTTCATAAAAAATTAAGGGTTTACTTACTTATGGACAATACTATATCTAGAATTCTTACTCTTTTACTACAATGACTAAATAAAGCTGATATTTATCCAGCTCCCACCCAAATGTGATAGAAGGTTGGTTTAAGGTAGGGTGCCTAGCAGGATTGGTTTGGGTATGTTTTATGGCATATTAAGATTTGTGGGTTATTTGATATCAAATCATATATATATATATATATATATATATATATATATATATATGATTTGTAAACAAATAGTTTGTAGGCAACATTTTTAAATGAGCCTGTGCTCATTTGTTTGTACGCAGTTAAATGGTTTCAAGTATTGCTATTTAACATTTGTAATTCTATTCATAAAGTATTCCTCTAATCTAATATAACCATTTGCTTGCACACAGTTAAATGGTTTCAATTGTTGCTATTTAACAATACTAACAACTTGCACACAACTATATGGTTTTAAATCACTAATAATAATAATCCCAAACTCACCGGCTACGTTGTCTTTCTTGGATCGAACTTTAATTTGTGCTTTATTGACATTCTGAAGGACGATATGGTTAAAGTCACCAGTTGTAAATTTAGCTTCCGCCAAAGAAAATGAGGCTTCCTTCATGATCTCCCCCATTAGCATTTTAGTCTGTAAAAGAAAATTTTTTTTAAAATTAGGCAATAATAAGATAGAAGAGATGAGAAATTCTTCAAAGTTATTTTCATTTTTCATATCATCTATACAAAATGTGTGTTCAAAAAGTATTGAGACTGAAGCTGTATTTACCAAAACAGAAATGGACAACAAAGGAAACATTAATTTTCTTCAAAATACAAGGGAGCTAAATGATAATTTTATGTGAATCTACATTAGTGATGAGCATCACATTTTTATTTTCGAAGTTCTTCATATAATAGAGATGGCTACGAAATGTTAACTGGAATATTTCACTCCTTTCTAAATAGAAGCATCAATATCATCATGGACAATAAGTACCAACAGGTTCGTGGGTCATCTATGCATTAAATAAAATGTGTACATGACCATTCTGAGATCAAAGAGTGATTAACCAGCCTATCTTACACATGAGGGTTTTGTAAGACAAAGAAGTATTTACCCAACTCCTCCACCACAGACACAAAATCAGTTTTTAAGCAGTTTATAGCTGGTTTGAATTCAGAGGTTTCCTTACTGTTTTAAGGCTAGAGATCCTAGGTTTGGTTTGGTTTCTTTGTTTAATGGCATATCAACCTTTGTAGGTCATTTAATGCCAAAACCATTCTCCTAGAAGTGTTAAATATACATATGCATGCAGAAATACAAAACACTGACGACTCTCCGTTGTTCAGGTATGAAATGTTTATTTACTTCTTGACTTTAGTTTTTTGACACAAGGAGAGAGAGACACAATTTTTACTATGCTAACTGTTCCTACATCGCCCACAGTCAACCTCCCAGCTGGACTGGCCCGGCCCAGAGTCAAATCTCAACTAACTGCTTTTTTTCAAAAGTCACCAAATTCTCAACCCATCGTTTCCGGGCATGACATCATTCACACCCCAGTCTATTTCCTATCTGGGGTTTTTATTATGACATTTGTGATTGTCATATCCTCTGCACACGAGCATGAACTGTTTTCAATGTGTGTGCACCTGCACTAATAGCCGAATAGTTCAAAGTCCAACCAAACCGAATGATAAAATTTAATTAACAAAAAATGATTAATATAAAAAAAATCATTCCGTAATTATATAACAGAAAAACAGTAGTGGTACTATTTAATCCATAGCTGGGAGGATAAGGAGGTTCATACCTTTTCCAAGGGTATTTGCCCGAAAGTGAACGTAATAGTGCAACTGGAGTATGAACTCACAATGATTTTGCAGTCCATCACTTTAACCATTACACCATGAGGACACCTCCCACTAGAGATCCTAGTCTGCCCTCCTATTGTTGTATTGCCATAATGAGGGAGGAATGATGACGGACAACAGTTCTTTATAAGAATATATATACCTTTTTATTTTTTCATAAGGGGTTGAACTCTGTGGTGTATAAGAGACGGACGGAGAAAAAGACAGACTAAGACAGATTAATAGCTATATTGACACATAATTTCTTCTCTCCTGACCATAGCACACTGTGTTATCTTCAAGACCTCACTTAGCACTTCTGCTTCTTGGCCAGGGATGCTCCTGGAGGCCACTGAGGGCAGCAGCCCTCAACAAGGTGCTCTCACTGCTTGAAAGCTCTCTCTCTCTCTCTAGTCCTCGCTGCCTCTAACTGCCTCAACTGCCACGGGCATCTGTATATATTATTTCACAACACTTACAACTTCTGATTAGATCACATGATCTTCTTCCGCTTATTTACACAAGTGCGTCTCTAATTGACGGTTCAGTCAAGCGTCAATATGCAACACTATTTACGCATGGTTGGAGAAGAACAAATGAATTCATGCCTTTCCATAGAGCATTAGCTTGAAGTGAAACACAACTAGCCTTGTCCAGGATTTGAACTAAGGTTGCCAAGTTCATTTCCAATGATAATAACCATTACTGATAGATTCAGTAGTAGCTTTATTGCTGTTTCCTATCTTTACTGGTACTTGCAGTTGTAGATGGTTTGGTTTATTTGTTTAATGGCATATCAACCTTTGTAGGTTATTTAATGCCAAAGCCATTCTCCTAGAAGAACAGTAGTGGTACTATTTAACCCATAGCTGGGAGGATAAGGGAGTTCATACCTTTCCTAAGGGTATTTGTCCAAAGGTGAACGTAATAGCGCAACTGGAGTACGAACTCGCTTCCTACGATTCCTCAGTCCATCGCTTTAACCATTACACCACGAGGACACCCCCCTGCAGTTGTAGAGGTTTGGTTTGGTTTTATGGTATATCAACATTTGTAGGTTATTTAACACCAAATCCATTTTTATGTAAATAATCTGTTCTGTTGAAAACAGTTCAGTTTAGCATAAGTACACAGTTTAATTGTCAAAAACATTTCCATTTCAAACTATTCAAGCAGTTATATGTAATAATTCAGTTAAGTGTAAATACAGTTTTAATGTCGAAAAACAGTTCTATTTGAAATAATTCAGTTAAGCATAAGCACGCAGTTTAAGTGTAAGTATGGTTTAATTGTCAAAAACATTTCTATTTCAAGCTATTCAGTTTACTCAATTCATTTTAGCATAAGAATGCTGTTAGTTCTATTTAACCCATAGATAGGGCCCTATCAGGTGCTACCACTCCGGGCTAGAGTGGACCGGGGAGCGATGGCAATGAAGGGGTACTCCGCATTCCCCAAAGCTCCACCACTGCTGGAACCTCACCATCAGATTGTTTAGTGTCATATCCAGGACACTCATTAGCGGGGGATCTTACCTCTCTGCAGAGGTGCAGTCAGTGTATTCTACAGCCCCAGCTGACTGGGCAATGCAATTGTAGAGATAACAATTAGGAATAGTTGCAATGAAAAAATAACCAAATTTAAGAAGATGAAGTATGAGTAAAAATTGATAATGATGACAGAAAATAAATAAAATACATGCTTTTGTATTCTTTATTAACACATATACTTGATTGATTGATTGATTTTAACAGCATGTCTAGTGTTATTTTATACCCAGAGGTTAGGGAATCCCATTCATTGTACATTCATATTTACTTTCTTGTGTAACTATTTCTTAAGAGTTTTTTAAAAATTTTCTGCACATGGTCCTATTGAATGACACCAAATTTTAGGTAAGACACAAAACTACATCTGGTGGTGAGGCTCCAGTTCTTGAGCTCAGAAGAGTAAGGAATCAGTCCGTAATTGCCATGACTCTCAGGTTTAGTCTGACTTGTTATAGTAGAGAGCAAGCAATAAAAAAAAAATGGATTGATTGTTTTTAATGGCATGATAACCCATCTAGGGTTATCTTATGCCAAGTGATTAGGGAATCATGATCATTGTATGTTCATACATATATTTTTTGTGAAGTTGTTTCTTAATATTTCTCTTCTTTTTTTTTTGCACATGGTCCTATTGAATAAGAACAATTTTTAAATGAATCTAGATAGGACTTTAACAGATACTACCATTCCAGGTTAGAGTGAACCTGGGAGTAATGACAATGAAGGGTTACTCCACACTCTCCAGATCTCAATAACTGGAGCCTCACTAACAGATTCAATTTGATGTCATAGCCAGGACACCTTTTATTAGAGTGTGGTGAGGGGCTTACTCCCTCTGCAGATCATACAATCAGCATATTATAAGCCTCACCAACAGAGCAGTAATACATTTAAGTCACTCAACATTTTATCTACAATTATTTAAAAAGATGAAGAAGGAGTTAAAGTTAATAATAATAATAATAACAAAAATCTCATATCCATTATGAAATAATGTATTCATAAAAAAAAAGAGAAAAATGTTAATTTCAAGAAACTGATAGACAGTAAATCACAATAATAAAAAAGTGTTTGTTTTTTTTAATAAAATTTGATATTAATCATGAAATAATGGATTGCTAATCAAGAGAAAAATGACAATATGAAAAAAGTAAATTTTACCTCAATAATTCTCTTGAGGATGGCTCGAAACCTCATTGTCAATGCATCAGCTTTCTTCTTCAGTAAACTATGACCTTTCTGGGCACCCTTTAGCCTGGCCTTCATCAGGGTCAAGGCCCTACAAAGAAAAAGATAAATATCAATAATTAATAGAATAATCTCATTTCTGTATACTCAGTAGGTTAGTAAATCAAATTATAGGTTTGGTTACTTTGTTTAATGGCACATCAACTTTTGTAGGTTATTTAATGTCAAAGCCATCCTTCTAAAGAACAGTATTATGATTTAACCCATGACAGGGGGATAAGAGAGTTCATACTTTTTCCTAGGATATTAGTCCAAAAGTGAATGTAATAACACAATTGGAGTTCAAATTTGCTTACTTCAAGCTCGCAGTCCAGCACATTAGTCATTACACTATGAGAACTCTCCAAATAAAGCAGGATTTCTTCCAAGCAGTGGCTGTGTCAGTACTACTGCATAGATGCACCACCTGGACAGAGAAAAAGGTGCAACTCCATTCCCTGGATTGCTCCACTTTACCCTTGTCCCTTACCTTATAATGCTAAGAGTTGACCAAGGCGGCATCAAGTACCATTTGGTATGACTCGTCCTGAGATTAAAACCCCGGTCTCCTGGACCATTGGTGAACACCCTACTCATTGAGCCATGGATCATTTCTTTTTTAATGGTTTCAAGGTTTCAGGTTTGGTTGGGTTTATGGCATATCAACCATTGTAGGTTATTTAATGCCAAATCCTCTTTATACATATATTTGGTTTGGTTTGGTTTGGTTGGGTTGGGTTTTCTGGCATATCAACCATTGTAGGTTATTTAATACCAAATAATATTCATACATATTAACTCTATTTGACCTATAAATGGGACCTTATCAGGTACCACCACTTTGGGTTATAGTGGACCTGGGAGTAATGGCACTGAAAAGGTACTCTACATTTCCCAAAGCTCCAGGACTGAAGCCTCACCATCAGATGGTTTAGCATCATATGCAGAACACTCATTATGGGTGGAAGTGATCATACACCTATGCAGTGATCTAGCCAGCATATTCTATAGCCCCAGCCAACTGGGTTGCATAGACACAGTCAAAAGAGTTTGTTGACAGTCAGACCAAATCTGATGATTGCAGACATGAATCCATCTGTTCTCCCCCAAGTTATGGTTAAATATTTGGGTAGACTGGGTCTTTAGCTTTAATAAGGTAACCAGTCTTGGAGAAGGAAAACTCTGAATTCAAACCAACTGTCATCATCAATGTGAGTTGACAGTACAAATTTACTTCAATTTCTTTTGTCATCTATACCTATCAAGAAACTGATGGTTGGTTAGTTGTTTGTGTTTTATGGCATATCAAACTTCAGAGATTATTTAATGCCAAATTATATATATATAACCTAAGATTTCTGAATGAATACTTTGTAGATAACATTTTCAATAAGCAAGTTTGGTTTCATGGCACATCAACCATTGTAGGTTATTAATGCCAAATCCCTTTTTATACATATAAGCAGTTCTATTTCAAACAATTCAGTTTAGTATAAGTATAGTTTCTTGTTTACACACAATTAAATGTCAAAACTGTTCTATTTCAAACAGTTCAGTTAAGCGTAAGTACACAGTATCAATGTCAAAAAACAGTGCCATTTTAAACAATTCAGTTTAGCATAAGTACACAGTTTAGTTCCATTTGACCCATAGATATGACCTTATTAAAATGGCAACAATAGAGCAGGGTTTGGGTTAGGTTAGGTTAGGTTAGGTTATTTGATTTAATGTCATAACCCTTGAGGGTATCTAACGCCAAATCCTGTTTATACATACACACTAATATATATATATATATATATATATATATATATATATATATATAAAGTTTGCGACCTTAGTCAAGGGTAACCCAAAGGCTCCCTTTTCAATAGCTACTACACCGAGGTGTATTAGAAGGCTCTACTCCATTCCCTGGGTTGTTCCTCTTTACCCTTGATCCTTACCTTATAATGCTGATTGTTTAGAATAGTGACATCAAGTACCATTTTTTGAGTCTTTGGTATGACTCGACCTGGGACTGAACCCTGGTCTCCTGGACTATAGGCAAACACTCTACTCATTAAGCCAATGTCCCAGTTATATATATATATAATGTATATGCTTTGTAAGCAAATATTTTGTAAGTAACATTTTTTTCAACAAGCCATAGCTCATTTGTTTGCATACCGTTAAAATGGTTTCAAGTATTGTTATTTAACACTAATAATTCTATTTAATATTAATCTCAAGGGATCCTAACAGGTATTACCACTCTGAGTCAAAGTGGACCTGGGAGTAACGGTAATGAAAGGGTACTCCACATTCCCCAAAGCTCGAGACATGGACCCCCTCACCATCAGATGGTTTAGTGTCCTACCCAGGACACTTGTCAGGGGTGGGGGTCTTATGTAACAGCAGAGATGCAGTCAGTATATTCTACAACTCCAGCCAACTGGGTCGCAAGTTTTGGGAACAGGACACCGATCACAAATTGATATTGATAAAGATTCTTCAATATAGAAAAGTAACTTAGGAAATGGAATTGGCAACCTGCATTCAAATCTTGAGGTTGTTTCACTTTCTGCTAAAACTCTTGGGAATCCCTATCTTCATCCCCAGTTATGGATAAATAGTAGGAAAGACTAGGTTTTTTTAACCTCAGTTAGACAACCTGTCTTCAAGAAGAAAAACTCTGAATTCAATCAGCTTACGTTCACTTAAAAATTGACCTTGTGTTGCATCCTGGCCAAGGTAGAAGGGTTGGTTAAATACATATTTTACACTCTATTGCAAGCTATACTACACATACAGTAGCGTCCAAAACTAAAGGACAAAATTTTAAAACCTAATATTTGTTAGATATAACAACTGTGAAAAGCTGAAATTTTGACAACTGGTAGTTGTTATCATCCATAATAACATACTAAAATTTGAATCATTTGGAAAGGATAGAAAAAGAATTATAACAATTATTTATTTATTTTCAAATTTGGAACGTCCAAAAGTAAGGGACAAAATTGAGAAAAACAATGTAAACAGCCAAAAAACAATAAAAATACATTTTCGATCAATATTTAGTAAATGAGCCCTTGCTCTCAATGACAGCTGCACATCTTCGACTACAAGAACGAATCAGTTCTTGACAATCCTCGATACTAATTTTAGACCATTCTTCTTGAAGCTTCACCCACAAATCCTCCGTGTTAGTGGGATTTCTTTCCATAACTTTTACTCCTATGCTCTTCCAAAGATTTTCTATTGGATTTTAAGTCAGGACTTTGCAGTGGCCAATCCATAATTTCAAAATCTTGCTCGCTAAGGTAACTCATTACCACCTTTGCCTTGTGACATGGGGCATTATCTTGCATAAAGGTAGCCTTATCAAAACCTGAATTCTGTATGATTGGCACAACATGATCTTGAACAATGTTTTTATAGATCTGTGCATTTACACGAGTTTGTAACCGGACAAGAGGCATTGTACCTTGGCTAGAAAACATTCCAAATACCATGACGCTTCCGTCCCCAAAATTGACAGTTTTCTTAGTACACTTTGCACTTAATCTTTCACCAATACATCTCTTTACATTGTTTTTTCCATCATTTCCAAATAAGTTAAACTTGCTTTCATCACTGAAAAATACTTTTGCCCAATTTTCATATGTCCAAATTACATACCTGTTTGCAAACTCTAATCTCTTATTATTCTTCGAACTAACAAGTGGTTTCTTCCTTGGGTTTCAATTAAACAGCCCTATTTCTTGCAGTCGTCTAGAAACAGTCTGTTTTGACACATTAACACATGAGGTACTATTCATAACCCTTTTCATTTCTGTGCAAGACTTAAAACGGTCCTTTGATGACATACGCTGCATTATTCGATCTTCTCTTGCTGAAGTTTTGTGGGGTCTGCCGGTTTTAAAAGCACTAACTATTTTGCCAGTATTATTGTAGAATTTAACAAACCTGCCTACAACACTCTTGGAACGTTTCACTTTCTCTGAAATCTCTCTAATGGTGTGCTTTTCCTTGTGTAGCTTCACAATAGCTTGTCTCACAGAGTAATCAAGTTTTTGGCGTTTCACCATGGTGCCGGCTGATGCAACGTTTACAAATGACTAAGTAAGACTTATTCTTTAGAGGAAATAAAAAAATTTGAATATAGCATACTGTTTACATTGTTTTTCTCAATTTTGTCCCTTACTTTTGGACGATCCTATTTTGAAAATAAATAGATAATTGTTATAATTCTTTTTCTATCCTTTGCAAATGATTCAAATTTTAGTATGTTATTATGGATGATAATGACTACCAGTTGTCAAAATTTCAGCAGTGTTTAACAGGTTTGAATTCAGTTTTCCTTCTCCTACACCAGTTACCATACCAAGGTTAAAGAGCCCAGTCTGCCCTACTATTTTCTGGAGGGAGAATAGTTGGATGCATACCTTTTGCAAGAGTATTAGCACTATATGAAATGCAAACGGCTTTGTTTTGAACTCAGGTCGCTGTATCCATTTCGTACAATGATAACCATTACCTCACCAGTGTTACCTGTTTAACAATATAGCAAGTTTAAACAGTTCTATTTGACCTACAGATAGGACCCTATCAGGTGCTACCACTCTGAGTCAAGGTGGACCTGGGAGCAATGGCAATGAAGAGGTACTCCACATTCCTCATATAGTTTAATGTCTTATCCAGGACACTCGTTGGGAGGGGGTCTTACCCCTCAGCAGAGATGTAGTCAGTATATTCGACAGCTCAAGCTGATTGGGCTGAAAATTATTAATAGTAAGTTATACTATCATTATAACCAATTGAGGTTGGTTGGTTGGTTGGTTTGTTTTACAACATGTAATGCTTTGTCAAGTTATTTAATGCTAAAGTCAATGATTTTTTTTTCAATTGAATATGTTTTAAAGTAATCCATGATAACTGATAATTATATCTTCAAGTAACTATTTTTAATACAAATAACTAGTACAGTTATATAGTTTCAAGTATATCTATCTAATATTGATTTTCCAACAGATCTATGTAACCAATACATAGAACCTTGCAGGTACTATGAATCCAAGTAACCAACTATATATATATATATAGTAAGTAAGTAAAGTAAAGTTGGCGATTATAGTCGAGGGTGACCCGAAGGCTCCCTTTTCGATAGCTACTACACCAATGTGTAGGGGAGGGTGCTACTCCTTCCCTGGATTGCTCTACTTTACCCTTGATCCGTACCTTATAATGCTGAGTGTTAAGCAAGGAGGCATCAAGTACCATTTTTTGAGTCTTTGGTATGACTCGACCTGGGATTGAACCTAGGTCTCCCGGGCCATTGGCAAACACTCTAACCCCTAGGCCAATGTCGGGTATAGTATATATATATGTACTATATATATATATATACACACATAAATCTGTGAGTGTGTCTCCAACAAAAAACAAGGAGCATAACTCCCATATGATAAATCTTTATATATCATTGTCCACAAAAACTCAAATGGTCAAGAAAGAAGTCAGACCAGAGATTAGGTATCTGCATTTAAAAGGAATAAATACCCGAAGGAAATCCACAATGACATTGTCAACACACTTGGTGAGGACTCTCCTTCTTATTCAACCATAATTTGGTTCCTGATTTCAAACATGGCATGGAGAGCATTGAAGACCTCCCCACAGCCAGAACGCTCAAAAATCAGCAACCATGGATGATCAAGTGAAGGTCAATCAAAGCATTGTCATAAATGATAGACAGGTGACTGAAAACTCTGGTTGACATTTTGAGCATGAGCAAGATGTCTGCAAGACAGATGTTGACTGCTGACACTAAATCAACTATTGAACAGAACTAGAGCCTCACCACCAGATGAAGTTTGATATCATATCCTGAACATCCCTTTGGAGAGGATAAGAGTCTTACTCTCTTGCAAAGGATGTGGTCAGTGTATTCTAGATACCAAGGAAATCCACAATGACATGGTCAACACACTTGGTGAGGAATCCCCTTGTTATTCAACCATAATTTGGTTGCTGATTATAAATTCTAAGATTTTATGATACAAACAGCTCTTTAACCCTTTTGGCGTAGAGAGGAAATCAAGTTGCCTAAATATACTTAATTCATGAGGTCAAGATACAACTTTAATCCATATTTCTTTAAAAATTTTGGATCATGTGCAATATACCCTCATTTGATATATCTCAGCCCTAAATTAAAAAAAAGATTTCCTTACTTCTAAAACTATAGTAAAACAGTCATTTTTAGAAGTGTCAGTGAAAAAAAAATTCTCTAATAAACACACTTGTGGACATAGGATATATTGCACAAGTATGTTTATAAGAGAATGTTTTATTTATTGATAATTCTAAAAATGACTGTTTTACTATAGTTTTAGAAATAATAAAGTTTTTTTTTATTTTTAGGGCTGAGGTATATCAAACAGGTGGCACTTTCAAGAGGTATATCACATAAGATCCAATGTTTTTATCCTTGAACATTTTAATTGCTTTTGAGAACATACTGTAGTACTGTAATTGTGAAACTTCACTGATTTTTATTAGCAAGCTTTTTTTTTTATTGTAAAGTCAAAAAGTACATTTCAGTCATTAAATCTGTAGCCAAATGTGCCACACTAAAAGGGTTAAATCCAGAGCCATTTAACTGGACAAACAAAATAGCATTGAAACTGACCTCATCACAATAAGACAATGTATTCTTTCATATCTCTTACATAAAGATTGAAGAAACATCAAGAGCTTTACATCTCTAATAAATAAGACAACCTAGGAAAGGTTTGCCTTTTTTCTTTTTTTATAAATTCTTCGTTGATATATCAACAACAAGACAAAAACCTTTTATTTAATAAAGCCAATTAACAAATACAGCAGGAGAAAGCAGCCACCTGTCCTAACCTGCCAAACGACCCAAATACATATACTGCTGGGGTCATCACAAATTGTTTATCACTCAGCAACTTGGCTCAGACAAGTGGCATTCAAACAAGTTATTTCGAGAGACACAGGACAGTAACTTGGCATACTATACAATCCATAGCAGCGTTTGCATACAAAGAACAATAAACCCTCACAGACTATATTCAATTGTATAAAGGCTATGAAAACTCTGTCACTGACATAGTTGCACAAGTCCAAAATTATATACAGGGTATTTCAGAAAAATTGTTTGTTATTTAATGAGATATCAACCTTCTCGGGTTATTTAATGCCAAATCCATGCTTTTTTTTTAAGATAGTAGAGGTACTATCTAATCCATAGATGGGAGGATAAGGGGGTTTATACTTTTCCCTAGCGTATTTGTCCAAAAGTGAACGTAATAGTGCAACTGGAGTTTGAACTCGCGTACTACGATTGCGCAGTTTGGTGGTTTAACCATTACACCACAGGGACACAGGGCACCTCTGGTGGTGTAATGGTTAGCAAGCTAGACTAGCAAACCTACACAAGTGAGTTCGAGTCTCATTGGGTGCCCTATTCAATTGGCCTTGTGTTACATCAAAGCAAAGAGCTTCGTAAATTACTACACCACAGGGACACTCCCCCGCCAGAAAAATTGATATCATTTCATAAACTAATAACTTGACCAATTCTCGTTCAAATGATCTCTAATTTTAACAGCATATGTGGAAATAACTCATAATTCTATGTCCACTGTTTTTTTTCTCTCCAGATATAGAAATTCACAAACCAGTGCAAGAGAAAAGGCATTTTGTGGGTTTGAGAATGCTTGAACACAGTCAAAGAAGGCAGTACAGTGTGCATTTGTGATAGGATTTGCTAAAAATGTACCAATGCATATTTGATCATAGTACAAAAGTTCAAAAAGGAAGGCTGTTTGCACAGGGGAAAACAACACTGGACTACAGACTTGATGTATACACATATTGAAAACATGTGAAAACATTTATGAAATCCACATACCTTTGAATTTTTCATTCAAATTTTGATGAATAAATCTTATTTTGTTCAGCATTAAACCTGTTTAATTTCAGATATTTACATCTCAAATGATATAAAAAAAAAACATTTAATACCCTATATAGTCCAGGTTAAAAGTGCTGTAAGGGTAACCAGAAATGAAATGTTTTTTTAGACCTTATTTTTCCAATGCTAGTATAATCGGGAAAACAAGAAAAGTTTTGGACAGGCTTTGGCCTATTTACCAAAATTGTCATATAATGAATCCAATTTTGATTCTTATGCCATGCTTTCTTCTTGGTTCAGTTAATTTGTTTAACGACATATAAACTTTCATGAATTATTTAATGCCAATGCCATCCTTCTAAAAGAACAGCTGTGGTACTATTTAACCTATAGGTGGGTGGGAGAATAAGGGAGTTCTAGCCTTTCCCAAGGGTATTAGTCTGAAACTAAACATAATAGAAAAACTGGAGTTTGAATCTACTAACCACAATGTAAACAATCAAGCATATTAGCCACTATGCTAAGGAACTCCCTCTACATCCTCCTTTTGATTCTTTCTCCAAGTCAAACCTTTTGATTCCTTCCTTCATATTTCATTGGGGAAACAATATATACCATTCCAACTATACAGAGATTTTGTTATCCTTAGGGCATCTTGAAACCTATCTACTGGGGGATGAGGTTCTTCTAATGAAAGTTATGAAGAGTTCAGCAAAAGTCATGAAAACATAATCGATCTAATGGTGTTGTTATATTTCCTGTATCTATTGTTGTTGCAAGGGTGGAGGATGAATAGGAGGTACTAATATCTAAAATTTTAAAATTACCTAAAAAATTTTAAAATATCCTTAACTTAGTGAAAGAAAGATATGGAAGTTACTAATAGCCAAGTCCAATTTAGTTAGTATTTTTTTTATAGGTGTGTATCGTAATCTTCCATGTATACTGCATGTGTGTATAACAGACACCTTGATTTCAATCAATGTTACCTTTGAAGAACTATGACAATAAGTAATGATTTGGTTTTGTTTGGTTTGGTTTGGGAGTAGCTGTTAGAGTCTCATCTATGGTTCAAACAGAACTATTCAATCATTCACAAAAGATTATTATTAGTTATTTGAAACCATACTACAGAGTATAAATTATTCATATTACATAGGAATACATGATTAATAAAATTATTAGTTTTAGATAGAAATACTTGAAGCCATTTAACTCTGTACAAAAAATGATTAATATTAAATAGAATAATTAATGTTAGGTAGAAATATTTGTAACCATTTAACTGAGTGCAAACAAATTATTAACACTGGCATAATGGTTAGTGTTCACCAATGGCCCAGGAGAGCAGGGTTCAATACCAGGTTGAGTCATATCAAAGATTCAAAAGGATGGTACTTGATGCCTCCTTGCTTAACATTTTGTATTATAAAGTATGGATCAAGAGTAAATGGAGCAACCAAGGAAAAGAGTAGTTGGGTGGTTGTTTTGTTTAACAGCTTATCAACCCTTTTTAGGACATTTAACGCCGAATTAAATTTCAAACAATTCAGTTTAATATAAGAATAGTTTTTGTTTACAAGCAATAAAATGTCAAAACAGTTCTATTTCAAACAATTCAGTTTAACATAAGTACACAGTTTAATTCAATTTGACCCATAGACAGAATCCTATCAGGTGCTACCACTCCAGGCCAGAAAGGAACTGGGAGCAATGGCAATGAAGGGATACTTAATATTCCTCAAAGCTCCAGCATCACTGGAGCCTCACCATCAGATTGTTTAGTGCCATATCCATGATACTTGTTGGAGGTGGGGGTCTTATCCCTCTGCAGAGAAGCAATCAGTCTATTCTACAGCCCCAGCTAACAGAGCAAGAGAAAAGAGTAGCACCCTTTCCTAAACCTTGGTATAGTAACTATTGTACAGGGAGACCTCGGGTCACACTCTACAATGGTCAACCAACTTACTTAGATAAGAATATTTGAAATCATTTAACTGTGTGTAAACAAATAAGCACTAATAATTCAGTTGAAAATAAAATTACCTAAAAACTATTCATGTATACATATATAAACAAGATTTGGCAGTAAATGACTCACAATGGTTCATATGCCATAAAATACCAACCATCATTCATTAGGTTTTTAATGCCAAAACCATCCTTATAATAGAACTCTATTGATACCAGTTAATTCATAATAGGAAGGTGAAGTGAGTTCATACCTCCTACAAAGGTATTAGTCCGAAAGTGAATGTAATAATATGATTGGATTTTGAACCTATTTACTATGATGTCACAGTTTAGCATATTAACCACTATACCCTAGGGACTTCCTTGAAATTCACCCTAAAACACTGTATAATACAACTGAAATAAACAATATGTTAAACTCAATACAGAAAGATATTTTTAATTTGGTATGAAATAATCTGTATGGGGTTAGCAATGTGTACTTTACTTCTTAGAAATACATATTGCTGCAAACAAATATATACAAAAAGTAGTTTAGATGGATATTAGTCTTTCCATTTCTATTTTGAAAAAGTTATTACTTTTATTTTAGTGCTTATTTCCCCTGACTCCTAGTTCAAAAATAAAATAAACTGCTGTCAAATTAGTTTTAAAAGTCATTCACTTAAGAGAGTGGGTTTTTTTTATTGTTTTGTTTTTGTTTTTTTCACCCCATGCTTTATATCTGGACATATCCCATAATGCATCAGACCATTATAATGCCATTATGAATAACATTCCTTCATAACCTTAATCAGAGCATTAAAGATTACTTAACACAGTCCATCTCCTCTCCAAGGTTTTGTTTGGTTTATTTGTTTAACAGTATATCAACTTTGTGAGGGTTATCTAATGCCAAAATTTTATTCATTTGTAAATGCTTGTAATCATAACTAGATTTTCAATGTTCCATTGTATTTTTTAATTGCAGTTTATTTATCTATTATCATTTGTTTGCACACAGTTGCATGGTTTCAAGTATTTCTATCAAATACTAAAAATGTATATGCCATTATATTGTTCCAAGTAACTATTCCTATTTAATAATAATAATTATTATTAGTTTGCACACAATTTTGTGTTTTCTAGTAACTAATAATAATTCTTAGTAAACAATTAAAGCTTCAAATAATTATTAACACAAATAATTTGCATATATTTGAATGATTTCAAATACTCCAATCTAATATTAATAATTCTATTTAATAATAAGTATTTGTTTGCACAGTTATAGTTTCATGTCCAATACTAAAGCATCTTTTTGACTCCTAGATGAGGCATTAATAGGTGCATTCTGAATTAGAATGCACCTGAGCATACTGGCAATAAAGAGGTGACTTTATTCTCCCCATATCTCCAGAACTGGAGCCTCTCCACAAGATGCAGTTTAGTGTCATGCCCAGGACACCTCTAGGGTAAGTTAACTCTCAGCAGAGAATGAAATTAGCATATTCTAAGCTCTGCTGACAGAGCTGTCTCCTCTCCAAGTAATATGCACAGATTGCACAAAGTTACATGGTTCTAGCAGGAAGGAATATTTCTTAAACGGACCTATTATCAAACACCAAACACGGACTAACTTATACAAAATAGAAGGGCTCTTTACTAGTTACACAGAATTGGAATTGAAGGGCAGGTGGATTCATGCCTTCCCCAACAGCATTACTGTGACAATTAATGCAAATTGTCCCAGATGGTTTTTCAACCCAGTTAAATAGATTCTATTTTCTATGGTGATAATCATTAGGCTATCAGCATATCCACAAATATATATATAGAAAAACATTTTGAAATACAATAACTATTAAGATTACAGAAGGGATTTGTAGCCCTGAAGGCTCCCTATTCAATAGCTACTACACCAAGATGTAGGGGAGGGCACTAATCCTTTCCCTGGACTGCTACATTTTACACTTGATCCGTAACTTATAATGCTGAGTGTTAAGCAAGGAGGCATCAAGTACCATTTTTTGAGCCTTTGGTATGACTCAACCTGGCAGTGAACCTAGGTCTCCCAGACCATTGCCGAACACTCTAACCATCACGCCAATGTCTGTTCAAAGCAGGAAGGAATATTTCTTAAACAGACCTATTATCAAACACCAAACACGGACTGACTTTTACAAAGTAGAAGGGCTCTTTACTAGTTACACAGAGCTGGAATTGAGGGGCAGGTAGATTCATGCCTTTCCCAACAGCATTACTGTGATAATTAATGCAAATTGTACCAGATTGTTTTTCAACCCAGTTCAATAGATTCTATTTTCTATGGTGATAATCATTAGGTTATCTGCATATGCACAAATATATATAGAAAAACATCTTGAAATGCAATAACCATTAAGATTACAGAAGGTATTTATAGATGTAAAGGTTTCTTGCCTCTTCCTCTATAAAGTCAATGCCAACTGGTAATTTAATTTTAAAAATCATAAACAAATAGAAACATTTTTTTTTTAAATTGGACACCAAACCTGGAACTGCTATGCCAGTAGGTGTGTGAGGGGGTGGAATAAGCAATCAATTTAGTCCCAGGAGGCCTTCCCTCAAGCAACACCGGCCCCTTTTACCTAAAAAAGGCTGGGTTTATATTGCCGGGTGCTTGAGGCACCACTGAAGGGATATGCCAATGGAATCTAAGCAATTTTTAAAAACACCCTGTAGGAGGCTTGCTTCCTGAAAGGCACCCCACATTAAACTGACCTTAAGGTAGTCAAATAAATATACCCGTCACATATCAAATTGATTGAACCAAGCTAATCTCAAATGGGTAGATTTTTAGAAAACACTGTGTTTACTCACATTTAAAACAAATGTCTGTACATATTTATCCAATCTCACCACAACACAAGGTCAATTTTTAAACAGAGTAAAGCTGGTTTAAATTCAGAGTTTTCCTTCTCCTAGACTGGTTGTGTAAGACCAAAGAACTCAGACTGCCTTACTTTTTACTCATAGCTGAGGGAGAATAGTTGGGTTTATGCCTTTCCCAAGGACATTAGCACAAAGTGAAACACAAAAAGGCTTATCCAGGATTTAAACTCTGGTTGTCAATTCCATTCCTTACAACAATGCCTGTTATGCTAAGCATAAATCCTAAAACAAATGGTTGTGTATATATTATTGAAGATAGATTTTTAATTGTTAAATTGTTTTTCTCTGATCAGAAATTTTTGGGATAGTTGGACTAAGGAGCTACTGATATCCCACCACAAAAACCTTTTTACCTAGAGACCCAAATCAGTCAGTCGTACCCAGCAAGCATCTTTGTTTTTGCTTTTTGGCTTTTTAAATAAATGAATATACTTCAATTAAACACTTTTCTGATTAATAATCCTTCATTCACAACTTTCAAGATTGAATATCTTCTAACATAAATAATAACACAAAGTAGAAATGAAGACATTATCTTCTGATATGAATTAAACAAGCATTCAATATTTGGGGAGTTTGTCTTTCATAGACGATGCCTCAACCAATCTAGCCACAGAGACCTACTCCAGTTGGAGGCGCACAAAAAAGACATGCTTTCTGAATATTGGATGCAAGTTCAAGCATCTTCATTCTGATTTCATGCTAACAGCCTCAGTAATTGCAGATTCTTCTGAGAAAGTTGCAATAAAAAGATGAAAAAAGATTTTAAAAATTGTTTTGGGGATTTTTTCTCACACACACACACACACACACACACACACACACACACACACACACACACGTATGTATTTACCCAACCCCTGCAGCATATAGCACAATGTCAAGCTTTAAGCAGAGTATATCTAATTTGAATTCAGAGTTGTCATTCTCCTAGATTGGTTGCCTTACCAAGGCTAAAGAACCCAGCCTTACCTACAATCTAGCTATAGCTGCTGGGTAAGTAATGGATCCATGCCTTTCTGAAGGGCATTAGAGCAAAGTAAAATAAAAACAGCCTCATTCAAAATTTGAACTTAGACAATTTCTTTTCCTGAAATAATAAACATTACAGGTATAATAAGTCTCTCTGAACATAAACGATTTAAGTCAAAAATAATTCTCACTGTTTGTTTTCAGCTTAAAATGAATACTTGTCTGTTAAATTTTTAATAATGAGTAACCTTTAAATGGTTAATTTTACCATCTTCAAAATCTTAAAAGAAAATATTTTAATAAACAAATAAGTACAACACTCAGTAAGTGAGAGCACACAAAAATCTGAAAATTCTCTTTTTCAATTTCATTGAATGATAAAGAAATATTTTAATGGATTCTAAGTTCCTAATTTTATCTAAAATTATGCAGAGGAAGAAGAAAGAAAAATAAAGTAAACTAAATCAAAGAAAGACATCATTTCTTTTTATATGTCTGAATATATGTAGTAAGGTTCAGGATTCAAGATTGACTGATGGATGGATTTTAATGGAATGTCAATTCGTCTATGGTTATTTTATGCCAAGAGGTTAGAGAATCACAATCACTGTACATTCATATTTACATTTTCCATGTAGTTCATTTTGGGGATTTTGCACACGGTTCTATCAAATACAAAATATTTTAAACAAATCAATTTGATCTATAGATGGAACCATAAAAGGTACTACCACTCTGGATCAGAGTGGACCAGGGAGTAATGGCAATGAAAATGCACTCACCACTCCCCAGATCTTTAGAACTGGAGCTTCATCATCAGGGCACCTCTGTGTGTGTGGGTGGGTCTTAACCATAGCGCTCTATACTAGTATAGGATAACATGGTCTTAACCCTTTTCAAAGAATACAGTCAGCATATTCTAAGCCCCACCTGACAGGACTAAGGGTAAGGATTCTGGATTAAGGAAGAAGTATGCGACAAAACCTCCAGAAAATTACTTCAGTAAAATAAGAATTTTTAAATGCTTGATCCCTTCGGCATTCATCCTTTTGGGATGCCTTGGGCATTAAACAATAAACTTAGTCCAGCTAAGCAGGAAGTACCAGAGAGGAAGTATCCCTGAGACCAGGCGATCAATTTAATATCACCTACTCGCTATAACTTAATACTGTCATGTGTCAACCATTACATGAATTTTTTACATGTTTTAATCTAACCGGGGAGGTTTGGTTGGATTTAGCACTTTTAAATGCGTGTTTAGTCACATGGGTGTTTTTGTTTGGCTCCAATCAAGAAAGAAAGAAAGAAAGAAAGGAATAAACTTTGTTAAACATTAAACGATTTTTATAACTGTAGGCTTTTTTTTCTTTTTCTTAAAAACCAACAAAAAAATGATCTAGAATTAGAAACAAATTTGCTATTTCCTTAACCTTAAATTCTTTAAATACAAAAGATTCCATTTGTTTGTTTTTTTGGGGGGGGGGCATTTTAATTAAGTCACTTTTATCTTTACTTTATTGAGAACATCTTATACGAGTTTGTTTATGCTAATACAACTAATATCCATTTAATTGCACAGATCAAAATTTAATATCTTCAATTTACAGGAAAAAAATACTGAATCGAGTGAAATTGTTAAACTACCTAGGGCCAAAATTTTTATGACTTTAATCTACAAGACAAACCGTGAACCAATTGGGTTTCCATTCTAGCAACATTGGTCCATGATTATAGTGATACTTTGCTTCTATTTAGAAAGAATTTAATGACTGATTTTAATTAACCTTATATCAGGAATTTCAATGTTTAAATAATGATGTCCAGCGTGTCACAAACCCCACAAAATTATTCATTTACTAATTGGACTGAAAGCTGTTTTATTCACTTAGAACTATTTAAGTGTATTGCTCTAATAAAAATATCCCAATTATATGCCGTTTTTTGTTGGGTTACAGTTATACAAGCATGATGAGAATTAGATATATATAAGTACAGTTTGTTTGTTTTTTAATTTAATTTAATCACAAAATTAAGAAAAAATTACATTTTATTTATTAATACCAGGATAGGATTTTTTTTAGATTTATAACTTCACTTCACATATCAAATGATTTGTTTACTTAGTCAATATTTCAATCAGAAAACTTGAGGGAAAGTAATGGTTAAAGCGATGGACTGCGGAATCGTAGTACGCGAGTTCGAACTCCAGTCGCGCTATTACATTCACTTTTGGACAAATATGAACTCCCTTCTCCTCCCAGCTATGGGTT
Source organism: Sepioteuthis lessoniana (assembly GCA_963585895.1). Taxonomy (NCBI): domain Eukaryota; kingdom Metazoa; phylum Mollusca; class Cephalopoda; order Myopsida; family Loliginidae; genus Sepioteuthis; species Sepioteuthis lessoniana. The sequence continues at coordinate 25,382,708 of OY757935.1, forward strand.
GAATAGTACCACAACTGTTTATCTAAAAAGATGGCTTTGGCATGAAATAACCTACAAAGGTTGATATGCCATTAAACAAAGAAACCAAACCAAACCAGAAAACTTGATAAATCTAGATATATTAGTGTGTGTGTGTAATTTACAAAGCTTTTTGCTTAGATATGGCACAAAGCAATATGAAAGGAGCACCCAGTGAGACTCAAACTCACTCGTGAAGGTTGGCTAGTCTAGCTTGCTAACCATTACACCACCCAAGGTGCCTGTGTGTGTGTATATATATATATATATATATATATATATATATATATATATATACTTTAAGAAAAACAACGAAACCAGTCACATAGGATTATAAATTTATTTCAATCATTTTAAATATTCATGCTTGAATAACCTCTTGTCCTGATGGAATTACTCCCAACTCCGGTTTAACTGGACCAATATATATATATATATATATATATATATATATAAACACACACACACATACATACATATGTGTGTATTCACACACACATTAATTTATGAAAGCGAGTCTACAGTCAGCTATTTTAACATGTAAAACTCGTGACACAAAATAAGAGAATATCTTTTGGCCTGTAAACTAATTTGCAAATAATGGATCCGCAATCTACATAAAGGAATAGAAGAAAAAAGAATTGGGTTAAAATATTGTGATAATTTTCAACGTACAGATAATAATTAAAGAAAAGAAAAACACCAAGTGAAATAATTTATTCGTAGCGATACTACGTACACATCAGCAGGTGTTGCCGCCCCCACATAGTCAGTCTATTCAGGGTTTTTTTGTTTATTCATACATTGTATACAGTTTAAAAGAAAATTATTAATTAAAAGAATATTTCACGGGGCAGGAATTTAAACTTTCAACGAGAAAGGGAAAAAAAAAGGGGATAAAATCAAAAGATATGGGCCAATGGTCGTGTTTACTACACACGGAAGTTTCAAGAGCATGTAGTCTCTCTTACTAAAGAAACAACGTCGAAACGAAACAACACTCTCTCTCTCTCTATATATATATATATATATATATGAGAGATATTCATTTATTCGTCTTCCCACGAGGACAGGAAGTGATATGACACAAGGTCGAATTTAATGTTGAAGCTCTCACGCTAAATGCAGTAATTGTCTAGTTCCCTACCTTTGTATTGACACGAACTCTACCCAGTAATGTCAAATAAGGACGTGCAGCATTTGGATTTTAATTTTTTTAAATATATATATAACAAGCAAAATTTATCGTTCCAAATTATAGGATGCCATCTAAATTTATTGTTTAAAAATTGATAATTAAGATATATCTTATCTTTAATCAAAATAATGAATGAATATAATTACGAAAAGACACTCTCGCTATAATGATAATAAAAAAAATCAAAAATCAATTCTTTAAAAATTGCCTAAAATCAAAAATGGCCAAAGTCTAAATTAAATGACCTTTATTTTTTTTACTTAACCTCATATTAAAATTCGCATTGTGTTAGTACAATTGTAACCCACAAAAAAAAAACGACACCCTATAGCGAGATTTTATTAGAGCAGTACACTTAAATGCTTTAAAAATACTTAAAGAATAAAGCAATTTTCAGATCAACTTGCAATTCAACAATGAACTGAGTTATATATTTTTATTGTAAGGTCGATATTCGTCATTATCGAATCGTCAAAATATTGTCATTCTCAATCAATAAATGCTAGTTATTAGAATCATCGAATTTTCCCAAAAAAAGAAGCATCACAATAATCATGGACCGCTGTTACAATGAGAACCCAACGGATTAACGGATTGTCTAGTTTTATACCAAAATCAAAAATGTTCGGCTAAAGTTTAAAAAAATTTGACCTTGATATTTTTTTTACCTAACATCAATTTTACATTTAAACTTACAAAATTGTATCTATTTTTTTTTCTTTTCTTTTATTATTGTACTCAATCTATAAATACAAAATACAATTACAATAAGCAAATGATTATGGGTAAAACAAAGGTTGTTTTGGCCCCCAAGAAGAAACTAATTTATAAGAATTAAAAATTAAACATTCTTTTTGTGCGATTTTTAATGTGTTTATTGGTTACTTTGAAAAATAAGTTTTTAAATAATTTATTTAAAATGAGATAATGTCTATCATGAGACAAAAATAAACTCCATTAATTAAGAATATATTTTATTGTAAACTGTTAACGAGATCCGATGAGAAATAATGTAATATAGGTGTCGAGAGAATTTTGCAGTAAAAATCATAGGCTATTTTCAATCAGTTAGATTTAATTAGATTAATTATTAGTCCAACCATTTTCGTTCCTACTGTAACAGCGGTCCATAATAATATCGATGCTTCCATTTATTTTGAAAGACTCTCTAATTTCTATTTCATTGTTATGATGGATGATCAAAACTGATGTTCGTACGAATAATTATCCTCAACAAAATTATAATTCAGCCGAGTCATAAATTGATTTATTTTGAAGATGAGCATCTTGAAGTATTGACCTAATAAATTTGCTAGGTTTATAGTTATATACGTAATGAGAATTTGAGGCGTTGCAAACTTTAATTTGCCATCGATCGATAAAACTCACTAATAATGATTATAGAAGAGTTTGAACAAATCGTAAATTTAATCACAAACTCCAAATAAAGTTTCCCATTCTTCAGACAATTGGTCTCACGAAAAGAAAATACTCAAATCTCATACCTAAAACTTAAGTAACAGGTGACATAATATACATTATTTTCATGACTTATAAGATACAGCTGATAGAAAGCTTTTATTTACATAACAAATTAACGAATTTACTAGAATTTAAAAAAAAATGTTACGTATGTAAAGTCACAAAATATGAACTGAAGTCCAACTCGATTTTTTTTTTTTTTGTTATACACAGGAGTAGTAAATCACGGAAAAAATACCGAAATGCAACATTAAACATTGGAAAGGAAAAATTGTCGTCGTTCAAGATCTGGAGAAATGGTAATTGAAATACAGCACTTACATTCGAGAAGGGAATACATTAATACGATCCGTCATTTTGTTTTGGGGGTTTTGTTTTTTCTTGTTATTTTTTCTTTTTTTCAAGCTTTCGTCGTCTTGTTGTTGTTTCTTACGAAATGTGTCCGTAATAAAAATTAAGTCATGTGACCCGGTGTAACATTGATTTGTCGCCCTTGAAAGTTTCTACCGGCTCTATGAAAGTAGCTTTCATCTCATAGTGTAAAGGTCAGTGTAATAAAATGAACCAGCATGTAAATAAATAAACGAATAAATGCTACACACTTTGGGAGTAGGATAACATAATCATTTTTCAGATTCTGCTGGAATTGATAAATATGTCCGTGGCCCGAAATAGTTATAATCTGAATTTTGATCTGGATTTTTTATTGTATAATATTTGATTTGCGACAAATTTTATATACTTAGAAAAGCAGTGAGTTAACTGTATTTTCAAGGAAGGAGATTATGTTGAAAAATATTACTAAGATACCAGGTTGCGACCCAATGGTAAAAACATATTCTATTTCATTTTTTTTTTTTTTAGATAAAATAATTCAATGAAAGATCAGTTATTAGTTTACACAGTTAAAATGACCAAACAGTTCTATTTCTAACAATTCAGTTTAGCATATGTTTGTTTGCGCACCGTTTAAAAGTCAAACAGTTCTATTTTACACATCGATAGGATCCTATCAGATGCTTCTACTTCGACCCAGAGTGGACTTGTGATTAATGGCAATGAAGGGGTACTTGTGGTGTTTGAAGACTTTGAAGGTCAGGGGCTAAGGGCAAGGCTGTGTTGCCGTGGATATCTGACTCCATATTTTGGTTATATTATTTTACCCCACGTTGACTGGCCGGCACAATGCGTTGCCCAAAGAAAGTCCCAAAAGAAATATACAAAAAGAAAAGATAGAAACAGACAAGAGACGAAAACATTTCTTCTATTCTTTCCTTTATTTACTGGGTGAAGGGACTAACCGACGCTACGTCCCAAGACGTAGGCGTAGTGCCCAAAACACCAGACAGCAAAATGGTGTTGTTGGTTCGACGGACACTGCCTGAAAAGAGCAAGATAATATGTCTCTTTTTCAAGAGGAATGCCTTTTTCTTTTACGCATGTGTCATCTCCTTTTCCGTTAGAGACCTCAGGGAGTTTCTTCAAATTTAATAGTTTTCTTTTTATCTATTTTTTTTTTTTTGTTTAATTTTTTATTTATTTATTCGTTCCCTACATACTCCGTATTATCCAAAGCTCCAACATCACTGGAGCCTCACCATCAGATGGTTTAATATCATACTCAGGACACTCGTTGGGGGATCTTACCCGTCTTCAGAGATAGAGTCGCTGTATTCAATGGTCCCTGGTGACGGGATCGACTCCAGTTCTCGAATTCTAGAGATATTATAGAACACACGTTTTTTTTTAGCCTTAAAATAATCAACCCAAAAACATAAATAAGAAAATTCAGCTCAGAAACTAATTAACAGAAAAATATTTAGGCTCCAAAATAAATAAGAAATTATACGAATCTGATTGGTCAAGAAATGTCTGCGAGCTTCAATTTTAGGAACCGCAATAAAGCTTTACAAAATCCTATTTTTGATCCACTTTAGTTCTCCCAAAAAAATATTTTAAAAAAACGACGAATTTGATTAACTAAGGCATTCCACTACCAGACAGAGAGGTGCAAGGACAGACAGGACACAGGGCGAAGAAGCATGCGACGTTCTTTTACCGACTACTGGAATGCGACACGTTGACACAAAAGATCATAAAAAAAACGCACGTGTGGGCTTACTTATGTAAGTAAAGTCAATTTTTATCCTCGGCCAACTATGGACACATTGATTCAATAGACTTTTCCAACATGTACACACGCACACAAGGGCGAACAAATCATTTTTATTGAACTGGCCATAGCTGTGTTTACTACATACACATACACACGCACATAAAATGAACATTACATCTTAATTGTTTTGTTCATGTTCGTTATCATTATTAAATTGCTTGTTTTTTAATATTTGTTGTTGTCACTTTCCATTTGTTTACGTGCTTGTAAAATTTGTGTTGCATTTGTGGAAATGAAACCTGAAAGTAACTCCCATAAACTACGGAAGGTGCTTAGTCCACCTCAATATCTAGAGAATTTGGCGCCACATCATCATTGCTATTGATAGAGGGAAGGCCTCATAGTGTAGAGAGCAAGTTGGAACTTTAATCACACTATAACGTTCACTTTCAGATTTATACCTTTGGGAAAATTGTAAACCCCTTTATCTCCTCAACTATGGGTTAAATAGTACTACGACTATTCTTCAATAAGGATGGCTTTGGCATAAAATAATTCACGAAGGTTGATATGCCATTAAACAAAGAAACCAAATCAAACCAAATCTCATTTCTATTTCTTCTAGAACCAGTCTAACCTGAAGTGGTTAGACCAATTAAGGTCCCATCTATGTATCAAATAGAACTGTTTTGGAATTATTCATCACTACAAGAATACTTGAAACCATATACCTGTGTGCAAACAAATTATTAAGGAATAGTAACTTGAAGTCATAAGTTGCTTTTTAAAAAAACGAAATTCAGCATTAAATATTCCCAAAACGGTTGACATGCCCAAAAAACAACCAACCAGGATGATTTTGTCGATAAAATTAATTATATTAATCTCTGGATAAGGCAAGTATTTGACTTTTGGAATGGGTTTGGTAACCGCATTGGAACCTTTTCTAGCTTTTGAATATCACATTGATAGTAGGATGACCAAGTGCAGAAGCCTTTATTATCTCTGAGACTTATTCATTATATCACATTATATCATATTATATCATTGAGACTTATTCTTCATTTACAAAAGTAGTAAAAGTACATTAAAAATGATTATCATAATATCTAACTTATCCACTTTGAATACATGAGTTAAGTCTGAATATTTGAAAAAGAGGACAGCATAAAAGTGCAATTACATTTACCATGTTTGAGGAATAATTTGTTTAAAATTTAAAAATATACAAATTAAAGAGGGTTAATGGATTTTACTTCGTTGGCACCATTGGGCTAAGACGATTCTGAATCTATCTCAGTATCTTGTAACTGAGCGAGGATGCAGAGAGACCTATCGCCTTGAAAATTCTGTTCCGAAAGAACGTTTTACGATTCTATCCGACTCTCGTGAGAGAAAGGGCCAAAATTCCTGCGCCCTAGAATCATAGCCAGCCAACTTCCTATGTTTTTTGCCTAAGACCTTTGTGCATTCATTGTACTATTTTTACTCTCTTTTTAACTTTATCTTGCCAAAAAGATTTTTTTTTCATTTACTATAAGCATTTAAAGTATCAGAAAACTAGGGGAACTATTTGTTTCCAGAGTAATTTTACTGAAAGTAACCAGGTCACTGGTGGTCTTAGACACAGAGGTGGGTTGGCGAAGAAAACCTGCTGCTTTTACCAAAAGCTGCTCTGGCGGCTACCCCAAATTGAGTCAAAGATGCAGCTTATAAAAGATGGTTAGTAAACATTAACGACAATCAACTACAAAGTTTGGTTTTGTTTGGTTTCTTTGTTTAATGGCATATCAAACTTCATTGGTTGTTTAATGCTAAAGCCATTCTTATAGGACAGCAGTAATACTATTTAACCTATAGGTAGGGGGTAATGAGGGGGTTCATACTTTTTCCAGTGGATATTAGTTCGAAAGTGAACGTATTAGCGCGACTGGAGTTCGAAGAAATCACAGTTAAGCACGTTAGCAACGAGGATTCGTTCTTACAAGGTTTGTTGTGACCCAGTGAGAACCAAACCCATTAACAATGGTCTGCTAGCCCAGTTCAATAACCATCGCTGAATGATGTTTTGCTTTCATTTAAAATATAGTTTTGGTGGCGTGCTTCGTATAATGGTTATCATCGTAGCCAAAAGAATCAGCAATCCGAGTCCAAATTTTGGACGAGGTAGTTCGTGTTTCACTTTCACTTTCATTTTCCTTGGGAAAGGCATGAATCTAGCTGTTTCCACAGCCTCATCAGTTGGCAAACAGTAGGGCAGACTGGATTTTTGGTTTTGGTTAGGCAGCTAGTCTTGAAGGAAAGCATTAAATTCAAACTAACTTTACTCTGCTTAAAAATTGACTTTGCATTACATTCGGTCCGTTGCCGAGAGACTGGGTAAATACTTATATCAATAAGCAAAAACCTCAATAGAATATGAGGATATTGTAATTCACTTTATTCTGAAAAATCAGCCCAGTTGGCTGGGGCTACAAAATACGCCGACTGTATCTCTGCACAAGGGTAAGATCCCCACAAAATGTATCCAGGATATGACATTAAACTCTATCTGATGATGAAGCTCCTATCCTGGAGCTTTAGGGAATGTGGAGTGCCCCTTCATTTCCATTATTCTCAGTTCCACTCTGACTCGTCCACTTTGATTATTAGAACACCATCCATGAGTCAAATAGAACTAGTGTCTTAATTAAGACACTAAACTACATCTTATGGTGAGGCTCCTGTCCTGGAGCTTGGGGGAATGTGGAGTACCCTTTCATTGCTCTTATCCTCAAGTCCACTCTAACTCATTCACTCTGACTATTAGAATACCATCTATAGGTCAAATAGAACTAACTTCCTTTGTATGACACTAAGATGCATCTGATTGTGAGGCACCAGTCTGGAGCTTTGGCAAAGGTGGAGTACTCCTTCATTGCCATTACTACCAGGTTCACGCTGACCAAGAATGATAGCACCTGTTAGGGTCTCATCGATATGTCAAAGAGAAATATTCAACTATTTACTATTGTTGAAAACACTTAACTGCGTGCAGATGAATGAATAATGCTGAATAGAATTATCTGTTCGGGTGTGTTCCACCACTGGATACATCACCTCTGGCCTCAGGGGGCCGTCCCCCCAGGCTTAAACCCTCTTCGGAGGGGTTGGGTTTATCGCCCGGCGCCTGAGGCGCCCCGAAAAGGGGAATGCCGACGGGGTCCGAGGCATTTTTGGAACTGCCTCTCGTGTTGGGCTTCGGCCCTGCGACAGGACCCACCTTAAAAACGGCCTTGTGCCATATTCGTACGTTGGTGGGACGTAGGATAAATACAGCTCGCCTCCGAGTTGGGCTAGGCTAGCGTGGCCCTGGAAAAGGAACAATGGCAGACTTGGGGCTTTTAATTTGGCACCTAATTTCGACTAGGCTACCTTCGGGTGGGCGAGCTGCATTTTTGTCTCCTTTGTCCCCCTTTTACGGCACTAGACCATGCGTCTAGTTTAAGCCTCAAACTGGCATACGTGCCCGGACCCACGTTTGGGTTCGTGAAACTGCTTGCCTCATCAGGCTCACATTGCACTAAGTGAGCCGATGAGCAGCACAGACAAGCAGGGTTCGAGTCTCGGCTCGTTCCCGACCTTCCCCTCCCCTTTATCCCCACTTTAATCGGCTTTCGGGCTTTTGACCTTGTGTCAAGTCGTGTCTGGTGGGAGGCAGCGACAAATACATGGCCCACTAAGTGAGCCGATGAGTAGCACAGACAAGCAGGGTTCGAGTCTCGACTTGTTCCCGACCTCCCCTCCCCTTTATCCCCACTTTAATCGTCCTTCGGGCTTTTGACCTTGTGTCAAGTCATGTCTGGTGGGAGGCAGCGACAAATATCGGCTCGCCTCCTGGCCCGGCACCTGAGGCGCCCCGAAAAGGGGAATGCCGACGGGGTCCGAGGCATTTTTGGAACTGCCTATCGGGTTGGGCTTCGGCCCTGCGACAGGACCCACCTTAAAAACGGCCTTGTGCCATATTCGTACGCTGGTGGGGCGTAGGATAAATAACGGCTCGCCTCCTGGCAAGCGATTTTTTATCCTTCGATCTCAGGGGGCGTTCCCCCCAGGTTTTTACCTCCTTCGGAAGGGTTGGGTTCATTGCCCGACGCCTGAGGCGCCCCAAAAGGGGAATGCCAACGGGGCCGAGGGCATTTTTTGGAACCTGCCGGATGCACGTGGGCTACGGCCCTGCACCCGGACCCACCATAAAAAGGCCTTGTGCCATACTTGCCCGTTCGGTGGGGCGAGCAACAAATACCGCTAGCCTCCTGGCAAGCATTTCTTGTTAATATCCTTCGGTCTCAGGGGGCCTTCCCCCCAGGCTTTTACCTCCTTCGGGAGGGTTGTGTTTATCGCCCGGCGCCTGAGGCGCCCCTAATAGCCAGCATCCGCACGGCTTTGACACGGCAAAGCCTTCGCTCCCGTCCGATACGTCCGCACGGCTAGGGGGCATGACAAAACCCTAGCCTTTCCTCGACTCGTTCGCTCGATCTCATCTGTACTAAGGCCCGGCAAACCTTAACCTCGGTCTCAGACCTTTCACTTGGTCCATAACACTAAGACACGGCTCAGTCTTAGTCACTAGCTCGCCCAACACTACATGACCAAGCTGCCATAACCAAACTCAACCTCGATGCTCCTGCAAGGTACCATGCAGTCCACGTAATGACTCGCTGTTACGGACTATTCTACCACTGCAACATCTGGCTCACGTACGACCCGCCATACGAGCCCGCAACCGGATCGATATACCCTTGGTTAACCCAACATACCGTCATAACCGGGAATATCAATCTACCAACCTCAATCGACCTCAGCTGCCCGCGACAACTGTCCAACTGCATCAACGACTCAACCAATCTCAGCTTACCAGCATCAAACATCTAGCTGTATCTCTACGACTCGAACTACGCCAGCGACCCTTGTCGAACGTCCAGCTGCGAACATCCACAACACGATCATACCAGCTACCAACATTGCCCATCTAGCTGAAGACCACATACAACCGCCATGGACATTTACATACACGCTTGTAAATACGACAAATAAATTGTCACCTGTTATAATTGTTACCTCGCCTTTGTTCCTTTATTGTGTTTTGGCTGTTCTCATTCACATAACTCATTTGCGGGGTCGACGTCCTTATCGGCTCCGCAACACCCTCTTATCCTTCCAGCTATGGGTTAAATAGTACCACTACTGTTCTTCTAGGAGAATGGCTTTGGCATTAAATAACCTACAAAGGTTGATATGCCATTAAACAAAGAAACCAAACCAAGCAGGGATGTTATTCAATCCATAGCTGGAGGGGGTGGAGAAGGAGGTTCATACCTTTCCCAAGGGTATTAGTTTGAAAGTGAATGCAACTGTACGACTAATGTTTTAACCAGCTTACTTCAAAGCTGCAGTTCAGTACTTTTGCCATTACTCCATGGGGTTTCTCTCCTATGAATTAGAGGATTTGAAAATACCAGTATTCTATGAGAAAAAAATATCAATGATAATTGGTATTACATAGCAATACTTGGAACCATTTAACTTTGTGGGGATGTTGTCTTCGTGGTGTAATGGTTAAAGCGATGGACTGCGGAATTGTAGTACGCGAGTTCGTACTCCAGTCGCGCTATTACATTCACTTTCGGACAAATACCCTTTGGAAAGGTATGAACCCTCTTATCCTTCCAGCTATTGGTTAAATAGTACCACTACTGTTTTTCTAGGAGAATGGCTTTGGCATTAAATAACCTACAAAGGTTGATATGCCATTAAACAAAGAAACCAAACCAAACCAAACAATGTGAGTGACCCAGTCGGCTTGAGCTATAGAATACACTGACTGCATCTCTGCAGACGTGTAAAACTCCTATTGAGTATCCTGAATATGACACTAAAAAGTCTGATGGTGAGGCTCCAGTAATACGGGAGCTTTGGGGAATGCGGAGTACCCCTTCACTGCCATCGCTCCCAGGTCTATTCTGGCCCGGAATGGTAACACTTGATAGAGTCCTACCTTTGGGTTAAATAGAACTAAACAGTGTACTCCTGTTAAACTGAATTGTTTGAGATTGAACTGTTTTTGACATTTAAACAGTACTTCTGCTAAACTGAATTGTTCGAAATTGAACTATTTTGACATTTAAACTGTGTACTTATGTTAAACTGAATTGTTTGAAATAGGACTGTTTACAAGTTTTAAAATGGGCTTGGCATTAAATAACCTACAATGGTTGATATGCCATAAAACCAAACCAAAGGAAAGTAAATTTGAGATCAATTATAATGCTACAAGTGGGACCGTGAATTATTTTGTTACAGAGTTTGGTTATAATCAAAACTCAATTTTTTTTTTTCTTTCACAGGGCACTTAATGTAAACAAGTGTAAGTCGTGATATCTGGACCAGGCTGTGTCTGTGTAATTTATCAGTTCCTGAAAGTTCATTTTGGTGTCACAAGAGTTTATAATAGAAATAAGATCAAGAAGGAGTGGATTCCCGTTTTTATCAGCTTAAGATGGCATATTCATTTACAGTATTCATACATTACAATGCTGCCAAAGAATTTGGTCAATTCGAAGGATTGACGGAGAAATCAGGCTTTAATCAGGCTGACGTAATGCTTAAAACATTCATGATATAGTACATTTTTTTCAACAAAATGTTATTTGCCTAATTTTTTTAGATAAACCTTGATAATTGTTATCAGTCAGAATATTCGAACTATTGTCTTCATCTTCAATCTAGATCCTCAAATTTTGACATAATCTATATTTACCAACCCTTCCGCTCAGGCAGGTCAATTTTTAAGCTGGGTTTAACAGGTTTAAATTCAGAGTTTTCCTTTTCCTAGACTAGTTGCCTCACCAAGGCTGAAGAACCCAGTTTGTCCTACTATTTACCCATAGCTGGAGGGGGAATAATTGGATTCATACCTTTCCCAAGGGTATTAGTGCTACGTGAAATGCAATTAGCTAGGTCCAGCATTTGAAATCATTTCGCTGTGTCCATTTTGACATAATACACCTGAAGAAATCCGAAATGTTGAGTATAACAATGAAAATGAAGACAATAGTCCAAACATTCTAAGTGATAACAAAATTTAAATATTGATTTTATTGTTGTTTCTCGTAGAATAGGATCCGTACTTTACAATGCTAACTAAGAAATTGGAACAATCCGAAGAATTGAGAGAGAAATTAGGCCATAAACATCCCTGAAATAGTGCTTAAAAATGCTTAACGAAGTAAAAGTTTTTGACAAAAGTTAAAGTGTTGATTATTTTTGTCTAAATAAGTATACCACAAACAATTTTTATAAAAAGTTAATTTTCATATGAACCAAAGACGCCTGGGGTTTATTTTTTTAGTATAACATCATACAATCAGAACAGATTTTATGAGGCATTATTTATTACCAAACTCTACAGCATTGAAACTGAAATGTACTCAATCAAAACAAATATTTGGTATTATTTATAGCCAAAATTATTTATAGCCAAAATCTTCAGCATTAAAACATATTGTTAGGTATTATTTATTATCAATCTCCACAGCATTTAAACTGAAGAGTCCTCAATTGAAACAGATATTATTAGGTATTATTTATTACCAAATACTATTGCATTGAAACTGAAATGCATTCAATCTAGACAGATATTATTCGATATTATTCATTACCAAACTCTACCACATTGAAACTGTAACCAAAGATACTTTCGATAGCAGACCTCCTCCCTCTACCAATTCCCCAAAATACACCACTTTTATATTTATACAATTTTATTTTTGGTAACAGAGATGTTGCAATATTGTTTGTGGCTACAGAATTTCTATGCAGTAGAATTTGGTAATAAATAATACCTAATAATATCCATTTTGACTGTATAATGTTCCTCTAGAAATAAACTATTGATATCTTTTGTTTTGAAGAAATTTAATTTTTTTAGTTGTCTAAATTTCTGAGATGAAGCTTTTATCATTAAGGGTTTTTGGACTATTGTCTTCATCTTTATAGTTATTTCCACAAGTCGGGTATGGCGGACCATATATGGAAGGAAAAGGGAAATCATCTGCCCTTATGGGATAAAGTTGAAATAATTGATAGGGCTGAACATTGGAGGATTAGACGCCTTAAGGAATCAGCACATATGTTGGGCTACAATGACCTGCTGAGTAGACCAAGTATAGAGTTGAATACAATATGGGAACCGATAATTAAGAAGACTAGATTTGAATTTAAAAAAATCTGAATATGAGCACAGGTAAAAAATCATACATAATAGTAGTAATTCTAGTCAAGTAAGAACATTAAGTTTATAAGTTCCAAAAATTCACTCTGAATTGTCCAGCAGGACACATGGAGTAACAGTTATAGGTGTTGGTTCTCCAAGCTTCTAAGGAGACAATCGTCTGGAGGTTGCAGGTTCAATCCCGACGACAGGCGAGTAACATTACAGGAATACTTAACATTTGTACCCGGTTATGGCTAGCGGAATCATAACAGGTGACCCCTGTGGACTCAATAAAGGATATAGTTCCATGAAGGTTCCTGAGTTCGACAAGCACCTGAAGAAGGCCTGAGGACATATTGGCCAAAACGTTGTGGAAATAACAATAAAGACGATAGTCCAAAAACCCTTAGTGATAAAAATTAATTTTTTAGAATGCATATATCTATGAGTGATATATTATGTTTACTCACAGCCTTCAAACAAAACATTATGTATACCAAACTCTACAGCATTGAAACTGAAATGCACTTAATCAAAACAGATATTATTAGGTATTATTTATTACCAAACTCTACAGCATTGAATCTGTAACAAAGAATATGAATCTATAGCACTCATCTCCCCACACAAAAATACACCCCCTTATACATATGCAATTTCATTTTTGGTAATTGAGGATTTGCAATATTGCTTTTAGTTCCATTGCCACAGCGTTTGGTAATAAATAATACCTAATAATATCCATTTTGATTGTATAATGTTCCACCTGAAATGAACAAATAACTTTTGTTTTAAAGAAAACTTATTTTAAAAGTGTTTGCCAAATGCCCAGGAGACTGGAGTCCGATCCCAAAAAATGGTACTTGATACCTCCTTGCTTAACACTCAGCACTATAAGGTATGTATTAAGGTTAAAATGGAGCAATCCAGGGAAAGGAGTAGGGCCTTCTCCTTCACCTCAGTGTAGTAGATATTGAAAAGGGAGACTTGGTACCGCCTTCGACTACAGTCGCCACCCTTACTTACTTTGACATACTTACGGGTGATACCATATAGTTGTCTTAGTTATGCCCACATATTTGTTAACAGAACTGTATAATAACATTTTGTTCTGTTTTAGATAAAATAAAGTAAAAAAACATGAAAAAAACAACCAGAACAAAAAAAATGTCAGTTTTATATGACCCATATCTATCAGGTGCTACAACTCTGGGCCAATGTGGACCGGGGAGTGATGGCAATAAAGGGGATCTTAACATTCCTCAAAACTCAAGCTTTACCATTAGATTGTTTAATGTCATATCCAGAACACTTGTTGGGGGACATCTTACCCCTCTGCAAATATGCAGCCAGTGTATTCTACAGCCCCAGTCAACTGGGCTGATGTATACCTGAGTATATACAATCATCATCATCATGTCGTGCTGCTAGCACAGATATCCCTGACCCTCTCTCACCACTTTTCCCTATCATTCATCGCCTCTGACATGTCTTCTGGGCTACATCCTGTATCTTCACATAGCTGCTGTATGTATGTTCTTGCTGGTTGTCCTGCTTTTGCTCGGCCATATGTGGGGGTCCATAGGAGTACATCACTTATGAGCTCGTCCCTGCTTCTCCAGCAGTGTCCTGCATATCTGGTTCATCTAACTTTGATAGTTTTCATGATGGGAGGCAGGTGGCCGTATAGTTGGTGCTTTGTGGTTAGTTGCTGCCAGGACTTGTTTAATATTGCTTGCAAAATAGGTACAATAAAACAAGTCTACTAAAGAAATTGTTCCAACATTTTATTTTTAAAGTGTTTAAGATGTTAACACTCACAATTTTATGATTTCATTTAGAAATGCTTAAAGTTTATTGCTGCAACTTACTGTTGTTTGATTTTTGCACTCCAAGTCACATGACATACATTAAGGTGGTTATCCTTTTCTTATTGTTCTATCGTGGTAAGGAAGAGATACACAATAAAATAAAGAGTTAATTATTTATTAACTGACGTGGTACAGTCCAACAAATATTATGAGTCTTGCACTGTGGGTGTTATGTCCAAAGTTGGTCTTACTACTGATTGAGATCTTGCAGACAACTCGTGCTTCATAAACACAATGTCTTTTATACCTTCATGATACTGGAAGTCTCATGGTACGAGCCAGTATACAACACTTATAAAATATTCATAATCATGCTTTCATTTCTATATACCGATAAAATGAAACGCAGCGGTCGTATCGATACTGCTATATAGACGCACTACTTGGACACCTATTAAACGGCTAAAGAAGAAGCTAGACGGCAATTACGCAAGAATGCTGCGAGCAATATTGAACAAGTCCTGGCGGTAACACCCCACAAGGCACCAACTATACGGCCACCTACCTCCCGTCACAAAAACTATACAAGTTAGATGAACCAGGCACGCAGGACACTGCTAGAGAAGCAAGGACG
The DNA here is from genome assembly GCA_963585895.1 of Sepioteuthis lessoniana. Taxonomy (NCBI): domain Eukaryota; kingdom Metazoa; phylum Mollusca; class Cephalopoda; order Myopsida; family Loliginidae; genus Sepioteuthis; species Sepioteuthis lessoniana. The sequence continues at coordinate 25,398,221 of OY757935.1, forward strand.
AACTCATCAGTGATGCACTCCTATGGACCCCTGCATATGGCCGAGCAAAAGCAGGATGACCAGCTTGAACATACATACAGCAGCTATGTGAAGATATGGGATGTAGCCCTGAAGACTTGCCAGAAGCGATGAATGATAGGGAGAAGTGGCTAGAGAGGGTCAGGGATATCCGTGCTAGCGGCACGACAAGATGATGATGATATACTATGTGACTAGGTGGGCACACATTGAGCAACTTTATACTTACTAAAATTAGTTCTTATTTGTCTATACCAACAAAAGAATTTTTTTTTAAAAAAGTAAATGTTGTTATTACTAAACCTTGCTTTGTCTATCACACAAGCTCAGGTTGTTCACAATTCCTGTTAGTTAATAATTGGTCACCTATTTAAATACAACAGTCTCATTATTGCTCAACTTTGATAATCTGACAGAAACAGATAAATTTATCATATTTACCAACCTCTCCGCTCGGACAGGATATGACACAAGGTCAATTTTTAAGCGGAGTTTAACAGGTTTGAATTCAGAGTTTTCCTTCTTCTAGACTAGTTGCCTCACCAAGGTTGAAGAACCTAGTCTGCCCTACTATTTACCCATAGCTGGAGGGAGAATAATTGGATTCATACCTTTCCCAAGGGTATTAGTGCTATGTGAAATGCAATTAGCCTCGTCCAGGATTTGAACTCGTGTCGCCATGTCCATTTCCTACGATGATAACCATTACACCATGGGCACCTCCGAAACAGATAAATTTATGCTTTATTAATATTGGTCAGGCACAAAGATTGCTTATGGTGCCTATCGTTCATAAATGGTCACCCATTTAAGTACTGAACAGGCTCATCAGCTCAACTTTGGTAATCTGGCAGAAACAGGTGAATTTAGGTTTTATTAGTATTTATTAATCAATGAGTAGAGCGTTTACCAATGGTCCAGGAGACCGGTATTCAATCCCAAGTTGAGTCATACAAAAGACTCAAAAAATGGTACTTGATGCCACCTTGATTACCACTCAGCATTATAAGCTAAGGATCAAGTGTAAAGTGGAGCAGTCCAAGGAATGGAGTAGCGCCCCCACCTACAACTCGGTGTGGTAGCTATTAAAAAGGGAGCTTTCAGGTCACTCTTGACAACTGTCACCAACTTTACCCAACTTTTTAAATCCTTACTTAGTCAGGTACACAGATTGCTTTCACTGCCTGCTGTTTATAAATGGTCACCCATTTTAGTAGTGAAGAGGCATATCTTTGCTTAACTTTGATGATATGACAGGAACCTGTACTTTCTGCCTAACAGGACAGTCCTAAAAATTATTTGGTGAAAATACTGGATAGAATATTTACCAAGCTTAATTCAGTTGGGGCACAAGGTCAGGATTATGGAACACTCAGTGAGAATCGATCTCATTTGTAATGGCCTAGTTTGCATACTTTTAAGGTGCCAGCGGCATAAATAACAGTATAAATAACATTTTAAAAATCAAAAACCGAGAAAAGAAAGGAAAAAAAAGACAGACGAAAAACTGATTAGAATATTTTTTATTTAAATGATATTTTTATAAAAATAAATATATTTTGCAATATTTCTTATTCAAATAAAAGTCAAATTAAGCATATGTATATTACTTGATGAAACTATGGAAATTAATGGTTTGATTAGTGAGTAGAAATTATATATATTGTTATGCAACCCCACTTAAAAGTAACAACAGATTTCTTGTATGGGTCAACCAGTGAACCGACCTTCATTGAAAGTAGGTAATTGGGTCTAAATGAAACTCGTCTTCCCCTTAACCTTGACTGGTTTCTTGGAAAACAGTAACTGAAATTATGATTTAAATATGGAAGATGATGATTGGATGAAAGATGTCTCATGGAAAATTCAGATTTTTGCATGCCAGAAAGTCAAATTGCAGATAAGTTAGTTGGCCCTTGAGCTTCAAACAAAATAGATACCTTATTTGCTCTGGTGAAGAAAAAAGAAATCATATTGCCAACTTATTCAAAGCAGACAATGATCACGTATTCCAAGATTGAAGAAATCAGGAGGAAAGGAAAAGAAGAGAAAATCCTAAGATTCATCCTGAAACAGTTGATTATCATCGATATGATAATCAAAGGACAAGTGAACTCTGAAAAGAGAAAATTGAATAAACTTTCTGTTGACTAGAGAAAGTGAAAGAAAAGAGAAAAGAAAGATATTTATGAAATCTTCAATGAGTTAATGAACACAAATAGAAGCATCATATTTGAGATAAGTAAAGATTGCAATAATTCCTCTGCTTGAATATCATTATCACACACACATTTGAAGCTGTTGTATCTGTTCTGCACACATCATCCCATAAAAACAAATATTTGAACTATTTGTGGTATTCATATTTGATCCACTTTATCATTCTATTTCATTCACATTTGGACAAATAAAAATTCTTGTTATATAATTTCATTAAATTATCTCCGACTTGTCTTTCTGGATTTCTACCTCATTTTTATTTACAGACAATTCCGTAGAGTGTTAAGAGAATATTCATATGAATGATATATTTATGCTTAACATATTTAGGAACCCGTCTGGTATATATTTCTAACAGTTGGCTTGGTCCAGGATTATAGATATTTTATTTAACTGGATTCAGACATATTTTATGGCTCATCCGAAGATTTATATTTGGGAGCTCTTCTGGAAATTTTTGTGTCACAGAATTTTGTATGTTATTGACTTATCCGCAGATTTTACTTGGAATATCTCATTCATATATTCTGACAGCATTCCAGTTTGTAACAATATATAACACAACCAGTCAAAAGTATTTTGCCAACATCAAAAATTCTTATTTTTCATCCTAAAAGTGTTATTTTTAATGAAACAAGATAAGCACTACAATTTTTTTATCCATCATGCTGAATACAAGTCTTCCTCAGTAACTTTCACCTTAGTATGACCAGATATCTTTTAAAGAATTCATTTGAAGGCATTTTTCTTCTTTAGTACAATGCATGAATAAAACTTTTCCCAAAAGTTACATTATACCACCACTTGAATTCACATTAGACTATATTGTGTTAACTTACTGCTTACTAGATACAACCTATTTTACCTATGCAGAGGACAATTTTATCAGAGTCACCAGCTTGCGTGGCAGAAGGCTGACTGCTCCAAGCATCACCACACAACTGAACCAGTGTCGTGAAAAAATGTGTCGACATCCACTGAAGAGAATCCTCTATGAAATTGACCTATATGCTGGGGATTATTTGATATATCCTGCTTCTAGTCTTAATATTCTGATATTCTATCATATATAATACTCGGGCAAAAGTATTTTTTGTGAAACCATTCAGAGTCCCTACATTCATAATTAACAAGGTTTTTGACACTAGCATTTAACTTCTTCAAGAGTTTTCTCTTTTGGAAAAACTTAAAATATGACAAGTTGAAACCAGAACTGGTCATTTTTTTAACCATTTCCTTCAATTGACTTGGCAGAGAATAACAAGGTTCTGACAAGGAGACACATTCAATCACATGATCAAATTTGCAAACATAAAGCTTTTTTGAGAAAATCATTTCTTGAAGAAATGTTTTAGTAAGAATACTTGAATTTGTTTCCTTGAAGAATTCTATATAATCTTGGTTATTGTCCCAGGCTTCAGTTCTTTTCTCAAAAGCTGATGAGAAAACCAATAGTAAAAAATCAGATTTAAGAACTTCAAGAAATATGTTTGAGCAACCTTTGGCATCATCAGGGTGTTTCAGAAAATTAGATGCCAAATTTACTTCCAAGTGGCATTCCCTCAGGTACTTAACAAGTTTCATTACCGTTTCATAGTGAGCTGGATGGTCATCCGTAAAGAACACAAGACCACGGTGTTTTGGTTTGAGCCGCAAAACTGGAGAGAAAAAAAGAACATCGGTAATTCTTATATTGATCAACTGATTTTAATAGCATGTCAACCCATCTAGGGTTATTCTATGTCTAGAGGTTAGGGAATCTCATTCATTGTACATTCATATTTACATTTTTTGTGTAGTTGTTTAGGATTTTTTGATGTTTTTTTTGCACATAATCTCATAGAATACAAATAATTTTTAAAGAGATCTCTTTCACCCATAAATGGGTTCCCAACAAATACTGCCACTCCAGTTCAGAAAGGACCTGGGAGTATTGGAAATTAAAGAGTGACTTCATATTCCCCAGAACTCCAAAACCAGAACCTCACCATCAGGTGCAATTTAGAGTCATACCCAAAACACGCCATTTTTGTGGTTGGTAGCGGTCTTATCACTTTGCAGGGAATACAGTCAGTGTATTATAAGCCTCACATCAGGGTAGTCTATGTATTAAAGAAAATAGTTGGACAAATTTATTTTCAAAAGTAAAACAAAAAAGAAGATGCTGGAAATTAGTTTCTCAACTATTTGATGTCTACAAGAGTCAATAAGAATTAACTACATTTTTTCATATACTTACTAGCCTAGGAAGAAAGGTGGTGAGGCTCTCATTGTCTTACTCCCAGGTTTACTCACTCAAAGAGATTGTACCTGTTGGGGTTCTATTTATCTGTCAAATTGATTCATTTGAAAATCATTTGTATTAGATAAAAAAAACACATGAAACTATATAACTGTGTGCAAACAAAAAATTATAATCAAATAGAATTAACATTATATAGAAATACTTGATACCATATTACTGTATGCAAATTAAAGTATTAAACTCCTATTAACTATTAAAAATAGTTAATAGGAGCTATAATTGTTTACTAAGGATTATTATTATTGGTTACTTGAAACCATATAATTGCTTGCAAATTATTGGTGTTTGTTAGGAATGCTTGAAACCATATAACTGGGCAAACAAATGATAATTATTAAATAGGAATAGTTACTTGAAATCATATAATTGAAAACAAATTATTAGTATAAGATATAAATACTTGAAACTATACAACTGTGTAATTTGCTTGTATTAAATAGGAATACTTGATATCATATAATGGTGCACAAACAAATGATTTTAAACTAATTTTTTAAAAATACACTTTAAAAAAGAATGCAATGGTTGATTGGGTTTTATGGTATATCAACCTTTGTATGTTATTTAACAACAAACTCTGTTTATATATATATATATATATATATATATATATATACATATATCATATGGAAATCAGACCTGACTGACAAAATGAAACGTAGTTTCTTCCAGGCTGCGGTCGTATCGATACTGCTATATAGATGAACTACTTGGACGCTAACAAAACAGCTGGAGAAGAAGTTAGATGGCAATTACACAAGAATGCTGCGAGCAATATTGAACAAGTCCTGGCGACAACACCCCACAAGACACCAACTATACGGCCACTTCCCTCCCATCACGAAAACTATCCAAGTTAGACGAACCAGACATGCAGGACACTGCTGGAGAAGCAAGGGCGAGCTCATAAGTGATGTACTCCTATGGACCCCAGCATATGGCCAAGCAAAAGCAGGACAACCAGCTCGAACATACATACAGCAGCTATGTGAGGACATGGGATGTAACCCTGAAGATCTGCCAAAGGCGATGAATAATAGGGAGAAGGACACTGCTGGAGAAGCAAGGACGAACTCAGTGATGTACTCCGATGGACCTCCACATATAGCCGAGCAAAAGCAGGACAACCAGCTCAAACAATGAGGATACGGGATGTAACTCTGAAGACCTGCCAGAGGCTATGAATGATAGGGAAAAGTGGCGAGAGTGGGTCAGGGATATCCGTGCTAGTAGCACAACATGATGATGATATATAACCTAAGGTTTCTTAGTGAATAATTTGTACATACAATTCTAGATAAGCAGGATTTCATTTGTTTGCATATGATTAAAGAATGTAATGGAACATTGAATATATGATCATAATTACAATCAAACATTTACAAATGAATCTAATATTGGCATTAAATAATCCATAAAGAGTTGATATGCCATTAAAGAAATAAACCAAACCAATTTTGGGAGTGAGAAGTACTGCATTTGTTATTTATTATTTTCAACACCCACTATTCTTCGTTGTCATAGCGATAATAACCTGAATGAGTTGTAACTGCATTCAGGAGTGAAGCGATGGTTCTGGAAATCTTGAGGGTGAGGAGTAACCCTCCACTTCAATTACTCCCAGGTCCACTCTGACCCAGAATGGTAGTTCCTTTAGGGTCCCACTCATGGGTAAAGTTGATCAGGTTAAAAATTAGGTTTACAGCTTGTATTTTATGGCATATCAACATTTGTGGGTTATCTAATGCCATATCCTCTTTATACATATATATTGATTGGTTTGGTTGTGTTTTATGGCATATCAACCCTTGTAGGTTATCAAATGCCAAATCCTCTTTATACATATATATTGATAGGTTTTGTTGTGTTTTATGGCATATCAACCCTTGTGTGTTATCTAATGCCAAATCCTGTTTATACATATGTATCAATTATATATGATTTGTAAACAAATAGCTTATAGGTAACATTATTTTTAAATTAGCCAGAGCTCAGTTGTTTGCCCACAGTAAATGGTTTCACATATTGCTATCTAACACAAACTGTGCATATAGTTAAATGGTTTCAAGTATTGTTATCTAACACTAGTAATTCAATTAAAAATAAATGGTTCCAAGTCAAGTAAATGATTAAATAATTCTGTTTGGCTTATAGACAGGACCCAAACAGGTACAACCACTCCAGGTCAGAGTATACCTAGGTGTAATAACAATGAAGGGGAACTCTACATTCTCTAAAGCTTCAGCACTGGAGCCTCACCATCAGATGGTTTAATGTTATATCCAGGACACTTGTTGGGACAGAGTGGTGTCTTACTGCTCTACGGCTTACTTGGTTTGAGTTGAAAATTTTCAGCAATTGACAGGAATATTTGAAACCATTTAACTGTTTTGCTAATAAATGATTATTAGAATTAAATCATAAGAGTTACTTGAAAATGTCTGCTGGTTTCTTTGTTTAATGGTATGTTGACCTTCATGAGTTATTAAGTGCCAAAGCCATCATTGTAGAAGGACAATAATGGTGCCATTTAACACATATCTGGGGAGATAAGGGAATTTGTACCTTTACAAAGCGTATTACTTAGAAAGTGTACATTGTTGGATTCTCCTAGCATAAGATGTACACAAAATCATCATATTTATTCATGAATTTTCCCGACAAATAACAGACACTTCTAATAAAAATTGGCCAACGAGAGACAAGGACTGAAAGCAATTAAGATCATTTGCAACTGCCCTCAAATGCAATCACGCATTCGTCTTTCTGCCTGGAAGACATATTTTTGGGATTTTAACGCCATTAAAAATCTACACTGGATTCTGTGAACAACAGAACAACTGAACTCTTATAATGGCGACAAAAATTTTAACAGGTTATGAGCCTAAAATTGCAAAATTATTTTTTGATGGCATTAGAATATCAAGGAATTTTAACAAACATAATAACATGACTGGAGTTCAAGTTCACTCTGATATCGCAGTCCAATGTATTAGTTACTATTCCATGGTTTGGTTTTATGGCATATCAACTATTGTTGGTTATTTAATGCCAAATCCTCTTTATACATATATATTTAATATATATGATTTACTTTGGTTTGGTTTTATGGCATATCAACCATTGTAGGTTATTTAATGCCAAATCCTCTTTATACATATATATTTGATATATATGATTTGGTTTGGTTTGGTTTGGTTTGGTTTGGTTTTACGGTATATCAACCATTGTAGGTTATGTAATGTCAAATTCCTTTTTACCCTTGATCAATACCTTATAATGTTGAATATTAAGCAAGGAGGCATCAAGTATCATTTCTAGAGTCTTTGGTATGACTTAACCTGGGATTGAACCCCCATTTCTCGGTTCATTGGTGAACCCTTATGCCAATGGGTCTCTTGAGTTAATTAATTGGTATTGAAAATGTGTATGTGAGAAGGTGCACCAATGAAACAATAAAACTTAATGAAGTCTTATGAGATAATTCATGTAATATGTAGCTTTTTTATGTTAGAGCAAGGCTATGCATATGCTTCAAAGGGTTGGGTTGGTTGGGTTTATGGTATATCAACTCTTGTAGGTTATTTAATGACAAGTCCTGTCTGTACATATATATTATGTAAACAAATTTTGTAGGTAACATTTTTAAACAAGTCTAAGCTCATTTCTTTGCACACAGTTAAATGGTTTCAAGTATTGCTATTATTGAGTTCGATCGATGATCAAAATCAGCAATCAGTCACGCAGCAAGCCTAGTCAATTGCTGCATGAGCTCTGAAGAAGGAGAGTTATTCATGGAATATTGGAGCATTCCATCTTGCACTCATAGGCAAGTCCATTCCCTGGATAACGATTGGTTGCCGGTCTATGCGTGAGCTTTATTTATTCTCCATCCCACCACCAGACAAGTATGGCACAAGGCCTTTTTTAAAGTGGGTCCAGAAGCAGGGCCACAGCCTACATGCATCCAGCAAAATCCCAAAATACCTTTGGCCACATTGGCATTCCCCCAATGGGGGTGCCTCAGACACCAGGAAACTAAACAGCAAACAATTGGTAAACATATATATATATATATTAATATCCTCATGCATAGACTGGCAACCAATCGTAATCCAGGGAATGGACTTGCCAATGAGTGCAAGAAGGAATGCTCCAATATTCCATAAATAACTCTCCTTCTAAGTAAAAGCTGGTATATATATATATATATATATATATACCAACTTTTACATTTGTAGTTTTGGAGTGACCCTATTGAGTTACAGCCTGTTTTATTTTTGTCTGCCAACTGTATGCTAGTTGAAAACCCTTTCTTTGTTTCTTTCTTTGTTTTTTTTAATGGCATATCTACCTTTAAAGGTTATTTAATGCCAAAGCCATTCTCCTAGAAGAACAGTAATAGTAGGAGGATAAGGGGATTCATACCTTTCCCAAGAGTATTTGTCCAAAAGTGAACGTAATTACATGACTGGAGTTCAAACTTGCTTATTACGATTCCGCAGTCCATCACTTTAACCATTATCATATCATATTTACCAACCCCTCCGCTCGGGCAGGATATGACACAAGGTCAATTTTTAAGCGAAGTTTTAACAGGTTTGAATTCAGAGTTTTCCTTCTCCTAGACTAGTTGCCTCACCAAGGCTGAAGAACCTAGTCTGCCCTACTATTTACCCATCGCTGGAGGGAGAATAATTGGATTCATACCTTTCCCAAGGGTATTAGTGCTATGTGAAATGCAATCAGTCTCATCCAGGATTTGAATTTGTGTCGCCATGTCCATTTCCTACGACGATAACCATTACACCACGAGCACCTCTCTTTAACCATTATGCCATGAGAACACCCTCTTGAAAACCCTTATGCTGGTAAGTGTTATTACTATCATTATTCTACAGAAATATAAAACTAACACAAGTATCTCCATTATATAACAACATATGTTTAGGTTCTTGATAAGTATTTTTCTAAAGTTATTTGAAATATGGTGGCCTTGAATTTGATGTTGATTTATGTTGGTTTTCATTGTATTACTTGAAATATGGTGGCCTTGAATTTGATGTTGATTTATGTGGGTTTTCATTGTACTATTTTCAGACAATTGGTGAGATAATCAACTGGAAAGTTTTGTAGATGTCTGACCAACAAGAGCAGACTGAGAGTGATTTGGATCCTGGATGTAAATAGTTTATTGGCTTCTTAAATTATCCCATCCTACCATTCATTCCATATCATCATCATCATCATCATCATGTCGTGCCGCCAGCACAGATATCCCTGAGCCTCTCTCGCCACTTCTCCCTATTATTCATCGCCTCTGGCAGATCTTCAGGGTTACATCCCATGTCCTCACATAGCTGCTGTATGTATGTTCGAGCTGGTTGTCCTGCTTTTGCTTGGCCATATGCGGGGGTCCATAGGAGTACATCACTTATGAGCTCGCCCTTGCTTCTCCAGCAGTGTCCTGCATGTCTGGTTCGTCTAACTTGGATAGTTTTCGTGATGGGAGGGAAGTGGCCGTATAGTTGGTGTCTTGTGGGGTGTTGTCACCAGGACTTGTTCAATATTGCTCGCAGCATTCTTGTGTAATTGCCGTCTAGTTTCTTCTTCAGCCATTTAGTTAGCGTCCAGTAGTGCATCCATATAGCAGTATCGATACAACTGCTGCCTGAAAGAAACTGCATTTCATTTTATCGGTCAGGTCTGATATCCATATGATCGAGAGCCTATCGATAGCTGTCCATGCTTTCGTTAGTCGTGTGTCAATATCTTTTTTGGTTGATGAGAAGCTACTTCCTAGGTAGGTGAATTTGTCAACTAGTTTCAGAGAGGCTCCATCTAGTGTGGTAATGTCGCCTGTTTGGTTGTAACACATATATTCAGTTTTGTGTGCATTGACATGGAGACCAATGTCTGCGGCGGCTAGATATGCACAATCTTTATCAGACAGTTGTTTTTAAAGCTCTACATTCAAAAATACTGAAAACCCAGCAGAGGATAATCCCTGTGGTATAGTGGCTAATATGCTGGACTGTAACATCATTGCGAACAAGTTCAAACTCCAGTCACACTATTACATTCATTTTTGGACCAATACCCTTGCGAAAGGTATGAACTCCCTTATCCCCCTCAGCTATGGGTTAAATAGCACCCCACTATGAAGGTTGATATGTCATTAAACAAAGAAACCAACCCAAACTGGAGGGACTCTCTGAAGCGAAATGGCGAAAGTACTAGAGTGGAGCCTTAAAGCAAGTTCAAACTCTAGCTGTCCTATTACATTGCCTTTTGGACCATTACCCTTGGGAAAGGTATGAACTCCCTTATCCTCCAAGCTATGGGTTAAATAGCACCACTACTGTTCTACAAAGATGGTTTCGGCAGGCAGTAAATAACCCACAAAGGTTGATATGCCATTAAACAAAGAAATTAAACTAATAGCTGAGAGGGGAAAAAGATGGATTCGTAGCTTTTCCCAAGAACATTATGATACATTCAAATACAAAGAACCTCATCATAGCAAATGGCATAAATGGTACAACTTAACCAGAAAGGTCCCTTCAAAAAAAAAAGAAGACATTTCTTTTGCAATTAAGTTTTATTGTTTAGCATTTAGAAAACCAATATTTCTGAAATTTTGATTTCCCATCATATAGACTCGGGCTCCTATTTACAATATAAGTGGAATGTGAAAATAATTTCTTTCCAATGCAAGTTTGTTCCAGTCGGCTGGGGCTGTAGAATACACTGACTACATCTCTGCAAAGGGTTAAGACTCCCCCAACAAGGGAGCTGGATATGACTCAAAACAATCTGATGCTGAAGCTTTGGAGAATGTGGAGTACCCCATTATTGGTGTCGCTCTGACCCAGAGTGGTAGCAAATAATGAAATGCACCAAAGTCCATATAATCTCACTTCAACTTGCAACTTCTTGCTTTCATGCTGACTCATAGCTACTGAGTTTTATGAAAGAATACCAACACTGATAGGGTCCTATCTATGGGTCAAATAGAATTAAATGGTGTGCTTATGCTAAACTGAATTATTTGAAATAGAACTGTTTTGACAAACTGCATGCTTATATCAAACTAAATTGTTTGAAATAAACTGTACTAATTTTAAAGTGAATTGTTTGCAATAGAACTGTTTTGACTTTTAAACTGTGTACATATGCTAGATTAAATTGTTTGAAATAGAACTGTTTTTACATTCAACTGTGTGTAGACAAAAAAAAAATGTACTTATGCTAAAGTGAATTGTTTGAAATAGAACTGTTTTTGACATTTAAACTCTGTACTTGTGCTAAACTGAATTGTTTGAAATAGAACTCTTTGTATGTATAAAAATGGATTTGGCATTAAATAACCTACAATGGTTGATATGCCATCAAACCAAAACAAACCAAACCAAACTAATGTGAGTTATCTTTACTTTGTTTTTATTTTTAAATGTCAACTTTGAAATGGTGCTCACTTCATTAAAACTTGGGTTCTAACAGTTTTCTCCCACTCCTCCAATAGTAGGATTTTTCTTGTCCTTCACTAAGAGGATAATAACAAAAGAATAAGAAAAAGATAACTTATATATATCATCATCATGTTGTGCCACCAGCACAGATATCCCTGACCCTCTCTCGCCACTTCTCCCTATCATTCATTGCCTCTGGCAGGTCTTCAGGGCTACATCCCATATCCTCACAGAGCTACTGTATGTATGTTCGAGCTGGTCGTCCTGCTTTTGCTTGACCATATGTGGGGCTCCATGGGAGTACATCTCTTATGAGCTCGTCCCTGCTTCTCCAGCAGTGTCCTGCATGTCTGGTTCGTCTAACTTGGATAGTTTTTGTGATGGGAGGCAGGTGACCGTATAGTTGGTGCTTTACAAGTTGGAAAATCAGAAAGTGTTAGTGTTATGGAATAGCCGAGGGATTTCGGTTCATTCCTTTGAGTTTATTTAGGCTGAGAACCTTTCGGCTCAGCACATGGGTTAGTTAGGTGCAACATTGAGGCAGGTGTTAACGTGGGCGCATGCGCGCGGGTGGATAGAGGTGTCACTCAGATGTCATAATAGTCTGAAACGAACCGAGGTGACAGGGTGCGGGTGACATCATGCACCAGAAGCGCACGGAGGTTTGTGTGAGAATTTGAAGAGAGAAAGAGTCGGGTACTAGACGCCAAATGAGAAAGGTCGATTTTTGGAGGCGAACGTGCGCCCTAATGGGGCCGCACGAGTTTGGGGGCCAAATGAATAAGACAGCATAGAAGATTGTGTCTCTCCTCCTTACGTCGAAACCTTTAACTCAAAGTTAATAAAAAGGTTTCGTACCTGAACAAGAAGTTGTTACGTGTTTTCAAATTCAGAGATTTATATGTTCTATCCAATGTCCATTTCACCCATTTCGCACATGGCCATATTCGTTTATCTGACTACGCAACATTAGGTTAGTCTAGGTTATTTGATTTAATGGCATATCAACTCTTGTGGGTTATTTAATACCAAACCATATTTTTATATAAATATATGATTTGTAAGTAAATAGTTTGTAGGTAACTTTATTTTTAAATGAGTGAAAGCTAATTGTTTGCACTCAGTTGAATGGTTTCACATATTGCTATTTAACTTTGGTAATTCTATTTATCAAGTATTCCTATCTAATTTGATATTAATCATTTGTTTGCACACAGTTAATAATATTAATCAGAGTTAAATGATTACAAATATTCCAATCTAACACTAATAATTCTATTTAATATTAATTATCTGGTTCAACTCAGTTAAAAGGTTTAAAGTATTGACATTTAACATTAGTAATTCTATTTATCAAGTATTCCTATCTAATCTAAGATCAATCATTTGTCTGCACACAGTTAATAATATTAATCTTTTGTTTGCTCTCAGGTAAATGGTTTAAAGTATTGACATTTAACATTAGTAATTCTATTTATCAAGTATTCCTATCTAATACAAAAGTTTGCATACAGTTGTTTGGTTTTAAATAACTAATAATAATTATCCCTCAAATGGAACAGTTCTTTTTGCCCCATTGATTGGATACTAACAGATACTATCACTCAGGATATGTGTATCTCAGCACAGACTGAAATAAGGTTATATAGAAGTTTTCCGCACTTCATGATACCAGTGTTGTTCATGGGAAGGGTAATATACTATACAATTTGACATCACACAAGAGTTGCCAGAACTATGGTCTAAGGAACTCTGACACTAAATTTTCTCACTCCACTACAGTAAGTCAGCCTGTCATGCTTGTTTGAATTCAGAGATTTTCCTTCTCCAAAACCAATTGCTTTTACCGAAGCTAGAGAACCCATTCTACCAACTATTTACTTATAAACTGATGGAGAGAAGAGATGTGTTCATGCTTTCCCCTGAGAGGACACAGTTAAGTGCAAAGAACATTATCATAGCAAGTTACCTTGCCATCATAGTAAAGGGTTTGAATTCAGAGTTTTTCGTTCAAATAAACCAGTTGCTTTTATCAAGGTTAGAGAGCCCATTCTATCTAACTGATAGTTGAGGGAGAGAGGAGATGGGTTTATGTCTTTCCTGAGAGAATTTGCACGGAGGGAAATGCAAAGAACCCCACTCATCTTGCTAAGTCTATTTTCTCCAATGAAAATCATTACTCTGTCCAGCCGATCGCCATATTCAAACAAGTGGATTGGGTTTTACGGCATATCACCCATTGTAGGTTATTTAAAGTCAAATGCTCTTTATACATATATACTAAATACATAGGATTTGGTTTGGTATGGGTTGGTTTGGTTTTGTGCTATATTAACTATAGTAGGTTATTTAACGCTGAATCCTTTTTAAACCTATATATTAAATATATATTAAATATATTAAATATATCGGATTTGGTTTGGTTTGGTTTGGTTTTGTCACGAGGTCTCCCACTGAGAGAAGAGAGATAAGGTATTTCTACTGACTGTTAAGACAGGATAGTAATATAGGTCAATTCCTCACGGCTTGTCGGAGAAAGTAAAGAATGTGGATCAGAATGGAAACCAACAGATGTTTGTACTCTGCGACCAGAGGGGTAAAGAGTGGGGTACAGGGACATATAGTAGCCCTAACGAATCGCCCTAACGAATCGCCTGCGGGGGAAGGAAGAAGATAGAAGCCAAATGATTGGCTAGAATCCCAAAGCGGAAATAGCCCCCTTCTTCCGTCAGCGGAAATAGGGAATAAGAAAATTAATTTTGGAATCGTGAACAGATGGGGGCAAATCTCAAGCCAAACTCCGGGTGAAGAAAGCAAAATAGAATCTTGGACAAGAAGAACTTAAGGCCTTCAAGCCAGAATGCAGCTATATGCATAAATAAATTCACCAGCCCGTAAAAGAGAAAATACTCTCCGAAGGACCCTGCCGAAAAGATAAGTAAACATTAAGACTGTTTTTCCCTATACCCAATTATATACTCTCTCTCTCTCTCTCAATTTGAAGAAAGACTAAAGAAGAAAGAAAAGAAAAGAAGAAAGACATTTATGTTTATGTACTATCCGTTGAATATATGTGTCCGCATGTATATTAAAAGATTATTATATTTTAATGTCCCCACATGTTGAAGTTTGTTCATTGTGTCGTCTGCTATCGAGTTGCTTATTTCATGTTTCTCTTTCAGGTTCTTTCGCCTTATGTTACTCTCGCCTAAGTTGTCCTATATTTTCCTTTAAAAATATCATACGGGAAACCGGAGTTGTCGACTACTATAATTAATATTATTACATCTAAACCTAGAGGTCCATATCTTCCATTGTTCTGGGGGTAGGAAGAACTAGTGGCCTTGGTGGGTGTGTGTGTAGTGTGAAATTTGGAAACCCCTGCGAAAAAAATAAACTCCCCATTTGGTGATAACAATATTTGAATGCGCCAGTTCCCATACGCTTTTAAATGGTTGCTTATCCGGGGATCTTTTTATTTTAATTTGCCGTCACAGTTTTATGCCATATTAACCATTCTAAGTTATTTAAAGCCAAATGCTCTTTATACATATATATCAAATATATATGATTTGGTTTGGTTTGGTTTGGTTTGGTTTTATGGCATATCAACCATTGTAGGTTATTTAATGCTAAATCCTATTTATACATATATATTAAATATATATGATTTAGTGTGGTTAGGTTTTATGATACACCAACATTGCAGGTTATTGAAAACCAAATGCTCTTTAAACATATATATTGAATATATGATTTGTAAACACATTTTGTTGATAACATTTTTTAACAAGCTTGATTTTTTTTTACTTACTTAAATGGTTTCAAGTTCTTCTATCTTACATGAATAATTCTATTTACTATTAAACATTTGTTTGCATACAGTTAGATGGTTTCGAGTATTGCTATCTAACACTAGCAATTCAATTCAACATCAGTCATTTATTTGCTCACAGTTAAATGGTTTCAAGTATTGCTATCTAACACTAGCAATTTTATTCAACATCAGTCATTTGTTTGCATACAGTTAAATGGTTTCAAGTATTGCTATCTAACACTAGCAATTCAATTCAACATCAGTCATTTATTTGCGCACAGTTAAATGGTTTCAAGTATTGCTATCTAACACTAGCAATTCAATTCAACATCAGTCATTTGTTTGCATACAGTTAAATGGTTTCAAGTATTGCTATCTAACACTAGCAATTCAATTCAACATCAGTCATTTATTTGCTCACAGTTAAATGGTTTCAAGTATTGCTATCTAACACTAGCAATTCATTTCAACATCAGTCATTTGTTTGCATACAGTTAAATGGTTTCAAGTAATGCTATCTAACACTAGCAATTCATTTCAACATCAGTCATTTATTTGCTCACAGTTAAATGGTTTCAAGTATTGCTATCTAACACTAGCAATTATATATAAAAACCAGTCATTTGTTTGCATACAGTTAAATGGTTTCGAGTATTGCTATCTAACACTAGCAATTCAATTCAACATCAGTCATTTATTTGCTCACAGTTAAATGGTTTCAAGTATTGCTATCTAACACTAGCAATTCATTTCAACATCAGTCATTTGTTTGCATACAGTTAAATGGTTTCAAGTATTGCTATCTAACACTAGCAATTCAATTCAACATCAGTCATTTATTTGCTCACAGTTAAATGGTTTCAAGTATTGCTATCTAACACTAGCAATTCATTTCAACATCAGTCATTTGTTTGCATACAGTTAAATGGTTTCAAGTAATGCTATCTAACACTAGCAATTCATTTCAACATCAGTCATTTATTTGCTCACAGTTAAATGGTTTCAAGTATTGCTATCTAACACTAGCAATTATATATAAAAACCAGTCATTTGTTTGCATACAGTTAAATGGTTTCGAGTATTGCTATCTAACACTAGCAATTCAATTCAACATCAGTCATTTGTTTGCATACAGTTAAATGGTTTCAAGTATTGCTATGCAACAGCAAATATTCAACATCAGTCATTTGTTTGCACACATTTAAATGGATATGATTTGTAAGTGAATAGTTTGTAGGTAAATTCATTTTTAAATGAGTAAGAACTAATTTCTTTGCACACTAGAATGACTATTGTTTCTACACAGTTCAATAGTTATAATTATTGCTATTTAACACTAATAAAACTATTTGATATTAATCATTTTTTTGCTGACAGTGAAGTGATTATTTAACACTAACAATTCTATTCAACATTAGTCATTCGTTTGTACATAATCAAGTGGTTCCAAGTAATGCTATGTAATTTAGGCACATAGTTAAAGACTGTCAAGTATTGCTATTTAGTAATTATAATTCTATTCCATATTACTCATTCATTTGCACACAGTTAAATAGTTACAAGTATTGCTATGTTTCACTAACAATTAAACATCAGTCATTTGTTTCCACACAGGTTAAATGTCAAACAGTTCTATATGACCTACAGATAGGACCCCAATCAAGTACTACCATTCCAGGTCAGAGTGGACCTGGTAGCAATGGTCATAAAAGGGAACTCCACATTTCCAAAAGCTCCAGGATTGGAGTCTCACCATCAGATTGTTTAGTCTCATATCCAGGACACTCATTGGTGGGGGAGGTCTTTTCCCTCTGTAGAGATGCAGTCGGTGTATTCTACAACCCCAGCCAACAAAGGTAGATGGTTTTTGTATCATATCCAAGATATTTGTTGGCGAGGAGATTTTACCCTTCTTCAGAGATGCAGTCAGTCTATTCTGCACACCCCAGCCAACAAAGCTTGAAGGTTTAACCTCATATCCAGGACTTTCATTGGTGGGGGTCTTATCCCTCTGCAGAGATGCAGTTTGTGTAGTTAACAGCCACCCCCCACCCCTGCTGACAGGGCTTCAAATAAGCAGAGTACTTACTCATAAAAATATAAACCATAAATACAATCACCAGTATCACAGCAAGAACACAGAGTATCATTATTGCCAGAAATAAACGGTTCTCTTTCTCTGGGATGTTTGGCCGTATATCTGCAGTGCTATTTCTTTTACAAGGTATACCTGGAAAAAAAAAAAAATTTGGTTGAAAAAAAGTGAGTTTTAAAAAAATAAGAAAATTTCATTACACAGAAAGTACATAGTCTGTCACTAAATGTAACATAATTTGGCACAAGGCCAGAAGCAACAAAGATCTAAGGAGATGTTACAGCAGTGTTTCTTAACAGGGTTAGTACTGCACCTTGGAGAGAGGCATTATGAGTTATTTTGGGTCAGTGACAAAAATTATTTCACAATGTGAAAGGAGTGATGTGCAAATCTTTACATTATCATTTACTTTCTTTGTTTAATGGCACATTTGTTGTATGGTCATATGTGTGTTCATGCAGAAATATACATATATATGCTGGATACGTACCGACGCAATGATAAAGACACAGTAATAAACGACACAAGATACTATTTACCCAACCCCTCCGCTCGGGCAGGATATGACACAAGGTCACTTTTTAAGCAGGGTTTAACAGGTTTGAATTCAGAGTTTTCCTTCTCCTAGACTAGTTGCCTAACCAAGGCTGAAGAACCTAGTCTGTCCTACTATTTACCCATAGCTGGAGGGAGAATAATTGGATTCATACCTTTCCAAAGATAAGATGCAGGAAGGACTTCTTTAACAATATTTTACCTCTCACTTTATTTGTAAGGGTTTCAAAAGGGTTGTTCAAGGGTTGCGTGTGAGAGGGAGCTGGAGACCGAACATAAACTGCAATATTTTGACCCCACTGTTATGACCGTCACGTTGTGTCTTTCTTGTTCTCCTAATTTTGGGGTCCACTCCATCGGGGCTTCTGAGGGCCCCCTCGGTCGGGTGTGGCCTTCCCTACCACATCTCGTCTCTAGCTGTCTGGAATTCTACTGGCAACTGCTCTGGCTCGTCGAGCTCAACTGAGTTAAATAATGATTCAGCGCCCACACGATCGCCCACTGGATCTTTGAAATCAAATGTTTAATCGTCATCAAGCGGAAATAACTGTCATGCAGTTCACAGGTCACTCTCTTCCGGTGCATCACTGTAGTGGCACCGTGGGACTTTCACCTTGTCTCATATTATAAGCCTTAATCCGCCCACACGATCTCTTTCGATTACTGGCCATTGGAAGGTGTCACTTCCTTCTGGTGCATCACCTTGGAATAGCATTTTTGGGCCGGGTCAAAGGTCAAAATATAACACATTAACCTTCATAAGTTATTTAATGCCAAAGTTGTAGAAGAACCTTAGTTGTACAATCTAACTTATAACTAGGGGTTGGTTGGTTGATTGTTTTGTTTAACGGCATATTTCCGGGTCATTTCTGACCGATAGAATGAAACGCAGTTTCTTCCAAGCAGTGGTTGCGTCAATACTGATGTATGGATGCACTACATGGATGCTAACGAAGTGGATGGAAAAAAGCTTGACGGCAACTACACAAGAATGCTGCGAGCAATATTGAACAAGTTCTGGAGGCAACACCCCACAAAGCAGCAGCTATATGGCCACTGACCACCCACCACGAAAACTATCAAAGTTAGATGA
Source organism: Sepioteuthis lessoniana (assembly GCA_963585895.1). Lineage (NCBI taxonomy): Eukaryota > Metazoa > Mollusca > Cephalopoda > Myopsida > Loliginidae > Sepioteuthis > Sepioteuthis lessoniana. The sequence continues at coordinate 25,417,796 of OY757935.1, forward strand.
ACCTGACATGCAGGACACTGCTGGAGAAGTAGGGACAAGCTCATAAGTGATGTACTCCAATGGATCCCTTCACATGGCCGAGTAAAGGCAGGGCGACGAACTTGCACCTACATACAGCGGCTCTGTGAGGATATTGGGTGTAGCCCTGAGGACCTGCTGGAAGGAATGAATGATTGGGAGGGGTGGCGAGAGAGGGTCAGGGATATCCATGCTGATGGCACGACAAGATGATGATGAAGTCATTTTGATAAGTTTCAGACAATTCAGTTTAGCATAAATACAGTTTTTTGTTTACATACAGTTAAATGTCAAAGCAGTTCTATTTCAAACAATTCAGTTTAACCTAAGAATACAATTTAAACACACTGTTGAATGTAAGTTGGCAACCATAGTCAAGGGTGACTAGAAGGCTCCCTCTTTCAATAGCTACTACACCGAGGTGTAGGGGAGAACGCTACTCCTTTCCCTGGATTGCTCTACTTTACCCTTGATGCATACCTTATATTGCAGAGTGTTAAGCAAGGCTACACCAAGTACCATTTTTAAAGTCTTTGGTATGACACAACCTGGGATTGAATCCAGGTCTCCCGGATCATTGACGAACACTCTATCCACTAGATCAATGAGCTATTAAATGTAAAAACTGTTAATTTCAAACAATTCAGTTTAGCATAAGTACACAGTTTAGTTCTATTTGACCCATTGATAGGACCCTATCAGGTGCTACCACACTGATGATTTTTCTCTTCTTTTCTTAGAGCATTTAACCGCTCAGTTTGGGTGTTTCTCACAATCTGAATAACTTGTTCTAACTCCAGGACCATTTTAGTCACCTAACTGAAACCATCTAATGAAAGCCCTGATTTCAGATTGACCTCAAATCAAACTGGTTGTATTTTTCCGCTAGTCTAATGACTCGGGACTTAATTAAATACTACACTATATGTCAAAAATAGGTCTCACCAATCCAATATGAAACAGATGGGCTATTTGTTATGTAATTGAATGATTTTTTATATTAATCATTTTTCGTTAATTATATTTTATCTTTCAGTTTGGTTGGGCTTTGAACTATTCAGCTCTTAGTTCAGGTGCATAGTATTGGGCACAGTTTACGCTCGTGCGCAAAGGATATGACAATCACAATTGTCATAATAAACCCCAGATAGTAAGTGGGGCTGGAGTGTGAATGACGTCATGCCCAGAAATGATGGTCCTGAGAATTTGAAGACTTTGAAAAAGAGTCAGTTGGGAGTTGACTTTGGACAATGTAGGCAGACAGTTGGGTTGTCTGTCTCAATGGCAGACAGTTGAAGTTGAGGATTTGAGATTGGACCATGGAAGATGATATAGAGTTGGCATAGAGTTGGATTTCGGCCATTGAAAGATGTTGTTAGCATAGTATGATACGAAAGACTTTTAAGAATTGTGTCTCTCTCTCCTTGTGTCGACGAACCGAAGTCAGAAGTGAATAAATGCATTCATACCTGAACAACAAAGTCCTGCCTGCATTTGTATTTGCCTGTATCTGCATTTGTATAAGTACTGTTGTTATTTATATGATCATGGCTATACAGTATATTAACCCTAATCTGGATGCCAAATACTTTTAAGAATTTGTTGAAAGACTTGAACTCATTGACAAATTTTGAAATGAGAATCTCAGGAGAATAGTATGAAGTTGGACCTATAGGAGTAGCCCAGATTCTAGTTAAGTTTTGTAGCTACCTTGACAGAATATTCATTATCATATTTGCCAACCCCTCCGCTCGGGCAGGATATGACACAAGGTCAATATTTAAGCGAAGTTTAACAGGTTTGAATTCAGAGTTTTCCTTCTCCTAGACCAGTTGCCTCACCAAGGCTGAAGAATCTAGTCTGCCCTACTATTTACCCATAGCTGGAGGGAGAATAATTGGATTCATACCTTTCCCAAAGGTATTAGTGCTATGTGAAACACAATTAGTCTCGGCCAGGATTTGAACTCGTGTCGCTGTGTCCATTTCCTACGACGATAACCATTACACCTCAGGCACCTCCAGAATATTCATTATTATTCATCACAATAAGCTTAGATAAGCCCAAGCTACTCGAAATTTAAGGCATCCTTGCTGGCTGAAAAAGGATTTTCAGGACCAGCTAGAACTAATGCTGAAGCAAGAACTGATGAGAAGTGTGGTTGGAAATAGACAGACGGGCAACCTGAAAAGTGAAATTAGGTCCTTTGTTGTCAATTATAGCAGAGGGCTCAAACTAGATAGACAAGTAATACAAAAGATTAGAAAGAAGAATCACCCTCTATTAGTTAAAAAGATATGTTGAGTAAGAGAAACTTCACAATGGTATTTCATGAGCGTCACAAAGCCAGGGGTGTATTTGTCATAAGAGTTTTTGTAGTAGAGAATGGAATTGTTGACTCAATTTCACACTCTAAATAAAGCTGTTGGTATTTAACTTGGCACTAATGCCCTTGAGAAAGACATGGAAATTTACTAAGCTTTTTGCTTAGATGTGGCACAAGGCCATATGAAAGGGGCACCCAATGAGACTCGAACTCACTCATGTAGGTTTGCTAGTCGAGCTTCCTAACCATTACGCCACCAGAGGCGCCTTTGAGAATGACATGACTCCATCTCTTCTCCTCCCAACTGTGGATAAAAAGTAGAGTAGATTGGGTTCTTTAGCTTTCGTGAGGCAACCAGTCTAAGAGAAGAAAAACTCTAAATTTAGACTAGCTGTACTCCACTTAAAAATCAACCTTATGTCACAACTTGCCTTTAGTAGAGAAGTTCGGTATATACATACATTGCCAGATGGACAACATCTGACCACAAACGTAGGCGTTTGCAAGGATTTTCAAGACTAAGATAATCAGAAGGACTTACGTGGTTTATAGTCCTCAAAATGAGACTGGCTGTAAGTACATGCATCTAAGCTTCCATCAATTTTCAAACATTCTTGATCATTGATTGTCCAAGTCTTTCGGATCTGGATTTAATCAAAGAAAAATAATTGAAAACAGATGAAAAGAAATGACAAAGTAAAAATACTACAAGAGAGACAATCAGTTTTCAATTTTGCAAAATTCCTTTTAATCTCACTTCATACTTCGGTATGGATTGGTTTGGTTTTATGGCATATCAACCACTGTAGGTTATTTAATGCCAAATCCTCTTTATACATATATATTAAATATTTGTGATTGGTTTGGTTGGGTTTTATGGCATATCAACCACTGTAGGTTATCTAATGCCAAATCCTCTTTATACATATATATTAAATATATAAGATTTGGTTTGGTTGGGTTTTATGGCATACCAACCATTGTAGGTTATTTATGGCTAAATCCTCTTTATACATATATATTAAATATATAAGATTTGGTTTGGTTGGGTTTTATGGCATATCAACCATTGTAGGTTATTTAAGGCTAAATCCTCTTCATACATATATATTAAATATATAGGATTTGATTTGGATGGGTTTTATGGCATATCAACCATGGTAGGTTGTTTATGGCTAAATCCGCTTTATACATATATATTAAATATATAAGATTTGGTTTGGTTGGGTTTTATGGCATATCAACCATTGTAGGTTATTTATGGCTAAATCCTCTTTATACATATATATTAAATAAATAAGATTTGGTTTGGTTGGGTTTTATGGCATATCAACCATTGTAGGTTATTTATGGCTAAATCCTCTTTATACATATATATTAAATATATAAGATTTGGTTTGGTTGGGTTTTATGGCATAACAACCATTGCTGGTTAATTAATATAAAATTCTTTTATATATATATTAAATATGTGATTTGTAAACACATTTTGTAAATACTCACAGTTAAATAATTAAACAGTTCTATTTCTAACGATTCAATTTAGCATAAGTCAATGGTTAAATTGTTCCAAGTATTGCTATGTATCACTACCAATTCAATTAAATGTCGGTAATTTGTTTACACACAGTTAAAGGATCAAACTGTTCTGTTTCAAACAGTTAGATTTATCACAAGTCATTTGTTTACACTCATTTTAGATGTCAAACAGTTCTATTTGACTCATAGATAGGACCCTATCAGGTGCTACTACTTTGGGCCAGAATGGACCTGAGAGCGATGGAAATAAAAGGGTACTCCATATTCCCCAAAGCTCTACCCTTACTTGAGCCTCACCATCAGATCCTTTAATACCATATTCAGGACACTTGTTGGAGGGGGGGGAGGTCTTACTCCTCCTGCAGAGATGCAGTTGATATATTCTACAGGCCTAGTCAACTGGGTTGTTCAGTGTAGAAAGTGATAAAATTTATGTCCATTGAAATAAAAGCATATTGCTTACTTCAGTCTGAAGGCTTGTGGCAGCAGTTTATTATAAACTTAGGAGCACATCCTAAAAAGAGAAGCCTTTACTATTATAGGGTTTAAGGAATATCATAAAAAGTGAGGGGGGTGTCCTTGTGGTGTGATGGTTAAAGCGATGGACTGCAGAATCGTAGTACGCGAGTTCATACTCCAGTCGCACTATTACGTTCACTTTTGGGCAAATACCCTTGGGAAAGGTATGAACCCCCTTATCCTCCCAGCTATGGATTAAATAGTACCACTACTGTTCTTCTAGGAGAATAGCTTTGGCATTAAATAACCTAAAAAGAGTTGATATGCCATGAAAGAAAGAAACCAAACCTAAAAAGTGAGCCTTCACTGTTATAAGATTTAAAGAGGATCATAAAAAGAGAATGATTTGTTTTGATTTCTTTGTTTAATGGCATATCAACCTGTATCGGTTAATGTCAAAGCCATCCTTCTAGAAGAACAGTAGTTCTTCTAATCTTCAAAGGAAATGGACACGGCGACACAAGTTCAAATCCTGGATGAGACTGATTGCATTTCACATTGCACTAATACCCTTGGGAAAGGTATGAATCCAATTATTCTCCCTCCAGCTATGGGTAAATAGTAGGGCAGACTAGGTTCTTCAGCCTTGGTAAGGCAACTAGTCTAGAAGAAGTAAAGCTCTGAATTCAAACCTGTTAAACTCCACTTAAAAATTGAACTTGTGTCATATCCTACCCGAGTGGAGGGGTTGGTAAATATGGTAGTTCTTCTAATCAACCTATAGCTGGAGGGATAAGGGGGGGTTCATACTTTTCCCAAGGGTATAAGTACAAAAGTAAATGTAGTAGCCTGACATAGGTTTGAATTTGCTCACCATAATGTTGCAGTCCAGCATGTTAGTCACTATGCTACAAGGACTTTCCCCTATAAAAAGAGGAGTCTTCCCTATTATAGGCTTTGAACAGTATGATAAAATAAGGAACCTTCATTGTTATAGACTTTGAGGTGTATCATTAAAAGGAAGCCTTCACCATTATAAGCTTTGAAGATTATCATAAAACGATGTATTATTATTGTTATTATTTTACTTCTAGTGGGTTTTTCACGCCAGTTTTAACTGATGGAATTTCACTGGAGTCTGAATGACGACAAGTCTTCTCAGGTCTCTAGAACTCTTTTGAGTATTTTGGCCGATCTCAACAACAGTCATGATTCTTCCTTTACTCTGTAACGGCTCCAATTATTTTACTCCTTTGAGAGTTTTCCCCACCAGTGTTAGCAGATAGTTTTTCCCTGGAGTTTGAGTGACAGCAAATCTCCTCAAGTCTCCAGGACTTTTCTCCATATTCTGGCCCATCTTAATAATACTGTAGTCTTGATGGTCTCCACTTGTCATCTTATTTCCATGTCTTCTAGTCTCTTTACCAATCCTTTGGGGATTGTTTCAAGTGCACCAATTACTACTGGTATCACTGTCACCTTTATGTTCCATAGTTTTTTAACACCAATTATTATCATTATATCAAAGATATACATATATTAAATATATATATCATATTCCCGATGATAATAACCATTACACAACAAGTGCCCCACTGTTATTGACTTCAAAAAGAATGAAAAAAAAAAAGAGCCTTCAATATTGTAGACTTTGAAGAGTGTTATAAAATGAGGATCTTTCATTATTATAGGCTTTGGAGAATATTTCAAAATGAGGATATTTCATTGTTATAGGCTTTGAAGAATATTATAAAATAAGTATTTCATTGTTATAGGCTTTGAAGAGTATCAGAAAAAGAGGATCTTTCATTTATATAGGCTTTGAAGAATATTATAAAATGAGTATTTCATTGTTTTAGGCTTTGAAAAGTATCATAAAATGAGGATCTTTCATTGTTATCGGCTTTGAAGAGCATCAGAAAAAGACGATCTTTCATTGTTGTAAGCTTTGAAGAGTATCAGAAAAAGAGGATCTTTCATTGTTAAAGGCTTTGAAGAATATTATAAAATGAGGATCTTTCATTATTATAGGCTTTGGAGAATATTTCAAAATGAGGATCTTTCATTCTTAAAGGCTTTGAAGAGTATCATTAAATGAGGATCTTTCATTGTTATAGGCTTTGAAGAGTATCAGATTAAGAGGATCTTTCATTGTTGTAAGCTTTGAAGAGTATCAGAAAATGAGGATCTTTCATTATTATAGGCTTTGGAGAATATTTCAAAATAAGGATCTTTCATTGTTATAGGCTTTGAAGAATATTATAAAATGAGGATCTTTCACTACGATAAGCTTTGAAGAGCATCAGAAAAAGAGGATCTTTCTTTGTTATATGCTTTGAAGAAGAATATTATAAAATGAGGTGCCTTCACTATCATAAGGTTTGGATGTAATTTGTATAAAAAGAAATAGCTACTATTTTAACCAAGTTGATTTAAAAATGTCAAAATATATTACTTACCTCAATTTTATACTTCCCTTTACACAATGGGCGAGAAAAAAAAACCCTAAGCGTGGATGAATTTCCCTATTAAAAAAAAATGAGTAAATAACTATTTATCAAGATACAAAACTGTGTATACATAATTATTTATTGATTATAAAACATCATAAGTTTTTTTTTAAATTAGTAGATTACCACTCTATTAACAGTCAGATGAGGCGCCCGTGGTGTAATGGTTATCGTCGTAGGAAATGTACACGGCGACATGAGTTCAAATCCTGGACGAGACTGAATGCATTTCACATAGCACAAATACCCTTGGGAAAAGTATGAATCCAATTATTCTCCCTCCAGCTATGGGTAAATAGTAGGGCAGACTAGGTTCTTCAGCCTTGGTGAGGCAACTAGTCTAGGAGAAGGAAAACTCTGAATTCAAACCTGTTAAACTCCACTTAAAAATTGACCTTGTGCCATATCCTGCCCAAGTGGAGGGGTTGGGTAAATATGATTAGCAGTCAGATGAAATTGATGCAAATATTCTAGTAAATGAAAAATGGAGAAGATAAATGTACAACTTTTGAGGATAGGGAACTGTCAGCCTTAAGGAAACCAAGTGTAGCCTTCCATGGCTTTGTTAAAAGATCAACTAAAGTTGTGCATCTCTGTTTTAGAATCTGTTATCCCAATGTATGTGGTGCATTCAATAAGTTTCCAGACGTTTTTGTACATGCATTTGAAATTGTTGTAGACTCTTGAAAATTCAGTATGTTATTGCTATACATCTTATGAGATGACTGACCAATTTTTATGATTTCAGATTCAAATGAACAGCTACAGCAGCAATTGGAATACACCCTACTAAAGCCTCATTGTCACAGCTGGGGAATTTCAAAAATGCAATCAGACACTTTAGAAGAACAATATGCAATAAAATTCTGTTTTAAACTTGGAAAAAATGCCACAGAAACGTATGGAATGCTTCAGACTACTTTTTGACCATCTTGTATGAATCAAGCATCAGTTTTTGAGTGGCATAAGAGATTCAAGGAAGGCAGGGAGTCTGTGAGAGATGATGAGAGGTGTGGGAGGAGTAAGGAAGTCAATACACCAGAGTTGATTGGCCAAAGGGTTTGGGTTAGGGTTACTATGTTGAGGTTTTAAGGGAGTTCAGGGAGAGATTCCGTCACAAGAGGCCAGCACTCTTCAAATCGAGTCTGTGGCATTTCCACCAGGACAATGCACCAGTGTACAACTCCATCCTTGTCACAGACTATTTGACCAAGATGGGCATTAAGCCACTTCCTCACCCTCCCTATAGTCCAGATCGTGCTCCCTGTGACTTTTGCTTATTCCCTAACCTCAGAGGCTGTTGTTATGAGACGATTGAGGAGATGAAAAAGGCTGTGACGATGGTATTGATATGCTCACACTAGAGGACTTCCATGGGCCTTGCCAAAGTTGTTGGAACGGTACAACAAGTGCATTGCAGCCAGAGGAGATTCCTTCAAAGGAGACTAGAGTTTCATGTGTGTAATCTCAATAAAAGTGCCCATACGAAAAAAGTCTGGAAACTTATTTAATGATCCTCATATTTTTTACAAAAAGGAATCATTACAAATTAGTGAAACTTTTTTCTTTAAGTTGTATGTAAGAATAAGCTTAAAAATTTACATGATGACATCATATCTGTTGCTGATGCCTTTTTTTATCAATGGGATCCAAGCACTGCAACACAGATGAAAGAAGTGTGAGAATAATAAGGGGAAACTATGCTGAATTATAAACCTCATTTGTTAACATTCTATGAGAATATCTTGGTCGGCCTATGAACTTTTCAGACAACCTTCACACACACACACACACATATATATATAAAAATTTCATATGATAATGTCATATCTACTGTTGATGACTTTTTGACCAATGGGACCCAAACACTGCAACACCAATGGAAGAATTAGAGAATATGTTGAAAAATAAATCTCATTTGATCATATTCGATGAAAGTATCATAGTTTGATTATAAATTTTTCAGCCAATCTTTGTATATTAAATTTGGACAATGTAGTAAGTAAAGTTGGCGACCGTAGTCGAGGGTAACCTGAGGGCTCCCTTTTTGATAGCTAAGTGTTCGCCAATGGCCCAGGAGACCTGGGTTCAATCCCAGGTCGAGTCATACCAAAGACTCAAAAAATGGTACTTGATGCCTCCTTGCTTAACACTCAGCATTATAAGGTACGGATCAAGGGTAAAGTAGAGCAATCCAGGGAAGGAGTAGCGCCCTCCCCTACACCTTGGTGTAGTAGCTATCGAAAAGGGAGCCTTTGGGTTACCCTCGACTATGGTCGCCAACTTTACTTACTTACTTACACTGAGGTGGAGGGGAGGGCACTACTCCTTTCCCTGGATTTCTCTACTTTACCCTTGATCCGTACCTTATAATGCGGAGTGTTAAGCAAGGAGGTATCAAGTACCATTTTTTGAGTCTTTGGTATGACTCAGCCTGGGATTGAACCCTAGTCTTCCGGGCCATTGGCAAACTCTCTAAACATCATGCCAATGTCCAGTCCTACAAACATACTAAATATCTACCGAGAGAAAAGAAATTAGCAAAACGGTGGTGGGGAGTTTAACAGCTTCAGTTAATTTGGGCTTTCTAAACCATTAAGTACAGCTTTTCTCATCAAAAACTAATTAAAATTGCACACCTCCATTTTAATACCCAATATCCCAATACCATCTTAAAAAATAAAAAATGTAGCCCCAAAAAAGGTCATAAAATATTAATAAAGATTTTCATTTCTTTTTAAATAGTTTATGTTAATTAAATTTAGAATAAATAATTGACTAAAAGTTTGAATTTAAGATTTTATAGATAGCAAACTTTTAAACAAATTTCAATATAGCCTTTAAAACATGAAAAAGTCTCCCACCTTTGAAAATACAACAATTTTGTACAAAAGAATGTAGATATCTATTTGCCCACCCTTCCACATGAGCAGGATGCAATACAAGGTCAATTTTTTAGTTGAGTTTAAAAGATTTGAATTCAGAGTTTTCCTTCTCCTAGACTAGTTGCCATACTGTTGTGTAGGAAACCTTCCACCCCTCTTGAAAGTGAACTGTTCTGCTTGCGGAGTTGATGAATGAAGGTTTTAAGTAAAAGCCTATCAACTGACATAGGGCAGTATGCTGAGCTAGTCTTACTACTCACGCGACTTTTGTACCTTTTTATTATCAGCCAAATAAACCCTTTTTATTGTTACATGTTATTTAGTGTTTGTCTTTACAAACCCGAAATAAACATCATAACACACACCAAGGTTAAAGAGGCAGTCTATCCAACTATCACCCCATAGTTGGAGGGAAGGTAGTTGGATGCATACACTTCCCAAGGGTGTTAGCACAATGTGAAATATTAACAGCCTTATCCAGGGTTTGAACTTCTACAAGCAATTCAGTTTATTCAAACAGTTCTATTTCAAAAAATTCAGTTTATTGTTTGTTAGTTTGGGTTTTATGGCATATCAAACTTTGTAGGTTATTTGAAGTTAAATCCATTTTTATACAAATAAACAGTTCTATTTCAAACAATTCAGTTTAACACAAGTACACAGTTTAATTGCCAAAAATATTTCTATTTCGAGCAATTCAGTTTAGTCAAACTTTTAATTTAAACAATTCAGTTTAATAATATGTATAGTTTTTGTTTAAACACACTTAAATATCAAAACAGTTCTATTTCAAGCAATTCAGTTTAGCATAAGTACACAGCTTAGTTCTATTTGACCCATAGATAGGACCCTATCAAGTGCTAACACTCCAGGTCAAAGTGGACATTGGAGCAATGGCAATGAAGGGGTGCTCCGTGGTATAATGGTTATAGTTGTAGGAAATGGACACAGTGACACGAGTTCAAATCCTGGACGAGACTGATAGCATTTCACATAGCACTAATACCCTTGGGAAAGGTATGAATTCAATTATTCTCCCTCCAGCTATGGGTAAATATTAGGGCAGACTGGGTTCTTCAGCCTTGGTGAGGCAACTCGTCTAGGAGAAGGAAAACTCTGAATTCAAACCTGCTAAACTCCGCTTAAAAATTGACCTTGTGTTATATCCTGTCCGAGCAGAGGGGTTGGTAAATATGATGAAGGGGTGCTCCCCATTCCCCAAAGCTTCAGCGTTATTGAGACCTCACCATCTTATTGTTTAGTGTCATAATCAGGACACCCATGGGGGGGGGGTCTTACCACTCTGCAGAGAAGCAATTAGTGTATTCTACAACCCCAGTTGACTGGGCAAGTAAACAATTATGTCTTCAAGTATCAATTCTTAATGTTAATAATTTATGCACAATTATATTGCTTCAAGTAAATTATTGCTTTTAAATAATATTTAAATGATATCAAAATAATATTTAAATTGTATTCATTAGTTTGGACATAGTGATATGTTGTAACACAATGTTTTGGCTGCTGTACCCTCCGGCCTTCCTCAAGTGTCCCTTGTTTATCTGGGCATAAATAATAATAAACAAGGGACACCTGAGGAAGGCTGGAGGATACAGCGACGAAACGTTGTGTTACCAAGTGATAACAAATGATTAATATGCCATTACTCACAGGTTCACTCTGACTTGGAGTGGTAGTACTTGTTAAGGTTCCATTTATAAGTAAATGTTGTGCTGCTAACAACAATAAAGATGAGAACAACAGTCTAAAAAAATTACATACAAAATATTGCACATCAAGACTCATCTCAAAAATTCAGACAGATAATGCTGATATGGTTTCAACTATTCTTATCTAATTTGCATACAGGTTTATTTGACGCTTAAATGCGACCCTAACAGAAACATTTGAAGAAAATTCTTAGTTTGCAATTAAAAATGAAATTAAAATTAAAAATAATGTTAAATAATTTTCAAAAATATTCTAAAAAAATAAATTAATTTAAAAAATAGTTATATAGCTTTAATTGCCCAGTTGGCTGGGGCTGTAGAATACACTGACTACACCTCTGCAGAGGGGTAAGATCCCCCCCGCCCCCAATGAGTGTCCTAGATATGACACTAAATAATCTGATGCTGAGGTTCCAGTATTGCTGGAGCTTTGGGGAATATGGAGTACCTCTTCATTGCCATTGCTCCCAGGTCCACGCTGACCCGGCGTGGTAGCACCTGATAGGACCTTATCTATGGGTTGAATAGAACTAACAGCATACTTATGCGAAACTGAATTGTTTGACTAAACTGAATAGCTTGAAAAAGAAATGTTTTTGAGAATTAAACTGTACTTACATTTAAACTGCGTGCTTATGCTAAACTGAATTATTTGAAATAGAACTGTTTTTTGATATTGAAACTGTACTTAGACTAAACTGAATTGTTTAATATAGAAATGCTTTGACATTTAACTGTAGAACTGCTTGACTAAACTGAATAGCTCGAAATAGAAATGTTTTTCAAATTCAAACTGCATACTTATGCTAAACTGAATTGTTTGAAATAGTTATATTTTCATAAAAATGAATTTGGTGTTAAATAACCTACAAAAGTTGATATGCCATAAAACCAACCAACCAAGTCTCCTTTCTATGCCTTTTAGGACTCTTCCAAAGGTTCTATCCATGACTTGTGGCATCATTACCTTCATGGTCCACAACTTTTTCAGCTCTCTGGCAAGATCCTAGTATTTGTCTAGTTTTTAGCTTTAAGTTTCAAGTATACTAATAATTTATTAACAATTATATAGATTCAAGTAACTATTCCAGTTTAATAATAAACATTTCTTTGCACACACTCATATGGTTTCAAGTATTCCTATCTTATATCAATAATTTGTACACAATTATGTAATTTCAAGTAACTATTCCAATATATAGTAATAAACATTTCTTTGCACACACTCATATGGTTTCAAGTATATCAAGTAATTATATGGATTAAAGTTACTAATAATCCTTAGTATAGTGTCATGTAAATATTCTTAATACTAATTATTTGCACTCAGTTGTATAGTATCAAGTGTTCCTATCTAGTACCAATAATTTTCAAATAGAACTATCCTTAAATGGTTCCCTTAAAAGTACAACCACTTTAGGTCAGGGTGAACCTGGAAGTAATATCAATAAAAGTATGTCTCCACTCCGAGCTCCAGAACAAGAGCCTCACCACCAGAGGTAATTTAGTGTCATGATAAGGATAACACTTTTTTTGGAATGCATATTCTAATTTCAGTTGACAGAATGTTAATTGATTTCACTGGTTTACAAAGAAATTGAGGCAAGCACAAAAATATCCGTTTTTACCTAATTTGAGGGTGCTGAATTCAAATTTGAAATCCGTTTTTACTCATCACCTCTAGTTTTTTAGATATGCATAGTGTGCATTTTGTCCATATACGGTACATAAAGGCGTATATGAATTCAGGGTTAATTCTAATATTGTGAGACTTACGGCTTATTTTTTAGTTATTATGCACTAAATGTAAGTGATAGCAATACATTATATATATATATATATATATATATATATATATATATATATAGTTTTATATCAAGACGGATTTTGACAGTTAAGGCAGCAGGTCTCAATCTACACTCTGGTAGTCATTTGAAGAGGTTGTCTCTCTGGTGGCGCAGGAGGTTGGTGTCGTCAACATCTTTTGGGTTACTAAATATTAGTATTACATTTTCAAATGCACATTTAGTTTTACTTTGTTATATTTTCAGATTCTACAATGGCTTCGAGCACGTCAAAATGTCGAGGATGCATCAACAAGGCCAATTCTTTCTGCTACGTGTGTGGGGACTTCACAACAGTTACACAGCGTCGAACCATCATTTCCCTCCTCAGAACTGCCTACTTTCACTATTTTGACTGTAGAATTGGTGATCAGGACAGGTCTTGGGCTCCACACATCTGTTGTAAATCCTGCTACAATGGATTAACTGCATGGTTTAATGGCAAGAAAGCGGCTTTCAACTTTGCAGTCCCGATGGTTTGGAGAGAGCCGCGAAACCACGTAGATGATTGTTATTTTTGTTTAACTAATATAACTGGTTTCAATGCATCTTCTAGGAAAAAGATCAAATATCCCAAACTTCGATCTGCTATGAGACCCGTTCCTCATTCAGATGATCTTCCTGTGCCCACACTTCCAGTAAATAAGGATATTCTTTCCTCATCAGAAAAAATGCCTTCAAGGGAGGATTCATATAAGGAGTCTACATATTCAGGAACAAGTGGCAATGAGCCACACTGGATCGTGCAAGAAGACCTGAATGATCTTGCTCGTGATTTGTATCTGTCAAAACAGCAGTCAGAGCTCTTGGCTTCTCGGCTTAAACGGTGGAACCTAGTCCAGGAAGATGTAAGGATCACCAGTTTCAGTAATCGGAACAAATAAGGTCATTGGTCTTCTTACGGGTATGCAAGCGGGCTTCACAAAGTACTGTTGTTTTCTCTGTCTCTGGGATAGTCGAGCTGTATCCCAGCATTACAAGCAGAAAGACTGGGGGTCTAAAAGCACTTTTGTTCCTGGCGAACACAGCCTCAAGGAGAATCCTTTGGTGACATGAATAAGGTGCTTCTTCCTCCTCTTCACATCAAGCTTGGTTTGATGAAGAATTTCGTGAAGGCGTTGCACAAAAATGGTGCTACCTTCCAACACTTGTCAACTGTGTTTCCAGGTCTTAGTGCTGCTAAGCTCAAAGAGGGCATCTTTGTCGGACCTCATATCCGAGAAGTGCTGAAGGATACTGATTTTGAGGAGCTTCTTAACTTAAAGGAACTGAGAGCATGGGAAGCATTCAAGTCAGTCTGTAGTAGCTTCCTTGGTAACACACGTGTACCAGATTACCAAGCATGTATTGAGAAGTTGCTAAAGTCTTACGAGGATATGGAGTGTCTAATGTCACTCAAGATTCATTTTCTCCATTCCCACCTCAACTTCTTCCCGCCAAACCTTGGAGCAGTGAGTAATGAGCATGGAGAAAGATTTCACCAAGACATTACGAAGATGGAGAGCAACTATCAAGACAAAAGGAACCCCAGTATGATGGGAGACTTCTGCTGGATGCTCTTGCGTGACATCCCGGAGGCAAAATACACCAGATCTTCAAAGAAAACACACTTTTGACTGTCTGTGGTACTATGACTTGTGTAATTGTGTCATCCAAGTATATTGATTAAATCAGTGTTCTTTATCTATCTTGTTTTATCTGTTATGAGCTGCTGCAACTCTTGAAATATGCACATATATTCTCTGTTTATACTAAAATGAGACTATTTAAAAGTCAGAAAACTAGAGGTGATAGAGCAAAATTATTTATAAATTTGAATTCAGCACACTCAAATTAACAAAAAACACCTATCCCATTCTTGCCTCAGAACAAAAATTTATTTTTGTAAACCAGTGTTTTTAGTGATAGAAATACTTTCCACAGGCAGTCATACAAGGATATACTACTCAAGTGATAATAATACAAAAATCAAAATTTCCTAAGACAAGAGTTTATTTATTTATTTTTTTTTTTTTTAACTTTCAACATATCTTTTCCTCTATTTCCAAGGAAATTCTTACCTTTGCATAAACTGTTTTGTTTTCTATACGATGAGAGTTACTGAAAATAACGACAGTATAAGATGTGAAGTTGCATCTGTAAGGGGCTTTATTAAATGTTACTTGAAGCTTATTTCCATCATAGATCGGCTGAACATCTGTCTTCCAATTACTGCAATCTATGAAAGATTAAAAAAAAAAGTCTAAAAAAATCTAAAAAAGAAACCAAATAGAAAAAATTCAGACATAACTTTAAAAGACAGAATGAGGAACAAGAGAAGACATGGAAAAAGGGAAAGAGAAAAGATATAAAAAGACGAAAAACGGAGAGGAGACACGGAAAGAAGGAGATGGGAGAGCACGATAGACAAAGGGGGAGAGAAAACACGAAAAGGAAGACGAGAGAGAACACGAAAGAGAAAAGACACAGGTAGGAGGAGGGAAAAGACAATGGACGAAAGAGAAGAGAGAAGACACGGAAAGAAGGAGGAGAAAATGACAAGCGAAAGAGGAGAAAGAAGACGGCGGATGAAGGAATGAGAGATAACAGATGGAAAGAAGAAGATAGACGACATGGAATGAATGAGGAGAGAGATGACAGGAAGAAAGAGAAGGGAAAAAACACGAACGAAATAATATAGAGAAGACGCGGAAAGATACAGGATAGAAAAGACCAATGATAAAAGAAGAGAGAACACACCGAAGGAATCAGGAGGGAAACGACATCTGACTGAAGAGGGGGAAAGAAACAGAAAGAAGCAGGAGAGGATAAAAAACCTCTAACAAAAGAGAGAAGACATGAAAATACGCAGGATAGAAAGAGCCACGAACGAAAAAGAGGAAAAAACTCAGAAAAAAGCGGGAGAGAAAAGACCACAAATAAAAGAAGAGAGAAGACACAGAAGGAAGCAGGGGAGAAAAGACCACTAATAAAAGAAGAGAGAAGACACAGAAGGAAGCAGGAGAGAAAAGACCCCTAATAAAAGAAGAGAGAAGACACAGAAGGAAGCAGGAGAGAAAAGACCACAAATAAAAGAAGAGAGAAGACACAGAAGGAAGCAGGAGAGAAAAGACCACTAATAAAAGAAGAGAAAAGACACAGAAGGAAGAAGGAGAGAAAAGACCACTAATAAAAGAAGAGAGAAGACACAGAAGGAAGCAGGAGAGAAAAGACCACTAATAAAAGAAGAGAGAAGACACAGAAGGAAGCAGGAGAGAAAAGACCTCTAATAAAAGAAGAGAGAAGACACAGAAGGAAGCAGGAGAGAAAAGACCACAAATAAAAGAAGAGAGAAGACACAGAAGGAAGCAGGAGAGAAAAGACCTCTAATAAAAGAAGAGAGAAGACACAGAAGGAAGAAGGAGAGAAAAGACCACTAATAAAAGAAGAGAGAAGACACAGAAGGAAGCAGGAGAGAAAAGACCACTAATAAAAGAAGAGAGAAGACACAGAAGGAAGCAGGAGAGAAAAGACCACAAATAAAAGAAGAGAGAAGACACAGAAGGAAGCAGGAGAGAAAAGACCACTAATAAAAGAAGAGAGAAGACACAGAAGGAAGAAGGAGAGAAAAGACCACTAATAAAAGAAGAGAGAAGACACAGAAGGAAGCAGGAGAGAAAAGACCACAAATAAAAGAAGAGAGAAGACACAGAACGAAGCAGGAGAGAAAAGACCACTAATAAAAGAAGAGAAAAAACACAGAAGGAAGAAGGAGAGAAAAGACCTCTAATAAAAGAAGAGAGAAGACACAGAAGGAAGCAGGAGAGAAAAGACCACAAATAAAAGAAGAGAGAAGACACAGAAGGAAGCAGGAGAGAAAAGACCACAAATAAAAGAAGAGAGAAGACACAGAAGGAAGCAGGAGAGAAAAGACCACTAATAAAAGAAGAGAAAAGACACAGAAGGAAGAAGGAGAGAAAAGACCTCTAATAAAAGAAGAGAGAAGACACAGAAGGAAGCAGGAGAGAAAAGACCACAAATAAAAGAAGAGAGAAGACACAGAAGGAAGCAGGAGAGAAAAGGCCACTAATAAAAGAAGAGAAAAGACACAGAAAGAAGAAGGAGAGAAAAGACCACAAATAAAAGAAGAGAGAAGACACAGAAGGAAGAAGGAGAGAAAAAACCACTAATAAAAGAAGAGAGAAGACACAGAAGGAAGCAGGAGAGAAAAGACCACTAATAAAAGAAGAGAGAAGACACAGAAGGAAGCAGGAGAGAAAAGACCCCTAATAAAAGAAGAGAGAAGAAACAGAAGGATGCAGGAGAGAAAAGACCACTAATAAAAGAAGAGAAAAGTCACAGAAGGAAGCAGGAGAGAAAAGACCACAAATAAAAGAAGAGAGAAGACACAGAAGGAAGCAGGAGAGAAAAGACCCCTAATAAAAGAAGAGAGAAGACAAAGAAGAAAGCAGGAGAGAAAAGACCACAAATAAATGAAGAGAGAAGACACAGAAGGAAGCAGGAGAGAAAAGACCACTAATAAAAGAAGAGAGAAGACACAGAAGGAAGCAGGAGAGAAAAGACCCCTAATAAAAGAAGAGAGAAGACACAGAAGGAAGCAGGAGAGAAAAGACCACAAATAAAAGAAGAGAGAAGACACAGAAGGAAGCAGGAGAGAAAAGACCACAAATAAAAGAAGAGAAAAGACACAGAAGGAAGCAGGAGAGAAAAGACCACTAATAAAAGAAAAGAAAAAAAACAGAAGGAAGCTGGAGAGAAAAGACCACTAATAAAAGAAGAGAAAAGACACAGAAGGAAGCAGGAGAGAAAAGACCCCTAATAAAAGAAGAGAGAAGACACAGAAGGAAGCAGGAGAGAAAAGACCACAAATAAAAGAAGAGAGAAGACACAGAAGGAAGCAGGAGAGAAAAGACCACAAATAAAAGAAGAGAGAAGACACAGAAGGAAGCAGGAGAGAAAAGACCACAAATAAAAGAAGAGAAAAGACACAGAAGGAAGCAGGAGAGAAAAGACCACTAATAAAAGAAGAGAGAAGACACAGAAGGAAGCAGGAGAGAAAAGACCACAAATAAAAGAAGAGAAAAGACACAGAACGAAGCAGGAGAGAAAAGACCATTAATAAAAGAAGAAATAAGACACAGAAGGAAGCAGGAGAGAAAAGACCACAAATAAAAGAAGAGAGAAGACACAGAAGGAAGCAGTAGAGAAAAGACCACAAATAAAAGAAGAGAAAAGACACAGAACGAAGCAGGAGAGAAAAGACCTCTAATAAAAGAAGAAAAAAGACACAGAAGGAAGCAGGAGAGAAAAGACCACAAATAAAAGAAGAGAAAAGACACAGAACGAAGCAGGAGAGAAAAGACCACAAATAAAAGAAGAGAGAAGACACAGAAGGAAGCAGGAGAGAAAAGACCACAAATAAAAAAAGACAGAAGACACAGAAGGAAGCAGGAGAGAAAAGACCACTAATAAAAGAAGAGAAAAGACACAGAAGGAAGCAGGAGAGAAAAGACCACTAATAAAAGAAGAGAGAAGACACAAAAGGAAGCAGGAGAGAAAAGACCACAAATAAAAGAAGAGAAAAGACACAGAAGGAAGCAGGAGAGAAAAGACCACAAATAAAAGAAGAGAGAAGACACAGAAGGAAGAAGGAGAGAAAAGACCACTAATAAAAGAAGAGAGAAGACACAGAAGGAAGCAGGAGAGAAAAGACCACTAATAAAAGAAGAGAGAAGACACAGAAGGAAGCAGGAGAGAAAAGACCACAAATAAAAGAAGAGAGAAGACACAGAAGGAAGCAGGAGAGAAAAGACCACTAATAAAAGAAGAGAGAAGACACAGAAGGAAGAAGGAGAGAAAAGACCACTAATAAAAGAAGAGAGAAGACACAGAAGGAAGCAGGAGAGAAAAGACCACAAATAAAAGAAGAGAGAAGACACAGAACGAAGCAGGAGAGAAAAGACCACTAATAAAAGAAGAGAAAAAACACAGAAGGAAGAAGGAGAGAAAAGACCTCTAATAAAAGAAGAGAGAAGACACAGAAGGAAGCAGGAGAGAAAAGACCACAAATAAAAGAAGAGAGAAGACACAGAAGGAAGCAGGAGAGAAAAGACCACAAATAAAAGAAGAGAGAAGACACAGAAGGAAGCAGGAGAGAAAAGACCACTAATAAAAGAAGAGAAAAGACACAGAAGGAAGAAGGAGAGAAAAGACCTCTAATAAAAGAAGAGAGAAGACACAGAAGGAAGCAGGAGAGAAAAGACCACAAATAAAAGAAGAGAGAAGACACAGAAGGAAGCAGGAGAGAAAAGGCCACTAATAAAAGAAGAGAAAAGACACAGAAGGAAGAAGGAGAGAAAAGACCACAAATAAAAGAAGAGAGAAGACACAGAAGGAAGAAGGAGAGAAAAGACCACTAATAAAAGAAGAGAGAAGACACAGAAGGAAGCCGGAGAGAAAAGACCACAAATAAAAGAAGAGAGAAGACACAGAAGGAAGCAGGAGAGAAAAGACCCCTAATGAAAGAAGAGAGAAGAAACAGAAGGATGCAGGAGAGAAAAGACCACTAATAAAAGAAGAGAAAAGTCACAGAAGGAAGCAGGAGAGAAAAGACCACAAATAAAAGAAGAGAGAAGACACAGAAGGAAGCAGGAGAGAAAAGACCCCTAATAAAAGAAGAGAGAAGACACAGAAGAAAGCAGGAGAGAAAAGACCACAAATAAAAGAAGAGAGAAGACACAGAAGGAAGCAGGAGAGAAAAGACCACTAATAAAAGAATAGAGAAGACACAGAAGGAAGCAGGAGAGAAAAGACCCCTAATAAAAGAAGAGAGAAGACACAGAAGGAAGCAGGAGAGAAAAGACCACAAATAAAAGAAGAGAGAAGACACAGAAGGAAGCAGGAGAGAAAAGACCACACATAAAAGAAGAGAAAAGACACAGAAGGAAGCAGGAGAGAAAAGACCACAAATAAAAGAAAAGAAAAAAAACAGAAGGAAGCTGGAGAGAAAAGACCACTAATAAAAGAAGAGAAAAGACACAGAAGGAAGCAGGAGAGAAAAGACCCCTAATAAAAGAAGAGAGAAGACACAGAAGGAAGCAGGAGAGAAAAGACCACAAATAAAAGAAGAGAGAAGACACAGAAGGAAGCAGGAGAGAAAAGACCACAAATAAAAGAAGAGAGAAGACACAGAAGGAAGCAGGAGAGAAAAGACCACAAATAAAAGAAGAGAAAAGACACAGAAGGAAGCAGGAGAGAAAAGACCACTAATAAAAGAAGAGAGAAGACACAGAAGGAAGCAGGAGAGAAAAGACCACAAATAAAAGAAGAGAAAAGACACAGAACGAAGCAGGAGAGAAAAGACCATTAATAAAAGAAGAAATAAGACACAGAAGGAAGCAGGAGAGAAAAAACCACAAATAAAAGAAGAGAGAAGACACAGAAGGAAGCAGTAGAGAAAAGACCACAAATAAAAGAAGAGAAAAGACACAGAACGAAGCAGGAGAGAAAAGACCTCTAATAAAAGAAGAAAAAAGACACAGAAGGAAGCAGGAGAGAAAAGACCACAAATAAAAGAAGAGAAAAGACACAGAACGAAGCAGGAGAGAAAAGACCACAAATAAAAGAAGAGAAAAGACACAGAAGGAAGCAGGAGAGAAAAGACCACTAATAAAAGAAGAGAGAAGACACAGAAGGAAGCAGGAGAGAAAAGACCACAAATAAAAGAAGAGAAAAGACACAGAAGGAAGCAGGAGAGAAAAGACCACAAATAAAAGAAAAGAAAAAAAACAGAAGGAAGCTGGAGAGAAAAGACCACTAATAAAAGAAGAGAAAAGACACAGAAGGAAGCAGGAGAGAAAAGACCCCTAATAAAAGAAGAGAGAAGACACAGAAGGAAGCAGGAGAGAAAAGACCACAAATAAAAGAAGAGAGAAGACACAGAAGGAAGCAGGAGAGAAAAGACCACAAATAAAAGAAGAGAGAAGACACAGAACGAAGCAGGAGAGAAAAGACCACAAATAAAAGAAGAGAAAAGACACAGAAGGAAGCAGGAGAGAAAAGACCATTAATAAAAGAAGAAATAAGACACAGAAGGAAGCAGGAGAGAAAAGACCACAAATAAAAGAAGAGAAAAGACACAGAACGAAGCAGGAGAGAAAAGACCATTAATAAAAGAAGAAATAAGACACAGAAGGAAGCAGGAGAGAAAAAACCACAAATAAAAGAAGAGAGAAGACACAGAAGGAAGCAGTAGAGAAAAGACCACAAATAAAAGAAGAGAAAAGACACAGAACGAAGCAGGAGAGAAAAGACCTCTAATAAAAGAAGAAAAAAGACACAGAAGGAAGCAGGAGAGAAAAGACCAAAAATAAAAGAAGAGAAAAGACACAGAACGAAGCAGGAGAGAAAAGACCACAAATAAAAGAAGAGAAAAGACACAGAAGGAAGCAGGAGAGAAAAGACCACAAATAAAAAAAGACAGAAGACACAGAAGGAAGCAGGAGAGAAAAGACCACTAATAAAAGAAGAGAAAAGACACAGAAGGAAGCAGGAGAGAAAAGACCACTAATAAAAGAAGAGAGAAGACACAAAAGGAAGCAGGAGAGAAAAGACCACTAATAAAAGAAGGGAGAAGACACAGAAGGAAGCAGGAGAGAAAAAACCACAAATAAAAGAAGAGAAAAGACACAGAAGGAAGCAGGAGAGAAAAGACCACAAATAAAGGGAAGAGAGAAGACACAGAAGGAAGAAGGAGAGAAAAGACCACTAATAAAAGAAGAGAAAAGACACAGAAGGAAGCAGGAGAGAAAAGACCACTAATAAAAGAAGAGAGAAGACACAGAAGGAAGCAGGAGAGAAAAGACCACAAATAAAAGAAGAGAGAAGACACAGAAGGAAGCAGGAGAGAAAAGGCCACTAATAAAAGAAGAGAAAAGACACAGAAGGAAGAAGGAGAGAAAAGACCACAAATAAAAGAAGAGAGAAGACACAGAAGGAAGAAGGAGAGAAAAGACCACTAATAAAAGAAGAGAGAAGACACAGAAGGAAGCAGGAGAGAAAAGACCACAAATAAAAGAAGAGAGAAGACACAGAAGGAAGCAGGAGAGAAAAGACCCCTAATAAAAGAAGAGAGAAGAAACAGAAGGATGCAGGAGAGAAAAGACCACTAATAAAAGAAGAGAAAAGTCACAGAAGGAAGCAGGAGAGAAAAGACCACAAATAAAAGAAGAGAGAAGACACAGAAGGAAGCAGGAGAGAAAAGACCCCTAATAAAAGAAGAGAGAAGACACAGAAGAAAGCAGGAGAGAAAAGACCACAAATAAAAGAAGAGAGAAGACACAGAAGGAAGCAGGAGAGAAAAGACCACTAATAAAAGAATAGAGAAGACACAGAAGGAAGCAGGAGAGAAAAGACCCCTAATAAAAGAAGAGAGAAGACACAGAAGGAAGCAGGAGAGAAAAGACCACAAATAAAAGAAGAGAGAAGACACAGAAGGAAGCAGGAGAGAAAAGACCACAAATAAAAGAAGAGAAAAGACACAGAAGGAAGCAGGAGAGAAAAGACCACAAATAAAAGAAAAGAAAAAAAACAGAAGGAAGCTGGAGAGAAAAGACCACTAATAAAAGAAGAGAAAAGACACAGAAGGAAGCAGGAGAGAAAAGACCCCTAATAAAAGAAGAGAGAAGACACAGAAGGAAGCAGGAGAGAAAAGACCACAAATAAAAGAAGAGAGAAGACACAGAAGGAAGCAGGAGAGAAAAGACCACAAATAAAAGAAGAGAGAAGACACAGAAGGAAGCAGGAGAGAAAAGACCACAAATAAAAGAAGAGAAAAGACACAGAAGGAAGCAGGAGAGAAAAGACCACTAATAAAAGAAGAGAGAAGACACAGAAGGAAGCAGGAGAGAAAAGACCACAAATAAAAGAAGAGAAAAGACACAGAACGAAGCAGGAGAGAAAAGACCATTAATAAAAGAAGAAATAAGACACAGAAGGAAGCAGGAGAGAAAAGACCACAAATAAAAGAAGAGAGAAGACACAGAAGGAAGCAGTAGAGAAAAGACCACAAATAAAAGAAGAGAAAAGACACAGAACGAAGCAGGAGAGAAAAGACCACTAATAAAAGAAGAGAGAAGACACAGAAGAAAGCAGGAGAGAAAAGACCACAAATAAAAGAAGAGAGAAGACACAGAAGGAAGCAGGAGAGAAAAGACCACAAATAAAAGAAGAGAAAAGACACAGAAGGAAGCAGGAGAGAAAAGACCCCTAATAAAAGAAGAGAGAAGACACAGAAGGAAGCAGGAGAGAAAAGACCACAAATAAAAGAAGAGAGAAGACACAGAAGGAAGCAGGAGAGAAAAGACCACAAATAAAAGAAGAGAGAAGACACAGAAGGAAGCAGGAGAGAAAAGACCACAAATAAAAGAAGAGAAAAGACACAGAAGGAAGCAGGAGAGAAAAGACTACTAATAAAAGAAGAGAGAAGACACAGAAGGAAGCAGGAGAGAAAAGACCACAAATAAAAGAAGAGAAAAGACACAGAACGAAGCAGGAGAGAAAAGACCATTAATAAAAGAAGAAATAAGACACAGAAGGAAGCAGGAGAGAAAAGACCACAAATAAAAGAAGAGAGAAGACACAGAAGGAAGCAGTAGAGAAAAGACCACAAATAAAAGAAGAGAAAAGACACAGAACGAAGCAGGAGAGAAAAGACCTCTAATAAAAGAAGAAAAAAGACACAGAAGGAAGCAGGAGAGAAAAGACCACAAATAAAAGAAGAGAAAAGACACAGAACGAAGCAGGAGAGAAAAGACCACAAATAAAAGAAGAGAAAAGACACAGAAGGAAGCAGGAGGGAAAAGACCACAAATAAAAAAAGACAGAAGACACAGAAGGAAGCAGGAGAGAAAAGACCACTAATAAAAGAAGAGAAAAGACACAGAAGGAAGCAGGAGAGAAAAGACCACTAATAAAAGAAGAGAGAAGACACAAAAGGAAGCAGGAGAGAAAAGACCACTAATAAAAGAAGGGAGAAGACACAGAAGGAAGCAGGAGAGAAAAGACCACAAATAAAAGAAGAGAAAAGACACAGAAGGAAGCAGGAGAGAAAAGACCACAAATAAAGGGAAGAGAGAAGACACAGAAGGAAGAAGGAGAGAAAAGACCACTAATAAAAGAAGAGAAAAGACACAGAAGGAAGCAGGAGAGAAAAGACCACTAATAAAAGAAGAGAGAAGACACAGAAGAAAGCAGGAGAGAAAAGACCACTAATAAACGAAGGGAGAAGACACAGAAGGAAGCAGGAGAGAAAAGACCACAAATAAAAGAAGAGAAAAGACACAGAAGGAAGCAGGAGAGAAAAGACCACAAATAAAAGAAGAGAGAAGACACAGAAGGAAGCAGGAGAGAAAAGACCACAAATAAAAGAAGAGAAAAGACACAGAAGGAAGCAGGAGAGAAAAGACCACAAATAAAAAAAGACAGAAGACACAGAAGGAAGCAGGAGAGGAAAGACCACAAATAAAAGAAGAGTGAAGACACAGAAGGAAGCAGGAGAGAAAAGACCACAAATAAAAGAAGAGAGAAGACACAGAAGGAAGCAGGAGAGAAAAGACCCCTAATAAAAGAAGAGAGAAGACACAGAAGGAAGCAGGAGAGAAAAGACCACAAATAAAAGAAGAGAAAAGACACAGAAGGAAGCAGGAAAGAAAAGGCCACTAATAAAAGAAGGGAGAAAACACAGAAGGAAGCAGGAGAGAAAAGGCCACTGACAAAAGAAGAGAAAGACACAGGAAGAAGCAGAATTGAAAGGGCCACGAACGAAAGAAAGAAGACAGAAAGAAACATGAGGGAAATGACCACGGGCAAAAGAAGACACGGTAAGAATTAGAAGGAATAGATGACAAACCAAATAGGAGCGATAAGACACAATCGAAGAAAGAAGACCACCAACAAAAGAAATGAAACGGGGAGGGAGAGGAGGGCGTAGACGACATACAGAGGAAAGAAAACATGGGAAAGAAGAAAGGAAAAGACGACGGATAAAAGAGAAGACACAAAAAGAAGGACTAGGGAGAACGCGATTGACAAAAGATGGTGGGGGAAGACATGGAATGAATGAAAGAGAAACGTACAGAAAAGCTGCTGTATGTATGTTCGAGCTGGTCGTCCTGCTTTTGCTCGGCCATATGTGGGGGTCCATTGGAGTACATCACTTATGAGCTCTTACCTGCTTCTCCAGCAGTGTCCTGCATGTCTGGTTCGTCTAACTTGGATAGTTTTCGTGATGGGAGGCAGGTGGCCGTATAGTTGGTGCCTTGTGGGGTGTTGCCACCAGGACTTGTTCAATATTGCTCGCAACATTCTTGTGTAATTGCCGTCTAGCTTCTTTTCCAGCCGTTTTGTTAGCGTCCAAGTAGTGCATCCATACAGCAGTATCGACACGACTGCTGCCTGGAAGAAACTGCGTTTCATTTTATCGGTCAGGTCTGATTTCCATATGATCGATAGCTTATCGATAGTGTCTCATAACAATTGCTAAATGTTTTTTCTTGGTCATTCCCATTTTTTACTGAATTAATTCATAAGATTTATCTTTAAACTCTCCATTTTGTATAGGCAAACTTAAACGTATGTGCAATGATTATTTGTATATAAGACACACGCTTTCTCCAAATTATTCAGCCCAAAAGTTGTCGTTGCGTATTATACACATGAACTATATAATTTTTTCTGGTCACATACCTCACCATACTAAAAAGAGGATGACCAAAAATAAGTTAGATGCAGAGTCCAAATTAACGTATTTTACGCTGAAATATCCACTAGAATATGCATTTGTTAATAATTATAAAACAAAATAACTATTAAACAAAAATAACAATCATCTGCGTGGTTTCGCGGCTCTCTCCAAACCATCGGTACTGCAAAGTTGAAAGCTAAGTTGAAAACTCAATGTGCATTTGAAAATGTAATACTAATATTTAGTAACCCAAAAGATGTGTAACACGATAGTTGAGGGACACCAACCTCCTACGAGACAACCTCTTCAAATGACTGCGAGAGTGTGGATTGAGACCTGCTGCCTTAACTGTCAAAATCCGTCTTGATTATATATATATATATATATATATATATATATATATATATATATATAATGTAATGCTATCACTTACATTTAGTGCATAATAACTAAAACATAAGCCATAAGTCTCACAATATTAGAATTAACCCTGAATTCATATACGCCTTTATGTACCGTATATGCACAAAATGCACACTATGCATATCTAAAAAACTAGAGGTGATGAGTAAAAGCGGATTTCAAATTTGAATTCAGCACCCTCAAATTAGGTAAAAACGGGTATTTTTGTGCTTGCCTCAATTTCTTTGTAAACTAGTGTAATTTTGTTTCTAATATGATATTTTGCACTTGCTCATTATATTTTGGTTTGAAAATACTTATACATTTTGCTTAAATATGTAAAACTTTTGTTTCAAAACATAATGTAAATTATATCAATTCTTATTTGTTATCAAATCAAACCGATAAAAAATTTAAGAAATTCTAAATTTTGGTTAAATCTAACGTCAACAAATTCTAAAAATTTAGTATATATTCATTATACCCGAGAATTCTTTTCTAGAATTTCGTCCTCCAAATTTAGAAATGCGTGTTAAACATGAACACGTGGTGTACACAAATAATCATGGTATATGCTGTAACGTTATGATTAACAAAATGCCCGTGGTGTAATGGTTATCGTCGTAGGAAATGGACACGGCGATACGAGTTCAAATCCTGGACGAGACTGATAGCATTTCACATAGCACTAATGCTTTTGGGAAAGGTATGAATCCAATTATTCTCCCTCCAGCTATGGGTAAATAGTAGGACAGACAAGGTTCTTCAGCCTGGTAAGACAACTAGTCTAGGAGAAGGAAAATTCTGAATTCAAACCTGCTAAACTCCACTTAAAAATTGACCTTGTGTCATATCCTGCCCGAGGGGAGGGGTTGGTAAATAGGATTAACAAAATACTCTTGGAAGCCTCTGCTAAGTTTGTTTTATTTTATTTCTTTTTTATTTTATCTATTTTACTTTTCTGTGGATCTGGGTTGGTTTCTTTGTTTAGGATCATATCAAAGGTTATTTAATGCCAAAGACGTTTAAGTTGAAGAACAGCAGTGATACTATTTATCCATTGCTGAGAGAATAAGGGGGTTCAATACCTTTCCTAAAGGTATTTGTCCGAAAATAAACATAGTAACCATAGTCAATGAGCCTACTCAGAACGGAGATAGGTGTTGTATCCTTTAAAGGGATACAATCAGACAAGAAGGAACAGTCAACACGTTCGCATAATAAAAGCAAAGCGTTTTATTGCAAGAGAGATACAATAAGACAGACAAGAAATTGAGAAGCTTGCTACTCATCCCCGAAACAAGGACAGGTATAATGCCGTGCTCACTGTATATATAGTCACTCCATAAGACTGAGACGGGTGTGGGATATTCAATTTTAACGCCTCCTCCTGAGCTAATTTTCCCATGAGAAGTTTGCTTAATACCTCCTCTTTTGGGGTCGAGACAGTCATTTGACTTTCTCCTTCCTGATACTTTCCTGTCTGGTCACATTTTTTTCTGGTGTTATTTGTGGTATCAGTAGTTTTCGGGGGGCTGGTATTTTCAGCACTGGTGAAGTAAAAGATACTTTCATCAATTCTGATGGAGATATGGGAACTGGTATTTTGAACGCGTCATATATTATCTCCATTGGCAATTCTTCTCTATCTTTTTGTATATCTTTAATATATCTTGGCCTTAATTGATTTAAGTGTCTCTTACATTCAAATCTTCTCCCTTTGAGCATGTGTATCACTCTGCTAAGTCTTTTAGTGATAATTCCATCTTCCCAAAAGCTTTTTCTACTTCCATAATTCCAAAAGAAAACTCCTAGTTTGTAAATTTTTTTTCGCATAGTTTTCGTTTTCAACTTTTTCATTAGACTGACCGAATTTATCTTGCGAACATCAGTTCGACTAGTGAAATGCCTGAATCTGTGTTCGGATTTGGCGTAATTCTGTAAACCGCTAAAAACTTGTTTACTCCTCTCCTCAATGACCATGCCTTGGTTCTTTTTTAGAGGTCTTCTGGAAGGGTCCACGAATCTCTCCGCGTGCCCATTTGATCTAGAATGGTAAACAGAGATCGTAATGTGGTCTATAGACAAAGATGTTGAGAAATCTTTAAATTCTCTGCCGATAAATTGCGTCCCTTTGTCGATAACCAATGTTTTAGGCGTACCGAAACGACAGAAAAGCTCGTTTAATACATTGACAGTAATTGTGGATGTTGGATGTCTACACTTAAATATTTCTGGCCACTTTGAGAAACTGTCCACAATTATAAGGTAATAATAACCATTTAGAGGTCCAGCGTAGTCGATCTGTAACCTTGTCCACGGAACATCCGTTTTAAGCCATGGCTGAATTTCTATCGGTTGTGCTTCTGCCGCAAGTTGACAACCACTACACTCTTTTACCATTTTTTTTCAATATCCTGGTCCATCCTTGGCCAGTACGTATAGCTACGCATTAATGACTCCATTCTTGTCATGGCTAGATGACCTATATGAGTTCTCTCAGAATTTTATTCTCTTGTGTCTAAGGCATTACCAGTCTATTTACATATAGTAGTACTTGTTCGCAGATTGATCCTTTTTCTTGTCTTTCAATCAGCCGTACCTCTTTCTTTATTTTTTAAATGAATTCTTTCTCAGCTGTATTTTTTATATCTTCTAGAGTTACAGGCAACTCTTGAATTGTATTGCATAACAATACGGATAATTCCTTTTCATCCCTTAAGGCAGCTATCACTGTATCTCCTAACGGCTCTGAAAATTTTTGGATCAATCTCGACAAACCATCGGCGTGTCCTAGGTTTTTCGATGATAGGAATTCCATCTTAAAGTTGTAGTTCAACAAGATCATTCCCTGGCGCTATAACATCTTGGCGGTGTGCGTGAGTATACCCTTTTTTTTTAAACCAAAAATTGTTAACAACGGTCTATGAACCGTATGTAAGGTAAATTTCCTCCCATGTATGAACCTGTGAAATTTCTTAATCGCGTAGATTATCCATATTTACCCAACCCCTCCGCTCGGGCAGGATATGACACAAGGTCAATTTTTAAGCGGAGTTTAACAGGTTTGAATTCAGAGTTTTCCTTCTCCTAGACTGGTTGCCTCACTAAGGCTGAAGAACCCAGTCTGCCCTACTATTTACCCATAGCTGGAGGGAGAATAATTGGATTCTAATCGCGTAGATTATAGCCAGACTTTCTTACTCCACCTGGCTATAATTTATTTCTGCAGGAAGTAGAGTTCTGGACGCATGAACTATAGGCTTTGTTGTCCCATCTTTAAATTTGTTAAGAATTATTGCTCCGCTCCCATAATTGGTAACGACAGATGCGCCAATTATCCAAGTGACCTAATAAAAAATCTACTAACACATGGCTTTTTATTTTCTGGAAAGCTACTTCGCATTGTTTCGACCAAATCTATTTTCTCCCTTTTTTCAACGAGTCATTCAATGGCGTTCTAAGATCATACATTTTGGGAATGAAGATACTATAATAGTTGGCCACGCCAAAAAACGTCTGAAGATTGGTAACGTTGTTTGGTGATAGCATATTTTAAATAGTTTCGTCCTTTTCCAGGTCCGGGTTCCTAACGTTATCGCCAATTATTTGTCCTAAATATTTTATCTACTTTATGTAGAACTCGCATTTCTCTGAACCAAGCTTGAAGCCATATTCACCTATCTTCTGAAACACTGTCTTGATACGTTTTCTGCGCTGTTCGTTGTTGTCACTCCTTAACAGGATATCATCTAAAATACGCTGTGGTAAATTCTAGTTCAGCTAAAATAATATCCATTACTTGTTGGAACAAGATGGATGTAATCTTAAGTCCAAAAGGAGTATGACTTAGTTTGAAAAGCCCTTTATACGTGTTAATCGCTAACAACTGCGAGCTCTCTTCGTCTACTGTCACTTGTGAATATACTTCAGACAGATCTATCTTAGAAAATAACCCGCTACTACTTAGCTTAGAGAAAATATCTTCCGGTGAGGGTTACGGGTATGTATGGTCTTTAAGACAGTCATTCAACCCGCTTAAAAAGTCTGCACATACTCAGATCCTTTTGTTTTTTTCTTTTCATACATTGTAGGTGCTGCCCAATCGGATTAGTCAACATTCGAGATTATCCCCATTTTCTCTAAACGTTCTTGTTGTTGGTTTACTGCATCCAAAGCCGAGAATGGTACATTCCTTTTTGCTTTGAATACTGTTCTTTAGTTGTCTTTAAGTTCGAACCTGACCTCGGTTTTCGTACATTGTCCGAGATCTTCAGAAAAAACGCATGGAAATTCGTTTATCAAGTCTGAAATAATTTTTTCTGTTTTTTTTTTTCCAGATTTTTCCTTTACTGCCACGTCTACTTTTTTGCAAAATGAATTTACGGGCGATTCCCATAAATCAAAAATCGCGTTGCAATCTGTACCAAATATGTTCGACGTATCTGGGTATTTGTTATCCGTCCCACCACTGGACAAGTATGGCACAAGGCCTTTTTAAGGTGGGTCCTGGCGCAGGGCCATTAGCTCACACGCGCCCGGCATTGCCAAAAATACCTTCGGCCCCGTCAGCATTCCCCTTAACAGGGGTGTCTCATGCGCCAGGCAATAAACCTAAACCCCTGTAAGGGGGTAAAAGCCTGGGGGGATGGCCCCCTGATGTCGGAGGAAATCTCCAGTCAACAGGCCACACCCGGCCGACCAAAGCATGAACTATCGACTGGAAAGACAACCTATGACTGTTCTTAAAACAGAATATGACTGCAGGTTCGACGTATCAGGAAGAACATTAAGTTTTGATTTGAAAATTCTCTCCATAAACGATACGTTACCGCTAAATTTCCCTTTGAAATTTAGATTTACGCCTCTGGCTACTTTTTTGGTACCTCTCAATGGTGGACAACCTATTTTCTGTTTGGTCATTCACAATAGAAATATCACTTCCAGTATCTAATAACTTCACTTTATGTCTGTTTATTTTTATATTCATGTATTTTTTCCCACCATTTTCAATTTCGCTCTTGGATAAAACACATTTACTTTTGTTTTAAATTTTCTCTTTCTTTTCTGTTTGTACCGACATCATCTCATCTTGTTGCGCCATCAGCACGGATATCCCTGACCCTCTCTCGCCACCCCTCCCTATCGTTCATCACATCCGGCAGGTCCTCAGGGCTACACCTCGTATCCTCACAGAGCTGCTTTATGTAGGTTCGAACTTGTCGCCCTGCTTTTGCTCGGCGATGTGAAGGGGTCTATAGGAGTACATCACTTATGAGCTTGTCCCTACTTCTCCAGCAGTGTCCTGCATGTCTAACTTGGATAGTTTTTGTGATGGGTGATAGGTGGCCGTACAGCTGCTGCTTTGTGGGGTGTTTCCTCCAGGACTTGTTCAGTATTGCTCGCAGCATTCTTGTGTAGTTGCCGTCAAGCTTTTTCTCCAGCCGTTTAGTTAGCGTCCATGTAGTGCATCCATATAGCCGTATCGACACGATCGCTGCTTGGAAGAAACTGCGTTTCAAAAAAAAAAAAATTGTACCGACAGTGGGGGCTTTTGTGACCGACATGGCCACACTCGAAGCAAATCCTATCCTAAAAAAATCAGTTTATCACACTGAAACTTTTTCACTTTGTTTTTTGTAAATTTCGTTTGTTTCATCGTTTGGACGCGAGAAATGTTCTCTTCTTCGATCTGTAAATTTTCTTTCTTTTTATTTATCAGTCTTTTGGCATTCCTCAATCACTTTTTGTAGCGTAATTTCAGGGTCCTGCTCAATCATATTCCAAATTCTAGATCTGATGTCTTTATCTTTTACCTCTTTAAGTCCCTTGACGAGGATTAAACATGTCAGCTGAAAAGTCGCCTAATTTAAACAATTTACATTGAGAATTTACATTACCTGCATAAGTCAAAGTCTTCATGCTCTTGTTTTACAATGCTTAAACATTTACATCGAGTATGGAACAAACTGTCCCTGTCGTCGAAAATTCCTGACAAAATCTTTATTGCCTCCTCAAACAAGATTTCCTCCGGCTTTTTAGGCAAAATTAGGTTCGTATATTTAGTGTTCTCCACCGTGTCTAATTCTTGGAGTAAAAGTCATTTTTTTTTCTTCGTCCAATCATTTTTCACAACTTTTCGTAAAAATCATCTGGTATCTACGAAAATAGGCGGGAAAGGTTATTCAATTGTCCTGGTCATACATGAATTCTGATAACGAATTCGATATTCCTTCAGGAGAAAAAAAATCTGGATCCACGTTCTTCTGTTGTCTTGATACACTTTCAAAAAATAATTTGGTAGTTTTCGTTTGTTGTTCCCATAAATGTATCAGCTCATCTTGAAAAATCTTTTGCGATTTTTCAAATTTTTCTTGTTGTAGCTACTGTTTTTGTTGTAGTTACAACAAAACAATAGCTACAACCAGAAAAAATTGAAAAATTTGCTCGCGTGTAACGCATTGATCAATTCAACAAGTTGTTCCAATTTTTCTTTTGTTTTTAGAAATAAAAAAAACAATATATCTACCAGAAGAAAAATCTAACCTCGAAAAAGATACTTCGTTATCCGACTTTACCCCCCCCAAAAAAAGAAAAGAAAACCTTTAACTCTTTTTTAAAAAATAAAAACCATTTTTTTTTTTTGGCCATAAACAATAGAATATAACAAAAGACTTATTCTCAAACAATGTTCATGCGAGAATCCTTTTTTTTTTCTGGAAAGTCGGAATTTTTCGTAATGTAGCGACTCGAGTTCGAATCCCGTGTTGAGTCAAGCAGCATAATTTTTACTTTTCTTTCAGTTAACAGAAAATAGGGAAGAAAAGATTCTTACCGACGTTATTCCTTTTCAAGAAAAAAAAAAGTTTCTTGCTGTTTCCAAAAATAGTTCGTGTTACCCACAAAGACTGAAATCTTTTTCGTTGTGTGTTTTCCTTGAGTATTTTCAACGTGAGTCTTGTTCAATCTGTAATTACTACTGTTGTGCGTCATACAAACAGCGTTGGAGTCTTTCTTGCTATGGATTTGAATCGAATCATTCGCCGCCACAGTTGCATTCTTACAAGGTGGCACTAAAGAAAGGGTTTTATTGCAAGAGAGATACAATAAGGTAGACAAGGAATAAGGAGGCACGCTACTAATCCCTAAAGTAAGAACGGTTATTTGTCTTTGCCTCACACCAGACAGGACTTGACACAAGGTCAAATGACCAGAAGGTTGGATTATAGTGGGGATTAGGGGAGGGAAAGGTCGTACCGGAGCCAAGGCTCGAGCTCTGCTTGAATATGTTGGTCATATTGCACTAAGTGAGCTGATGAGCCCAGCTGGACATTGATCCAAACATGAGCCCAGGCATGAATGTCTGATTATAGCTTTAACTGGACAGTGAGGTTCAGTGTTGTGTCAAAGATGCAAATAATGCACCTCGTCTACGCAATGGTAGCCCAGCTGAAGCCGGGGCCTTTTCGGCCTCAAGTCTGCCTTTGTTGGACAATGCCCCGTCCGACAAGAATGTCAGACAGTCCGGCTAAAAAGCCGGTTGGGAGCAAAGCCAATAGCAAATTAATGCTGTCGGCCTTAGTCCTGAAGCGAGGACAGTTATTTTTCTTTGCCTCCCATCAGACAAGACTTGACACAAGGTCAAATGACCAGAAGGCCAGATTATAGGGAGATTAGGGGAGGGAAAGGTCTAACCCGATCCAAGGCTCGAGCCCTGCTAG
The DNA here is from genome assembly GCA_963585895.1 of Sepioteuthis lessoniana. Classification (NCBI taxonomy): domain Eukaryota; kingdom Metazoa; phylum Mollusca; class Cephalopoda; order Myopsida; family Loliginidae; genus Sepioteuthis; species Sepioteuthis lessoniana. The sequence continues at coordinate 25,451,972 of OY757935.1, forward strand.
ACCATACTGGTCATCGGCCCACTTAGTGCAATGTGGTCTTGATGAGACTAGCTGGACATGGACCCAAACATTGGTCCAGGCACAGATGCCTAATTATAGCTTAAACTGGACAACGAGGTCCAGTGCTATACAAAGGTGACAAAGGTGTCAACGATGCAGCTCGTCCACCCGAAGGTGGCCCAGCCGAAGCCGGGGACTTTATTTGTCTCTGCCTCCACCAGGCAGGACTTGACACATAGTCAATGATTCGAAGGTCGATTATAGTGGGGGTTAGAGTAGGGGAAGGTCGGGCACGAGCCGAGACTCGGGCTCTGCTCGACTATGCTGGTCATCGGCCTACTTAGTGCAATGTGGGCCTGATGAGCCAAGCTGGACATAGACCCAAATCTGGGTCCAGGCACGGATGCCTGATTATAGCTTAAACTGGACAGCAAGGCACAGTGCTATAAAAGAATAACAAAGGTGGCAATGATGCAACTCGCTCACCTGAAGGTGGCCTAACTGAAGCTGGGTCCTTTCAGCTTCAAGTCTGCCTTTGTTAGACAATGCCTGTTAGGGTCAAAGCCAACAGCAAATTAATGCTGTCGGCCTTTTCCCCGGAGAAAGGACAGGTATAATGCCGTGCTCAATGTATATATAGTCAATTCACATGACAATGGGTAACCGATTAGAAATAGCAGATACCATTGGTAAAACTCAGGAAATTTTAAGTATTTATTCAGAATACAATAAAGATTTTCGTGTCCTGTTAGAACTCCCTTTTATAAGTGTTCTCTTCGATAGGTATCGCTCATATAGCAACACAAACCAAAATTGCAACCGGCTCCACAGACCCACTTCCGGAACAAGCGCGAGAAAAATATAAAGAGTAATGAAATATTTTCAAGCCAATTACCAACTATTAGCAGGCCATTGGCCTAATGTGTAAAATGTTCGCCAATAGTCCGGGAGACCGTGGTTCAATCCCAGGTTGAGTCATACCAATGATTCAAAAATGGTACTTATATCACCTTGCTTGACACTCAGCATTATAAGGTAAAGGGTAAAATGGAGCAATCCAGGGAATGGAGTAGCGCCCTCCCCTACACATCGGTGTAGTAGCTATTAAAATAGGAGCTTTCGAGTAGCCTTCGACTAAGGTCGCTAACTTTACTTTTACGTGACTTTCAAGCAAGTTAATTTCTGAGCGCGCCTATGTGTATATAAGATGGTCGATTAGACTCAGTAGTCAGAAGATGAGGTTTACTGGAAGCAGCCACTCACAAGTCGGCCTTTTCCCCGGAGAAAGGACAGGTATAATGTCGTGCTCAATGTATATATAGTCAATTCACATGACAATGGGTAACCAATTAGAAACTTGCAAGAGACGTCAAACAATGACTAAACAACAGCAGCAGCAACTTTAAAAAGATCCCGAACGTTCACAAAGAAGTAGCAGTAACTTCAATAAAAGACGAAATAACTGAAATACATTATGCGATGATTGTTCATCATAATTATCTTGTCGCAATAACTTTCTCTCTCTCTCTCTCTCTCTCTCTCTCCATCCGTTTCTATCATACATCGCTCCTGGCAGTTCTTCCAAATTACATCCTGTGTCCACACAAAGCTGTTGTAGATAAGTCCTTGCTGGTCGCCCTGCTTTTGCTCGGCCATGTGAATGGGTCCATAGGAGAACGTAACATATGAGTTCATCCTTGCTTCTCTTACAGTGTCTCGCATGTCTTATTCATATTACTAGGATGATTTTTGAGATTGGAGGTTAGTGGCCTTACAGCTGTTGTTTTGTGGACTGTAGCTTCAAGGATTTGTTCAATATCATCCTCATCATCATGATGTCGTGCCGCCAACACGCATATCCCTGACCCTCTCTCGCCACCCCTCCCTATCGTTCATCGCTTCTGGCAGGTCTTCAGGACTACATCCCGTATCCTCACAGAGCTGCTGTATGAATGTTCGAGCTGGCCGTCCTGCTTTTGTTTGGCCATATGAGGGGGTCCATTGGAGTGCATCACTTATGAGCTCGTCCCTGCTTCTCCAGCAGTGTCCTGCATGTCTGGTCCGTCTAACTTGGATAGTTTTCGTGATGGGAGGCAAGTGGCCGTATAGTTGGTGTCTTGTGGGGTGTTGCCTCCATAACTCGTTCAATATTGCTCGCAGCATTTTTGTGCAATTGTCGTCTATCTTTTTCTCCAGCCGTTTAGTTAACGTCCAAGTAGTGCATCTATATAGCAGTATCGATACGACCACTGCTTGGAAGAAACTGCGTTTTCATTCTATCGATATAACTCGTAGCATTCTTTGGCAGTTCCTGTCAAGCTTTTTCTCTATGCATTTTGTCAGCGTCCATGGGGTGCATTCATAGATTAGTATGGATACAACCGCTGCGTGGAAGATCCTATACAAATCTCACTTCCCTTGTGTTATTCCTCTCTCTTTTACTGTCAGCTTGATTTATGGTACCCAAAGATAGTGACAAACATACAAGGTATAGCATCGCTCGTCGGGAGGTGCCCGTGGTGTAATGGTTATTATCGTAGGAAATGGACACGACGACACGAGTTCAAATCCTGAATGAAACTGATCTACACTTCGCATAGCACTAATACCCTTGGGAAAAGTATGAATCCTATTATTCTCCCTCCAGCTATTGGTAAATAGTAGGGTAGACTGGTTTCTTCAGCCTTGGTGAGGCAACTAGTCTAGGAGAAGGAAAACTGAATTCAAACCTGTTAAACTCTGCTTAAAAATTGACCTTGTGTCATATCCTGCCCGAGCGGAGGGGTTGGTAAATATGTATAGCATAGCTCGTCGGTACCATAGCTCACACAACCGGCTTTTTTGATAAGGAGTCTGCACTTTTAAATGTAGAAAGAAGAAAGATGTAACACTCCAGTAATAGAATGTATTCCCAACTTTTCCGAGGAATGTCCTTGTGGCATAATGTGCAGGACTGTGGTCTCAAAGTAAACGAGTTCGAAATCAAATCGTGCCATTACGTTCACTCTTGAACTAAAAACTCTTGAGAAAAGTATGAACCCTTAATACTCCCGGTTATGGGTTAAATAGTATCACGGTGGTTCTTCTACAAGGATAGCTTTGGCATTAAATAACCCATGAAGGTTGATATGCAATTAAATAAAGAAACCAAAACAACTCTCCTAGAATCATTTGAAAGAATAACAAATTTTCTTATTTCAGACTAAACCAGAGCTTCACAAAATGATCCATATAGACCCCTGGGGTTGAATGATATTTTGGCAGTGTGAATAGAGGCCCACAAGGGAAGAATTTACTAGTCTGCATTTAAAAGCCCTTTTCTAAGAGGAGAACGAAAATCATTGGATTATGCAAAAACCCAAACGGTGGGTTTTGTTGGTTTGAGCCATTTGTCTGATCGTCTAGTGGTGTGGATCCCGTTATTTCTCAGACCCGGTCGTATGGGCATTTCACAGGTTGTACACAAAAAATAAAATAACAGAGGGTGGAAGGAAGAAAAGATAAACTCGGATTCAGAACTGCTAAACTCAGGAAGGTGAAGTCGGCACTTTTTCGCATTTTATGTGTATTTATCATGTGTGGCTATCACAAGAACTCAGCGAAAATACTAAATGGTTATCAAAGATGCTGACTTATCTGGTCATCGTCCTCACTGCTCTGTGTCTTCGTTCTTGACTCCATACCGCCCTCCGACAGTTCTGGACCCGCGTCATAGAGCCGAATTCTCTGCTTCGGAGTCTCACTCCTGACTGACCAACGTCCTTCGTCCTTTTCTTCCAGTCTCGCAAGTCTTCGCTATGATCTTCGCGCCAAAATAGACAAAGGGATCCCTCTAGACACTCTGACACCGGTAAAAAATGCCGAAGATAAGATTCCTTCTTAGGCCACCCATCCACGAACACACTCAGATACCCACAAACATACATCCATATATATATATATATATATATATATACACATTAATGATCATTATCGGGCCACTGATCATGTTGACTAATTGCCGGATATCGTACACCTAACAAAATGCCTAATTGGGTATGATGGCCACTAATGATACGTCGTTTATATATGACCCACTCAGAACATCTGGGTCATTTAAATGAACAAACAATTTAGATCTGACCAAAAGGATCCGTATCTTTTCGATGTTGTTAACGAAACATCTAATCATATTTTTACAAAAGAAAGCACATAAACAATATATTTTAAACAGATGATTTTATAAAATTAAATTATTCATTTTAAATTTCATTTATTTATATTTATTTCAAGTTTGTTGACTGATGGAATAAGGTTCTTGGGAGCAATGGAAGTTATGTTATTTCGATAGGCATAAGTTTTTTCATTTATTACTCTAAAATCGGGCATCATGTCCGTCCCAACCTGATACAAAAGAAAGAATGCCGTTTATTTCTAAATGTATATGTAAGATATTAAATGGACAAAAAAGTAACACAAGATTCATCCACTTACCGTAAGGATAGAGTTTCTTCTTCAAGGCCGTTGGCGAAGAATTCTGTTGAGGGAGAGTATACAGCTTGATCATGTAGTCACGATTATATTTGGTGAATGGTATTCTAGTTTCAAATTTCCGCTGAAGATAGAAACATTTTACAAGTTATTTTAGAGTTGACACATTGTAAAACCAAACAACTATCAAATTCGAATAACCATTAAAGGGCTAGAAATATAATATGAGTCAACTCAGTTTGATTGACAGATAATCACTTTTAAGGACAGTTGAAAGTTTGGCTGTCAGTGGGGGATTGTAAAATCAGGTGACGAAACTCCTAGAGTTAGAAGTTACATTTCAACTTTAAATCAGTTAGCCAAGATCAGTGGAAGTGATAAGGCCTAATTTACCATCTATTGTCCGTGCGCTCCTGACTTGCGTACGGAATCGGTAATATATATAAAGTGAATTAATAATGCGCACGAAAGGCGTGGTCTTGTTTTTAATCTCAGTAAAGATCGAACTCTGAAAAGATAGAACAAGATTGGGATCGCGAAAATAAGATGGCGCCGAGAAGCAACGACCAGCCAGTGAAGATACGTATATCACTCTATCTTACATGCTTGTTTTTTTTTATGATTAGGTGGCCATTTGTTTTTATCAAAAATGCAAAACTGTATAAGCCACAGATCAGCTCTACAAAGAAATAAAAATGAACCCGAGAATACAGCGAGGTAGATTCTGTGGTGTAGCAACTAACATACTGAACTGCGACATCGTTGTCAGCAAGCTCACTCGTGTAGGTTTGCTAGTCGAGCTTGCTAACCATTACACCACCAGAGGCGCCCTTGGGTGCCCCTTTCATATGGCCTTGTGCCACATCTAAGCAAAAAGCTTAGTAAATTTCCATCGTTGTCAGCAAGTTCGAATCCCAATCATGCGATTACATCTACTTTCGGACTAATGCCCTTGAGAAACGTATGACCCCCCCCCCTATCCCTCTAGCAATGGATTAAATAGAACCACTTCTGTTCGTCTACAAGGATCAATTTAGCATTAAATAATCCCCAAAGAAACCAAACTAACAATAAACTCTTATTGTCATCTTTTATTTTTCGAGGAATTTCTTTGAACCAAAACGTAGTTAGAATCCTCATCTTTGGCATCAACTAGACTATCTATATATCATATTTTACATGTTCCAATTTCAACAATTTTTGTTGTGTGTGTAAGTACTGGGGATGAGTCAAACGTTTTGCAGTATTTTAGTAGTACACGAGGCAGAATTCAGCAGTTTCATATGTTTTTTTTTCGAGTTCGTGAAGGTGACAGAGCACACAGGACTTTGATATGCCAAGTTCGCCTGATACTCTTCGAAAGCCACTTACTGGATTTGTCTTTATGGCTTGGATCACGGCCTCGGAATCCACTGTTTTACACCTACCTGACCTTACTTGTTCATCGAGATTCTTGCAACCCGGGCGAAATTCTTTTGGACTCTCTGGTTACTGTACTGTGATCAACTGCACTTTCACATTTTGGACAATAAATGTTTTTTGTTGCTTCTGCAGATTTATAACCCAGTTCGAACTCATGAAGCATAAGCTACTATACTGCGCAGCAATCTGCGCAGTTTTCAAATCACTCACGGAATGAAGTAATGCACAACGTGTCAGTGCACCAGCTTCCACGATACTACTAACCACAGTAGGTATTTATAATTTTTATTTATTATACTAAATACAACTCTTTCTCAGTAAATTTTACTTTTGTATAACCAGATATCTTTTGAAAAATTCATTTGAAGGCGTTTTTCTGCTTTAGTACTGAGCATGAATAAAACATTTTCTAACACCACCACTTCATTGCCTAGTCGGCTGGGGCTGTAGAATACACTGGCTGCACCTCTGCAGAGGGATAAGACCCCCCCACCAATGAGTGTCCTGATATGACACTAAACTATCTGATGGTGAGGTTCCAGTAATCCGAAGGCTTTGGAGAATATGAAGCACCCCTTCATTGCCATTGCTCCCAGTTCCACTCTAGTCCGGCGTGGTAGCACCTGATAGGGCCCTATCTATGGGTTAAATAGAACTACATACTTATGCTAAACTAAACTAAATAGCTTGAAATAGAAATGTTTTTGACTATTAAACTGTACTTACATTTAAACTGTGTGCTTATGCTTAACTGAATTGTTTGAAATGGAACTGTTTTTTTACATTGAAACTGTACTTACACTAAACTGAATTGTTATATTTATATAGAACTGTTTTGACACTTTACTTTGTAAACAAAATCTGTACTTATGCTTAGCTGAATTAGAACTGTTTGAATAAACTGAATAGTTTGAAGTAGAAATGTTTTTGAAAATAAAATGTGTACTCATGATAAACTGAATTGTTTGAAATAGAAGTGATTATTTACTTAAAAATGAATTTGGCGTTAAATAACCTAAAAAGGTTGATATACCATAAAAACCAACCAACCAACCACCACTTAAACTCAAATTAGACTATAATGTGTTGAATTACTGCTTGCAAGATACTACCAGTTTTACTTATGCAGAAGACAATTTCATGATAGTCATAAGCTTGCATGACAGAAGGCTGACTGCTCCAAAGATCACTGCACAACTCAACTAATGTTGTGAAAAAATGTCAACATCCACTGTGAGGAGAAGACTGTGAAGCTGTCTGTATGACAGAGATGCTGTCAAGAAACCACTGTTGAGGAAGTAAAACATTGTCAAAAGCCTCTTGTGGGTCAAAGCTCACAAACACTGGACAATGGAATAAAGCCTTTTTGATTGACAAATCAAAGTGTGACAGAGAGAACTCCCGCCCACCAGGTGGATTAATTAATTAACGATTCTAAGGGATTAGAATGAATTTGTTAATTAATTGGATGAAAGGATGGATCTGGAAATAAGTTTGTTTGTTTTTTATATTTTTAAATTCCTATATTTTTTTATATCTATCATTTTATTTTCTATCTTATTTTATTTTATTTATTTTTTTCTTAGAACGACATCCTGGAATTGAGGCTTTAAGGAGTAAGGTGATGGTTCGGAGACCGGAGAAAAAGATTCGTTGATTGAATCTTGTGATAAAGGGGGTAATGAAATCTTGTGTGGCCTAAGGGAAAAGTTCAAGTCAGGGACTGAGATGGTATAAGTGGATTTCTTCCGTTTTAAGGATCTTTTGTCTAGCGAAAATCAGCGGGGCGACGAAGATTCATTTTTAGTACCTCTTAAAAACAACTGTGAAGTTTTGAAATTTCGGTCAACCAGGCAATTTACATATCATTATTCATGGGCATACGCGGGGATTGTTGAGACCCTGTCCCCAATTTATATAAGTAGTGCGCAGTGCCCATTCACTAGAAGGGAGAAGAACCGAGACCAGAGGGGGGAAGAGAGAGAGAGACAAGAAGAGGAAAAAGGAAGAAGGAAAAGAGACAGAGAAGGTGGAATCAGGGGTCAGTGCAGAACCTATTTGAGAACTGAGGTTTAGTCCCAGAATTGCGAGCGAAGTCAAGATTAGTCCAGAACTGAGAGTTCGAAGCAAAAGTTCGATAAGACCAGATGACTCTGGGAATTGTGCCTGGTCCGATTATAACCAATAGTTAAACACAGTAACGTTGCGAATTCCCGATCGTTAAGTCAACAAAAGCCGAGATAAACAATGTTTTTAAAAAATAACCAAGAAATGATAATTGTCTCCCTTCTCTCATTTGTTTGATCTCTCTGCAACATTCCAAACAAACAGATAAGTTTCGTGTGACCTTTTACTTTTTTTTTTTTTTTTTTTTTGTATTTTACACATTTATATAAATACTTCTATAGCTAGATAAAGACAATAGTTTTGAGAAAATTGTATTATACAAAAATCGAAAGCGTTGTTTTTCTTTTTTTTTTTTTTTTTTGTAAACCGCGACAGGAACTATTTTCTCCAGGAACAGCGATTTTTCTTCAGCATAGATTCCAGCCTAAATTAGATCAACTCCCACAGTGGAGATAATTGAAACATCGCCATTCGGATTAAAAATTCACAACGTGGCGAATAGTGGCAGTTATCTCAGATTAACAAGGAAAGCCAAGGGATTTGATGTCGGTGAACACTCCCAGGCTAAGCTAGACATATCGGCCAGGGCTGGATCCAACGTCAGAAAAGTTTTAAATCTTTGAATCAAATAGGAGGGTCTATGTGTGGCAAAGAGTTGATGAAAGAGCTACAACTTCCTGTATCACATCAACTGTAAAGCATGGAGAAGACTCTGTTAAGTTGTAAGATCTTTTGCCAATTGCAAAGTCAGGAATTTGTACCGGGTGAAGGGCAAATTGAATTAGACTGGCTATCATAGCATACTGCAGCATCACGCGATCCCGTCTGGAATGAAGCTTGTAGGTCAAGGATTTGTATTCATGCAAGATAATAACCCAAAGCATAATAGTAAACTCTGCCAGCGTTTCATTAAAAGCAAAGGGGAACAGCATGTCCTTCAACTGATGTCAATCTGCAGACTTAAATTCCATTGAACTGGTATGGGATGAACTTGACTGAAAAGCTTAACAAGCCAGAAGTGCGGCTCACCTCTGACAACTTTTGCAGGAAAGCTGGATAGAACTATATTCAATTTACCTCCAGTCTCTGGCGGAAAGAATGCAGAGAATCTACTGCGTGGTGGGGGAGTTGGGTAAACACATAAATTGTGGGGGTATCAAAAATATTGAAAGGGCAGAAGAGATGAAAAAGAAGTTGTTAGCAGAAAATATGTATGACATGCTTTTCAGGAAAAGTACCCATATTTATTTTGGATATCATATTTCCTTTTTTGGACTGGTCTCACAAAAAGGAATCCATGGTGTGGTTTGTTTATAGAGGAATGTCATCTTTTTATTTATCATGTACCCACCACCCCTTATGTGGATAAGGGTAGTTTCATTTAAACCCTAAACTAGAGCTTCTCAAACTTTTAACTTGATGCCCCACCCCTTATAACCAAATTTAATGAAAATGGACACGGCGACACAAGTTCAAATCCTGGACCTGACTGATTGCATTTCACATAGCACTAATACCCTTGGGAAAGGTATGAATCCTATTATTCTCCCTCCAGCTATGGGTAAATAGTAGGGTAGACTAGGTTCTTAAGCCTTGGTAAGGCAACTAGTCTAGGAGAAGGAAAACTCTGAATTCAGACCTGTAAAACTCCACTTAAAAATTGACCTTGTGTCATATCCTGCCCGACAGAGAGGTTGGTGAATATGTATAACCAAATTTAATTTCCGTTCACCCTCAAATAATAATACTTGATAATCAGTAAATCAATTTTGTGTTACCTTTTTGAACTGGCCTTCATGACAGGCCACATGAAATCACTTTTCAAGTTATGTGTCTATACTGCAGACATCAGTGAGAAACTCTGACTCTATTCTACTTACTGCTCTAGGAAGGTACTTCTACTAAGCTAGAATTGGTGCTAAAATTCTTCCAAACACAAAGACAATAGTAATTCATGATTTAGATCAGGGCTTCTCAAACTTTTTACTTGATGCCCCACCCACATGAGAAAATAATCAGTAAGCTAAAATTGCAAATGCATCTTTAATTCTTTGATTATTTTTTTTATTAAAATGATGGGTTTCGTGGGGATTGATTTTTTAAAAATGTCTTCAGTTATATCATTAATTTTTTTACAAAATACTGAAAAGTTATCATTAATAGAATATTGAAACATTTAATAACACCCACACCAATCAATACCTAATAATACAGAAACTGATTTAATAAGTAAAGATCCAGATCTCTTTGGTCAGAGTAGGATTTTTCTATTAATTATTTGCTTTTAATTTTATTCATCAAAAATCTTTTACCATGGATAAGAATGACATTTCAGGAATTGTGTTTTGCTTTTTCATTATTTTTCTTTCTTTTTTAAATCTATATTTCTATTTTCATTATTAAATAATCTTCTTATCTAAGGATATTTCTTAACCTATTATAAAAAAGGAATATTTTAGAATTCAGTATTTTTATAAAATGACTTATTTCAAATATAATTGAAGTTTAGATTTTTTTTCTTTTGTGAAAATATGATTACATGCATCTTTAACAATTCAAAAAATATCCAGATCTTTTCAGTCAGATTTCTAAGGAGATTTATTCATGCAAACGAGTAAATTAACTCTCAGTAAATCCCAATACTTTTATTAACTCTGCCAAAATTTAATTCTTCCCGAGGGATCTATGTGGATCCCTTTGAAAAGCCCTGCCCTAAAACTTAAATTACACAACTTCTTCTTAGAAACATAACTAACTTTTTTTATCTAAATATTTCAACAGTTTTTTTTACATTTTCCATGGCAGTGAACTTTGACCTGTCACCTGTCTATCATATCTCCACACTTCTGCTGAGTTGTTGGGAAATGTTGATGGGGGCCATTACAAAACCAACATGAGGACAATGGTACAATAAGTCACTGTGACATCATATGTTAAAAAATATTTCGCCTTTTTGAGATGAATGAATCATAGAACTATTAAATTCTATTAATAACTTTCACTTTCTTAAAAAAGAGTTTTTAAAAAATTCAGAGCCAAGATTATATATCAGGTTGGAATGAATATAATGTCCGCTTTTTGATAACATTATAAATGAAAAAAAACTTAAATCTATAGAAATATTTAATCAATAGCAAAAATTTTATTGCCTCCTATCTGTTAACAAGCTTATCGATGTTAGTAAAAAAGTAGTAAAGTTGGCGACCATAGTCGAGGGTGACCCGAAGGCTCCCTTTTCGATAGCTTACTACACCAAGGTGTAGGGGAGGGCGCTACTCCTTTCCCTGGATTGCTCCACTTTACCCTTGATCCATACCTTATAATGCTGGGTGTTAAGCAAGAAGTCTTTGGTATGACTCGACCTAGGATTGAACCCAGGTCTCCTGGGCCTTGGCGAACACTCTAACCGCTGGGCCAATGTCCGGTAAGATGTAATTTTTCTTAATTTCTTTAGGTTTTGATATAAAATATGAGACCAAGTCGTGTTCAATCACTTCTTTTGATATCAATCTAAGATCATCCAAATGATTGTAATTTCCTAAATAAGAAATAAACAAAAGGAACAAGGTCAGGATAATAAGGAGGAGAAAGCAATTTTCCCCAATTAAGCTCTTCTAAAAGTTATATAGTCAATTGAACTGTGTGAGGAGAGGCATTATCGTGATGGGAGAAAACTCCCTTTCTGTTGAACATGGCTGATGTGTTCTTTTGGTAGAACAAACATAGGGGTGAAGAAAGATTACAAGCAATACTCTTGTAGCAGAAAGAACTTCATATTTTTGTATGGCACGTTAATTATTTGACCGTTAGGGTCGACGCATATTTTCACCCAACCAAGATGACGTATCCTATTCAGCTCGGACCATTTTTCCGGGCAGCACCAAATTGGAGAAAAACCGCCAAACACTCTCTTCCTCAGAGGCTTTCGAACTGGACAGACGTAATACTGTCTGCTCTCCTTTCTTTAGCAGCACCATCAAAATACCCATGAGAAAAGCCATCTAATTCATGGACCTCTTGAGTCTATTCTTTTAGACCAAGGGTTCCCAGTTGATTATGAATTAGATGAATTCAATGCGCCTCACACAGGAACAACTTTACGTCACTTTACGTCGACTGCGACGCAAAAATCCGCTCAAACACCCAGCCACTTCATCCCTGGGCAACATTTTCTGGAGACATTCACGCTTCTCTCCTGAAACAACCAGGATCACACATCCATGGGCGACGACATCATTTCTACCCTTAACCAGCAAACACGACTTTTGCAACACCTTTTGCGACCATATCTCACTCACACATTCGACAATGCCTTAACCTAGCGACGCACATTTCACTCGGGCAAATAGCAGCTAAAATTCCTTCTCAATTCCTTCCGTCCTTCCTTCTTACGAGACTTGCAGCATAAACGTAACCCTTTATTCCACGCTGTCATTAAAGCCTTCATATAAAAACCTTACGGCATCTTCTTTCTTCTCTCTCCTTTATTTTCCAACAACATTTAGCGAGGAAATAACAACGTAACAACACGCAACATAAATATTCATTCGCTAAATTCTTATAATCTGAAAGAAAAAGATAAAATTACTTCCTGTACTATTTCGAAACAATAAGAGACAATGTTGCCAACAACATTCATCTAGAAAATTAGACATTTATATTCCAATTTTATAAATATATATATATATATATATATATATATATATATAAGTTGAAAGTTCGATCAGTCAAACGCTTAACTCAAGTTTGATTTATCCAACTTTCTACATATTTCTATCATACTGTCAGATTCCCTACAAATCTATCCTTTCAACACCCACACACACACACACACACACACATATATATATATATATATATATACACACACATTACTCACTGTATAATTTCCTTTTTTAGCTGTTGTACAATTCTTGACTTGGCAAATGTCTGGGATTCCATCACTCTGGACAAGAATCAGGAAGCATCTGACATTTTCAACATCTAAAAAACAAAAACAAAAAAAGAATACATTTAGAAGAGTCAAATGAATTTAGAACAAAAGTTTAGAAATTACTTGGTTTGTTTGGTTCAGTTTATTCAACGATATATCAACCACTTAGGAGTTAATGACAGAATTTGTTTAATTTACAAGAGGGAATCAAAAGTTTTGCAATATTTTGTTGACGTAAGGCACGATTCGGTAGGTCCTGATACTTTTGCCAAAGTGACGAACCACATCGGAATGCGAGATGTCGAGCTCGTCTAATACTCTCTGAATATGACTTGATGGAAGTGTTATATTGTAGCGAACGGTTTTTCTCTAAACTAGAATTACTTTTATGATAAACAGGGTTAGAGATTTAGTCGTCGCTAACAGTTGTCCCAATACAACAAAATAAATATTTACGAAAGTAGAAAAGAACATAAAAAAAATAATACAAATTATTAGGCTTTTGACAGACATGCAAAATAACAAATTTAAACATAAAAAAAAGGAACGAACAACAATAACAAGAATTGGTAGGTCTATATACATATATGAGTTTATGTGAAGTAGGGGGGGTACGTGAATAGTACGTTTACAATGCGGGTATTTTACGAACATAGATATATGGTTTTCCTTTTTGGGTTTCTTCTTGTAAGAAATTTTATATTTAAAAGAATATTTTAAAGTTTTGCATTTAGTAAATATAGTTACTTACAAAGTCCTGTAATGAGTTTATAATCTTGTGGCTATATGTTTAATCGTCAAGGTTATTTTCATTAAAAGGTCCTTCGTTCTTTGTTTTATAGTTCCTTCACCATATTACTAGTCCGGAGTCCTGAATTCAACTGAACTTTCTTTTGTCGAAAAAAAAAATAGTAGAAGGGCGATACTTAAAGTTACAAAAAAGAATTGCTCTTTAAGCGACCCGCCCAACAAGGTCTGGTAACAGAACTATCTAAAGTTCTGGAGTAGAAAAAATAACGGTCTGGTCTCCTTGATAACACAATCTAGACTGAACCCAGAAAGAGGTGACTGAACCTGAATATATAGGTTATAATCACCTCTCACCCCTCCTACTTTCAATTCTGACCATTAATATCAGAAGTTGACAGACATTCATGTTGGCCACAATATCCCCCAAAACAGAGCCCGCAAGACTAAGTCACACTCTCTCTAACTCATTTATTTTTCCACACTTTTTAGGAAAGGGAGAATCTCTCAACTCGAAATAGGAAGTAACAAGGGGTCATAAATCAAATCCTTCTTAAGACAACTGGTCTAGCACTAAGGTGTTCTCTGACCTTACTGGTGCCAATTTTGTTACATTTACTATCATCCATTTAACGCTGTTACAAAAATTATTGTCTTTCTTCTCTTGAGAACAAGTGACAGCAAGTCTCCTTGTTCAAACATTATTATTATTATTATTCAACATATATCCATATCTATTTAAAAAGGTTTTGAATTTGGGGTCCCATAATATAACTGCGGAAGGATTTTTTTAATATTATCATTTTTCGTAGGTTATATCTTATCATTCAGTTTGGTTAGGCTTAGAACTGTTCGGCTATTAATGCAGATGTTCACGCTCGCGCGTGGAGGATGTGACAATCACAAATGTCATGATAAAAACCCTAGATAGAATTGGGACTGTGGTGTGAATGACGTCATGCCCGGAAGCCATGGGCTGGGAATTTTGGTGATTTTTGAAAAAAGCAGTTAGTTGAGATTCGAACCTGGGCGAGGCGAGTTGAGATTTGAACCTGGGCGAGGGCAGTCCAGCTGGGGCCTACTGGATGCGCTGCGCGTTTGTTGGGTCAGATAGAACGGTCAGCATAGTAAAAATTGTATGTCTCTCTCTCTCTCTCTCTCCTCGCGTCAAAAAACTAAAAGTCAAAAAAGGTTAATCATATTTACCCAACCCCTCCGTTCGGGCAGGATATGACACAAGGTCAATTCTTAAAGCGGAGTTTAACAGGTTTGAATTCAGAGTTTTCCTTCTCCTAGACTAGTTGCCTCACCAAGGCTGGAGAACCTAGTCTGCCCTACTATTTACCCATAGCTGGAGGGAGAATAATTGGATTCATACCTTTCCCAAGGGTATTAGTGCAAGGTGAAATGCATTCAGTCCAGGATTTGGACTCGTGTCGCCGTGTCCAATTCCTACGACGATAACCATTACACCACGGGCACCTCCAAAGAAAGTTAATAAACCTTTTGTACCTGAACTAAAGAAAGTCGTCAGTGTTTCGGGGTTCCGCATGCATATGTATATGCTACAGAATTACCTCAATGACAACTGGGTTAGAAGGAAAATTCTGAATTCAAACCATAAGTACAAATGTGGCTAACCTTGCTAGATCATTGAGATTCTTGCAACCCAAGCAAAATATCTTGAACGATTTGGTTACTGTACCATGATCAACAGCACCTTCACCTTTTGTACAATAAAAGTTTTTGATTCTTCAATAACATTAGTTCTTGAAGTCTACTACGTTGATGGCGGCGGATAAACACAAAAAAACGGCGGGACTTTTTCTTATTCCATCTGTTCAATTTCTGAGGCCATGGAAGTATAATAATAAGTATAGTTAAGCGTATTCTAATATACATATAATTGGCATTATATATATATAAAAGTATAATTGACAGTGTAATAATAAGCATATAATAAGTAAGTTTGCAGACTTTAGTCGAGGGCGACCTAAAGGCTCCCTTTTCAATAGCTATAGGGGAGGGCGCTACTTCTCTCCTTGGATGCTCCACTTACTCTTGATTCATACCTTAAAATGCTGAGTGTTAAACAAGGAGGTATCAAGTACCATTTTTTAATGTTTTCAATAACAGATCTGGAATGGAACCACGGTCTCCCCAGCCATCGAGGGAACACTCAAACCATTATGCCAATAGGAAAGCATATAATAATAAGCATATAATAATAAGCATGATTGACAGTTTAATAATAAGTATATAATAATAAACGTATAATGGACAGTTTAAATCAACATCATTATCATCATGTCGTACCGCCATCACACCAATTTGGGTTCTATGCGGAGCATTGTAGATCTTGGCGCTATGGATGTAAGGGTTATACCTCGGTAGTTTTTGTCTATTCCAAGGTCTCTCTTCTTAGGGAAGGGGAGGATGTATCCCTTTGTCCATCTGTCTATCATGTTTTGGTTATATACAGCATTACAGTGTCAGAGCAGTATGTCGTCGAATTTCCCGGTCTTCCATACTTCTGAGGGTATTTCATCAAGCCCTGCTGCTTTTTTATTTTTAACTTTTCTTATTACTGAGTCGAGTTCTTCTTGCGTAAACTGTCATAGTTTGATGTCTAATTGATTGCTAATAATTCTCGTGATTGGTTCATGCGTAACTTTCGGAGGTTTTTTTTCGAGTAAATTATCGAAATGTTGTTTCCACAGGTATATTCGTTCTTTTAGGCTGGTAGCTTTCAGTTTAGCTTTCACAGTGCCCTTCCTTCTTTCTGCTTTACCGTTTGCCAAGCTATACTAGATTGTCTATCTTCAACCGGGTCTCTAATCTTATTGATTTGATTTTGTATGTATTCTGTTTGTTCTTTTAGGGATATGTTAGCTAATTCATTTTGTGCCTTCTTAAGTTTCATGACATTAATATTCGTTGGGTTCTTCCTATTGCATTTGGAAGCAGTTTTCACGTCTGCACGCTTTTTCCTAACCGCTAAAGTCTCCCATGGGACTCTAGGTCTAGTTCTTTGTTTTGTTGGTATGCATTCCACTGCCGCTTCTAAGTGAACATTGACGAAATTCTCATATTCATCATTCAGAGTAAGTGTTTCTGATATCTCCGGTAGTGCATCAAATTTGTTTCTTAGCGTTAACGTATATTTATCTCTAATATCCCTGTTATTAAGCAGGGACCAGTCATGGTGTACGGTTGTTGTGGTCCGGGTCGCTTTCCTTCGTAGGCTCAGTCGTATTTTTGCCGTGACAATTCGGTGATCGGAGGACACACCGTTGCAATTCAATGCGTTATTATTCCATTTCTTATTTATAAAGACGTAGTCTATCTGAGCTTTTGTATTATTTGGGCAGGTGTAAGTCCATAATTTTCCCTGTCTTTTCTGAAATTTAATATTGAGGCATGTTAACCAATTTCCTAGCGTGAAATCTGTTAGATGTTCCCCATTTCTGTTTGACGAGTTGTGTAAGCTAAATTTGTGGTTTACGTTTTTACCAATTTGGGCATTCATGTCTCCACCGATGACGAGAACGTTGTGTTTCGGGATGCTACGAACAAGGGAGGATAGCTCGTTATAGAAGGTGATGAAGTCAGTTTCTTCATTAACATTGGTAGGGCTGTTGCAAGAGATGATTGTTGCGCTGGGATTGCCATTAAAAGTAGCTACCATCATCCTTGGTTGTATTTTCTCGATATTATTTTGTGATTTTAGGGTCCATGGTCCTATAAGCATACCTACACCTCCTATCGTGGCATTAACAGAGTTTTTCCATGCAGATGCAAAGACTAACGTCCATCCATTACCAGTATCGTGATATTTAATATCTTCGCTATGAATATATCTGTATCCTTGTATACATATTATGTCTATGTTATGATCTATCGCCGAAGCTGTCAGCTTCGGCAGTTGGCCTATTAATGTTGAATATCGCTATTTGTATTGTGCCTTTGATTTTAGTAATTTTTGTTTTAGTTTGAGCTCTGTTGCTGATTTTTTTAACACTGGGGCCAGTGCTCCAACCTCAGCAGGACGCGTTCCTTTTTTACCCACTTGAAGAGTAATGCAGTTCGGGCAAGTAGTTTGAGTGTGTCATGGTAATCTTTCAATGGCTGTGTTTTTATTCTCATCAACAGAAGCCACCCTTATAGATGAGCAGCAGTAGTTCCCCGATCGAACTATTTGATCCTGGCCGTTGAATCGCAGGATTCGTATGCCTAGGACCTGGTTAGGCATGGCGTTGAACTGTCATAGGGTTTGTCTGCTCGCCTTTAAGTCCGCCATACTGCTTCCCATGGCTTTCGAGAGAAAAAAAATCCTCCCCTCTCCTGCCTGTATTAAGTTTTAACTTAGTAAAAGTCCACTATTACTTTCTTTTTTAAATTTCATCACAGTCCTCATTTATCATTCATTGCATCTTTATAGACATTCTATTTTTACGCTAACTTTGGTTTTCAATTCCTCATAAAATCCAGTGGTATTAGCATATAAGCATATAACAATAATAAGCGTATAATTGAAAGTATAATAATAATAAGCATAATTGACCGTATAATAATAAGCCTATAACTGAGAGCATAAAAATAAGCACAATTGACAGTATATCTATGAGCATTGTTATGATAAACTTTCAGGATTATCCCCCGTTAACAGACTCTCAAAAGACTTCTGATAACTCAAAGATGGCTGCCTTGAATGCTACAGTAGCAATAATAATACTAGCACAGTAATCTTTCATAAAGCCGCAATTCTGTGTTAATTCTTGTTATTGTCAATTCATCACAATTTATTAACCATTAATGGTATCAAGATGGAGCGTATCCTGTGCCTAGACAGATTGAACATAAATTTAAACGCCACGGATGCTGAAAGAAAAACAGATACAGAAAAATTAAGTTCGAAAATTTTATCGTAGAATGTCAATCAAAACCCCGAATAAATTGCTCTGCCGTATAAAGTACATATCTGATCCCATTTACGAACTTATATCGGACTGTACTACGTACAAATCTGCTTTCAATCCCTTGGACAGGCATTTTATAAAGGAAAAAGATACAATCTTCGTGCGCCATCTTCTAGCTTCAAGACAACAAATGATGACAGAAAACACAGACGAGTTTCTACATGAGCTACACAAGTTGAATAAAAACTGTCAATTTGTAAACGCTACTGCTGAACAATATCAACGGGAATTTGTTCGAGATGCCTTCATAAACTGACTTACGTTTAACACAATAAGACAACGTCTACTAAAAAGCCAAGACTTGACAATTAGTCTGGCCTGCGAAACTGCTAGGACACTTGAACATGCTCAATAAAACTCTGAACACTATGTCAGGGCAGACACGCAGGTAACTGCTGCTACTACGTCAAGGAAAAATGTCCTTCAATCCAAGGATTACACTGCCCCCTTACAAACTAGTTGTGCGTTGATTAATGCTATTGCTGTTAAGAAGCAATGCTAGTTTGGTGCTAGTAGTTTTGACAATCATTCCAAATGCCCAGCTCAAAATAGTGAATGCAATACTTGTGGTAAAACTGGACATTGGATAAAAGCGTGCCGGTCAGGATGAAACCAGAGAGTTACAACTGTCTTCAATAGTAATGAGTTACGCGTAGTACTAGATGCTGTTCCACACTGTTTAGCGCTGTTCACTGTCCCTCTCCAAATAAACAATTACTCAGCCTCAGCACTGATTGACTCAATCAGGTCAATAGCTTTCTCAGCAAATTCTTACACCAAAAAGGATGATCCTGGTAAATAAACTTACAGGTTATCGGATCTTCTCTACTTTCGACCTAAGGAGTGCCTATTACCAACTACCATTGTGCGAGGTTGACAAGACATTTACAATCTTTGAGGCGAACAAGCGTTTGTATCAGTCCGCTCGGCTACCATTGGGAGTAATTAGCGTGGTCGCTACTTTTCTACGGTTTATTGACAAATTTGTTGACGAAGAGAACCTTACTAATATGTTTGTGTATCTCGACAACATAAATATCACTGGGAGAGACCAAACAGAGCATAAAAATGCGTTAAAAGGTTTCTTGAGACCGCCCAACGCTAAAAACTCACTCTGAACGACTTAAAATTCATAGTTTCTGCAAACAAGATTTCAGTGCTCGACTACAAAATTGCTGATGGGTTAGTGGGGCTTGATAAGTTAAGACTACAGCCACTTCTAGACCTGGAGATACCCACTAAAAAGACATTACTTAAGCGAATTTTAAGCATGTTTGAATACTATGCAAAATGGAGTCCTCATTTTTCAGACTTCATTCAGCCACTAATCAAGGCAAAACAGTTTCCGCTCGATACAAAAGCGTGTGAGACATTTTATAATTTAAAACAGCTATTTATGAAGGCGGCACTACACTGCCCCAACAATAGCAAACCATACGTAATATCAGATGTAACGGTATCACTACCTTAAATCAGTTAGGGTGACCTGTCGCATTCATGTCACGCACATTGAATCATCATGGGACTCAGCAATTGAGAAAGAGGCTACCGCAGTGATCGAAGCTGTGAGGAAATGATCCCGTTTCCTGTCTGGACAACACTTTATAATTGTGACAGTCCAAAAATCAGTGGCATTCATGATGGATAACCGTGGAAGGTCCAAAATTAAGAATGACAAGAGCTAAGGTTAGCACCTGGAACATACAAACTTTTCTTCTTACATTCGCTACCGCCCCGAACGCTACAATATTGTCGCTGATACCTTAAGTCGTACATACTGTAATGCTAGCTTTGCCCCCATCCCCTGAGAAATTACGTGACGACCTTTGTCACCCTGGAATCATAAGACTTTTACATTATGTACGCTCTAAAAAATATGCCCATGTGGACTTCAAAGGACTTTTACAATCGAGTACATCAAATAAATATATATTTGTTGGAACAGGTACATTTTCAAGATTCCTTTTTCGAATTCCATACAAGGATACCTCATCTAAAACAGTTATCCAGTGCCTGCAATCAATCTCTTCTCTCTGTAGAGCACCAAGCTATATCCACTCAGACCGAGGCATAGGGTTCCTGGCTCAAGATGTGAAAGAATACTTCTAACTGCACGGGGTGGTCTCTAGCAAGACAAACCCTTATCATCCTCAAGGCAATGCCCAAGTGGAATCATATGGAAAACCATTTGTCTAATGTTGAAATCACAGAATCTACCTCTCACAGCATCAAGTCTACTCTGTCCACTGCCACCAATGCAACACACCATGAAAGATTCTTCTCGTTCTTTCAGTTGTCATCTATAGGTCAATCTTTTCCGTCGTCGTTGCTAAAAGCAGGACCTGTTTTTCTGCATCAGTTTACAAGATATTCGACGAATGATGCCTTGGTACAAGAAATCGAGTTATTGGATGTAAATTAACCTATGCACATATCAAATACGGTGATAGATCGTGTAGTGACTGAGGATTCACGACTAACTCCTATTCCATCGCAGGCAGTGGTGAGCGAAAAGAGTTGGCCAGATACTATAGCAAAAGATTGCCCCCTGAGAAGGATAACTATTCCAGTAATTGAAAAGAATGCTACAGAGGAGGAAAATAATACTGATATTCTCCATTCATCTTGTGAAAACTCAAGTTTTGAAGAAATTGTTAATGCAGCAAGCTTCGCAGGCTAAGTACTTCGTCGTTCCCAGTGAATAACCCATGCACCGCAACGATATGGGTAGTAAATTTTTTTGGCTGGGATGAATGTTATGATAAACTTCAAGGATTATCCCCCTTTTACGGAACTCTTAAAAGACCTCTGATAACACAAAGATAGCGGGGGTGTCCTTGTGGTGTAATGGTTAAAGCGATGGACTGCGGAATCGTAGTACGCGAGTTCGTACTCCAGTCGCGCTATTACGTTCACTTTCGAGCAAATACCCTTGGGAAAGGTATGAACCCCCTTATCCTCCCAGCTATGGGTTAAATAGTATCCCTACTGTTTTTCTAGGAGAATGGCTTGGCATTAAATAACCTAAATTAAACAAAGAAACCAAACAAAACAAAGATAGCTGCCTTGCATGCTACAGTAGCAATAATAATAAAGTTGGTCACCCTCGATTAATCGAGGGTGACCTGAAGGCTCCCTTTTCAATAGCTACTACACCGAGGTGTAGGAGAAAGCGCTTCTCCATTCCCTGGATCGCTCCACTTTACTCTTGATACTTACCTTTTTAATGCTGAATGTTAAGCAAGGCGGCATCAAGAACCATTTTTTGAGTCTTTGGTATAACTCAATCTGGGAATGAACCCCGGTCTCCCGGACCATTGGCGAACACTCTACTCATTAGCTCTATAATCTTATATTAAATCGCAATCCTGCGCTAATTCTCGTTGCCAATTCATTACAAGCATATAATAATAAGCATATAATTGACATCATAATAATAAGACTAATTGACAGAGTATTAACAAGCATATAATAACAAGCATATAATTGACATCATAATAATAAGACTAATTGACAGAGTATTAACAAGCATATAATAACAAGCATATAATTGACAGCTAACAAGTCATGGTTCGTCATTGCTGAATTATCCTGGGAACACATGATTTAAAAGATTTAATAAGCCAATTATTTGTGTGTAATACGCATTTTCTTTTCCAGATTTTAAGCTTAAAATCTAGGGAAATGTATTATACACGGGGACTAAATATTTACTCTTTTTCAAGGACAAATGTGTCGCCATATTCCAGATGGCGTGTCCAAAACTAAATTGTATCTACGTTTCAAACTAACTAATGTCGATCCAATACTTCTTTTTTTTATACGATTACAGAGATATAAACATTAGAATGAATGTTTGTTTCTAATTTATTTCTTTTATTGTGCTCTTATTTTCGCCGAAAGTTTGTTATATTTTTGTGTGAACATATCTTTGCTCTAAATTACTTCCCTGGCCTTTTGGCTGGGCCGTCTGGCATTTGTGTCGGATGGGGTATCAAACAATGGCAGATTCGAGGCCGAAAGGCCCCCAACTTCGGTTGGGCCACCTTCGGGTGGGCGAGCTGCAACCTTTATCCCCAATGTATAGCACTAGACCTGGCTGTCTAGTTTAAGCTACAACCTGGCATACGTGCCCGGATCCAAATTTGGATTCGTGAAACTGCTTGCCTCATTTGAGCCACATTGCACTTAGTGGGTCGATGAGCAGCGCAGACCAGCAGGGTTCGAGTCTCGGCTCGTTCCCGACATTCCCCTCCCCTTTATCTCCACTTTAATCGGACTTCGGGCTTTTGACCTTGTGTCAAGTCCTGTCTGGTGGGAGGCAGCGACAAATATTATACTTCGCTCTAAATTTTCTGTTTTGAAATATGAAAACAATATATTTTTTTATTTTTAGTCAGTTCAATCCGGATAAAAATACACCGAATACACCGACTACATCTCTACAGAGGGGTAAGATAGCGCCTCCAACAAGTGTCCTGGATATGACACTAAATAATTTGACGGTGAGACTCCGGTAATGCTGGATCTTTGGGAAATGTGGAGTACCCCTTTTATTGCCATCGGTCCCAGGTCCATTGTGGCCCGGAGTGGTAGCATCTGATATCTAGGTGTTTGACATTTAAACTGTACTCATGTTAAACTGAACTGTTTGAAATAGAACTGTTTTGACATTTCACTGTCAGTAAGCAAAAAACTGTACTCAAGCTAAACTAAATTGTTTGAAATTGAACAAAAATATAATGGATTTGGCATCAAAAAACCTACAAAGGTTGATATGCCATTAAACCAAACCAAACCAAATAAAAAGATAATTATAAATTTAGCTGCAACAAATTTAAAAAAGTCAATATGTATTATAGACAAGAGATTTTTTTCAAGAGTTTCGTAGTCAGGGGTGCACGTTATATACCAATGCTTGTTACACACTATTTATCATATTTACCCAACCCCTCCGCACGGACAGGATATGACACAAGGTCAATTTCTAAGCGAAATTTAACAGGTTTGAAGTCAGAGTTTTCCTCCTAGACTAGTTGCCTCACCAAGGCTGAAGAATCTAATCTGCCCTACTATTTACTCATAGCTGGAGGGAGAATAATTGGATTCATACCTTTCCCAAGGGTATTAGTGCCA
This sequence comes from Sepioteuthis lessoniana, assembly GCA_963585895.1. NCBI lineage: Eukaryota > Metazoa > Mollusca > Cephalopoda > Myopsida > Loliginidae > Sepioteuthis > Sepioteuthis lessoniana. The sequence continues at coordinate 25,475,786 of OY757935.1, forward strand.
TGTGAAATGCAATCAGTCTCATCCCGGATTTGAACTCGTGTCGCCGTGTCCATTTCCTACGACGATAACCATTACGCCACGAGCACCTCCTTGTTACACACTATTTATTATGGCATACCTCTAACAATTTTTAAATTGTTTTAAAAAAGTTAATTTTCTTCTACATCAAAGATACCAGGATTTTGATACTAGAATGAGGCAAAAGTTTTACGATATTTTGTTGTGGCCTAGTTTGCTGCATGTATATCACGTGACTGAAGCAGTCCAAGTCGTTAAAGGTACCCGATGTTGTTTGTTAGTAACGAGTTAGTTTGTGCGCTGGCATGTTGTGCATTACTTCACTTAGTGATTTGAAAACAATACTGGTGAACGAGCAATATAGTAGGATTTGGAAACTCTTGCTTTACGAGTTCGAAATGAACCATAAGGCTGCAGAAGCAACCAGAAACTTTTGCTGTGTGAAAGGTGAAGGCATCGTTGATCACAGTATAGTAACCAGATGGTTCAAAAACCTTCACTAGGGTTGCAAGAAATTCAATGATCAGGCAAGGTCAGGTAGACGTAAAAGCGTGGATTCCGAGGCAGTGCTTCAAACCATAGAGGCAAATCCGGTAAGTAGCACTAGGAAAGTATCCGACAAGGAAAGCATCTCACAGATCAGTGTGTGTTTCGTAACAAACACGATAAAAGCATCCACAGAGGAGGTGTCCATGGTGTAATGGTTATCATCGTAGGAAATGGACACGGCGACACGAGTTCAAATCCTGGACCAGGCTAATTGCATTTTACATAGCACTAATACTCTTGGGAAAGGTATGAATACAATTATTTTCCCTCCAGCTATGGGTGAATAGTAGGGCAGACTAGGTTCTTCAGCCTTGGTGAGCCAACTAGTCTAGGAGAAGGAAAACTCTGAATTCAAACCTGTTAAACTCCGCTTAAAAATTGACCTTGTGTCATACCCTGCACGAGCGGAGGGGTTGGTAAATATGGATAAAAGCATCCACAGCTGCCAAATTAGCCTCCCGTTACCAAAATATTCCAAATGTTTGGACTCATTCAAGTTGAATGATAAGCGTTTGGAGAGGTTTAATAACAGGTGACAAATCAAAGTTTATCACTGCTGAAGCAATCCTGGGAACATGATTTGGGAGATTCAATTAGATTTTTTTTTAAATGCAGATGTGACCGAAACTCTAAGAGTACTGTGGAGAAGTTTGGGTCTTAAGTTAAGGGAGAGACAAAGCCTTATGAATGAAAGGGTATCTTCTTTCCTCCATCAAATAGACAAAGTCACTCACTCTACATCTTTTTTTTTTTTTTGTAAGGCTCGTCAAAAAAAGAAAACGTAACACTAAAAAATAAAAATTTGTCGTTTCTATGACCAATGAATGTCGTTTCTTCTTGCTATCAGGATCAAGTGACACCTTCTTCGAGACATTTGATTATATTGTTACATAATATAAAGGTATAAACACACACCAGCTAAAGTACCTTTTTTATTTAAATTCCTCACCAACATCGAATCGCTAGAAATCATTGGATTTTAATGAAATTTTCGGTACTTAAAGCAAAAGAAGATTGGGTTTCTTTTAAAAGACATTTTTCACAAAATTTTGTACGCGCTAACAATCCCACCCACTCCCTGCTCAGTCATTTAATTTGATTCTTAGAAGATTTTTAGATTTTTAAAAGATAATTCCATGGAGAATCAAATTTTGATTCTTAAATGATTTTTTGATTTTTTTAAAAGATAATTCCATGGAGAATCAAATTTTGATTTCATTTTTTTATAAGGGTTTGTCTATTTTGTTCATACGGATGCCTTATTTTTTAAGTTTAAAAAACGGTTAAATAAGGTATAATATTGCTTCTTTTTAATTTTTTAAAGCTTTATAATTTATCTTTTAAGGGAGTAGTTAATAAAACAAGAAAAAGTTCAAGTTAAGATTCTTGTATTTGCCCACATTTCTGAGATGAAGCCTGATAATTGTTATTACTTAGAATATTCGGACTATTGACCTCATCTTTATTGTTATACTCAAAACGTTTTGGCCGATATGTCCTCCGGTCTTCTTCTGGTGTTTCATTGTGAACTTGAGAAACCACACAGAACCTCGAACTGAACCCTTTTTTTTTTAATCCACCGGGGTAGATTGTTCCAATTCTGTTAACCATAACCGGGTACAAGTGCTTAGCTATAATAAGTATTCCTTGTAATTCTTACTTGAAGTTGGGATTGAACCTGTAACCTCGAGAATATTTCACTCGGCAGCACTTTTCAACCAAACGCCTTATCCACTGTGCCATGTGTCCTTGCTTCAGTTTTAAGTTCTGTGTGGGCTCCCCAGTTCAACATGAAACACCTGAAGAAGGCCGAAGAACATATCGGCTGAAACGTTGTGAGCATAACAATAAAGATGTACTCAATAGTCTGAATATTCTAAGTAATAACAAAATTCTTTTTGTTTAAAATTTACATCCGTAGATTAAACCCTTTCACTCACAGCAGGTGATTGGGATTTTGTTAATGTAAAAATACTGAATAAACAAATTTGACTGAAAAAATTTTTTTTTTATCTAAGTAATACTTTTTCAGTCTTTTTTTAAGTCTGGTTTTTCATTAGAGGATATTTTTCTCTGGAGGCCCGAAAAAAAAAAAAAAAAAAAAAAAAGAATAAAAAGAATCAGAGGAAGTAAAACTTTTCCGAGAATTTATTAACATAAAAAACACAGATTATTACGCTTTTAATTTTCCATTCTTAAGAAGAAAAGGTACGTAATAAATCATAACATTGTCGATAAAAAAGTGCGTGTTTTTTGTACATGTCTCTTAATCTATCTCAATTTCCCTGGTAAGTACTATAATAAAAGATAATAGGAGGTGCCCATGGTGTAATGATTATCGTCGCAGCATATGGACACGGCGACACGAGTTCAAATCCTGGACCTGACTGATTGTATTTCACATAACACTAATACCCTTGGGAAAGGTATGAAGACAATTATTCTCCCTCCAGCTATGGGTAAATAGTAGGACAGACTAGGTTCTTCACCCTTCGTGAGGCAACTAGTCTAGAAGGAAAACTCTGAATCCAAACCTGTTAAACTCCGCTTAAAAAATTGACCTTGTGTCATATCCTGCCCGAGCGGAGGGGTTGGGTAAATATGATAATAAAAGATAATACTGAAATTACTTTCGTATGAGACACCATTTATCTAGATTTTTCAGCACAAAAGTTAAGGGTACGTATTAAACATGAGAACTATAGAATTAACTTTTTTCAGGACACATGCCTTACAATATTCGGGACGTAATGATCGAAAGTAAGTTATACCTAAAGTCTAAACTATTTTACGTCGTTACGGAGAAATAGTCACAGAAAAGTATGAGGTTTTGTTTGTTTGTTTTTCATAATTTTCTTACTCTTAAAGCTAGCTTATTTTCACCGCAAGCTTGTTGCATTTTCGTGTGAACATGTCCGTGAGTTTGCTTTAAATACAGAGTAAATTTTGTGTTTTAACACTTAATGTAAACTTGTAGCAGAAAGAAACTTGTATTTTTGTTTGGCGTGTAATTTAATTTGACCGTTAGAGTCGCCGAACATTTTCATCCAATCAGGATGACCTGTCCTATTCAGCCCGAACCATATTTCCGAGCAGCACCCAAAATTGAAGAAAGCCCGCGAAACCCTCTCTCCCTCAGAAATCCTCAACGGAAACGGTCGTCTTAACGTCTGCTCCTGAATAGCAGTAGCAGCATCAACCATTATGAGGAGAGCCATCTAGTTTATGGACCCCTTGGGTCTATTCTTCTAGACCAAGGGATCCTAGTTAAAAACAAATTAGATGATACACTCTTACAACTTCCTACCTTCTTTCCTTTACTACGAGACCTTGCAGCATACCAGTGTAAACCCCTTTACTTCATGCTGCCATTAAAACCTTGATACAAAACCTAACGACGTCTTCGTTCTTCTCCACTACCTTTATTTTCGATCAACATTTAGCGAGGGGATAACAACCAACGATATACCAATGCTACCAACGAAATACCAACGCTACCAACGTAATACCAACGCAACCAATGTAATACCAACAAAACCAACTTAAACCTTAAACCTAATAATAATAATAATAATAATGTTATCCCCATTGCTATAAACTATACCAATTCTTATTTTTAGTCAGTATGAACTGATAAAAAAAAAGTTGAACAAACGCGAACTTTAGCTGCTACAAATTCTAAAAAGTGAGTGCGTGTTATAAAAGAGAGATATTTTTTTCGAGATTCTCATAACTAAAAGCTTGGAGTACAGATTATACATGAATGTGTGTTATATGCAACTAATTATTGTATACTTCTAAGAATTGTTTAAAAAATATAAACTGTATAAATTATTTTTAGTCAATACGAACTAATAAAAAAATTGATCTAATGCTAAATTTAGGTTAAATCTAGCAGCTACAATTACAAGTCAGTAAGTATTATTGACGATATTATTATTTCCAGAATTTCGAAGTGCAAATTTAAGAGTGCATGTTAGACATAAATGCGTATTATACATAAATAGATACAGTATAGCTAATTTAAAAGGTTTATAAATTTGCCATTTCATAAGGCGTCATGAGGTCTTAAAAAATAGGAAACTAACTCACAAGCAGACCATTTCACTTTAAATGTCAGCTTGTCGGAATCAATTTTGACGGAAGCTCTCAAATCCATCGCTCTTTTTGGCCACTGACCGGGTAGGTTTTGATTACAGTGACGCATAGCAGATGTACAATCTGTAAGTACAGAGGGTAAATATGAAAAGAGTAAAAACACACTCATACAAAAAGAAAATAAAGAATACAAAACAAAACAAAATGAACGAATTTTTAAGATCAGTTGTTGGATAGCCATCTTATTATCTCTTCAGCCTGTGGTCGCTCCATCTCACCGTTCTACAATGTTCCATTTCTTCAATGGCTGCTCTTCTGGAAAAAATAACAAATATGAAGACATTTTTTTGTGTACACGTTTCTCAATTCATCTTCTTAGACATCTTATTACAGAGTGCTGACTTCGTAAGTCAGTCGAAAACTAGGCTTTTGGATTACAGATGGAAATAAGGTGTTGAGCCTTCAGATGCCTTAGGCAAACTAACTTAAAGTTAGAACCTAACTTCTGACTTCTTGGATTCTAGTCATGTGGCTTAACAACCCTTCAATGAGAACCTAGCTTTCAAACTGCCCTTAAAGTTCATTCCCTATTAATTACACTGAAGAGACAATGGTTTCTCAGGGTAAAAATTTAAATCTTTTCAAAATTATCTACACTACATGCCAAATAAAAAATTCAGTTGATCTATTATTTGACACAACTTTTCACCGAAAAAACAATGCGAGATATATTTTGAAATGTTTCTGGGCCTAACTTTGCCGTAACATATATAGCGTTACGGGAAATTGTTAATTTCTCTAACACTATATTTTTTAGGCAACACAAATGAATGACGAAACTTTTCTTTAACAAAACAACAAAGAAAGTTTATTTTATTTGTAGCATGGAATATTGGATTTGCTTTTGGTGATGCAAGACTCGTGGAGTTTAAGCTTGTTAGTATTAAGACGAAATTGAGTTACGAGATGTTGAGAAGGCAGCGTGTGTTGGCGGACGTGAGGGATTGAACTTTTGCATTTTCAACGAAAGACATGTCACAGTTGTAGGAATTGAACTTTGGATGTCACCGTGAGTTTCGTATCTGGTATGTGGGGGAGAGTATGCGTTATCTCCAATAATGTGGACCAGAGGTGAAATGGGAACTTGTGTGTCGAGAGCGGAGTTACGCTCGGATCGACATAGCCAATTTTGGGGTACAATAAAGTGGTGCCTGTGGAAGGCATGTTGAATGCGTCTAATTTATATTCAACTGGGATTCCTTGTAAGAAATCCATAAATTAGATGGGTTCCCTCGATGTGTCCATGTTGTTGCCGCTGCTATGTTAGAGCCACAGTAAGATATCTACACTGGGCGGCTTGTCTAGCTAAAAAGCATCGCTAAGTAGGAACGGCCAGAGGAACGTCTGTTCTGGTCTGCGTTCCCAAGCCAAAGAGACTGGGTTTGGCGGCTTACAAGCTTTGGTGGGCGAAAATGAAGGTCCAGGCTGAATAGGATTAGTCATCCTGATTGGTTGAAATTAAGTGTCGAAATAAATTGAGCGCCCAACCAAAATACGAGATTTTTCTCTTCTCTACACATAGATAAAAAAAATGTCTCCCCAGAGCCTATACCTAAACAAAGGCTTTTAGTTAAAATAATAAAGCTTTTATTTAACATTCTTTATTATCTATTACACCTGTGTATATAATATGTACAAATATTATAAATAATAAAGTAACATAAAATCTTCATTATCTTAACTAAAAGTCTTTGTTTAGCCATTGGCTAGCCTTAGTTTGGTTTGGTTTGGTTTGGTGGGTTTTATGGCATATCAACCTTTGTAGGTTATTTAACGCCAAATCCATTTTTATGTTAATAATCAGCTCTATTCAAAACAATTCAGTTTAGCATACGTACATAGTTTATTTGCCAAAAACATTTCCATTTCAAACTATTCAAGCAGTTATATGTAACAATTCAGTTAAGTGTAAATACAGTTTTAATGTCGAAACACAGTTCTATTTGAAATAATTCAGTTAAGCATAAGCACACAGTTTAAATGTAAGTATTGTTTAATTGTCAAAAACATTTCTATTTCAAGCTATTCAGTTTACTCAAACAATTCAGTTTAGCATAAGTATGCTGTTAATTCTATTTAACCCATAGAGAGGGCCCTATTAGGTGCTACCACTCCGGGCCAAAGTGGACCTGGGAGCAATGGCAATGAAGGGGTACTCTGCATTCTCCAAAGCTCCAGCACTGCTGGAACCTCACCATCAGATTGTTTAGTGTCATATCTAGGACACTCGTTAGGGGGGGGTCTTACCGCTCTTCAGAGATGCAGTCAGTGTATTCTACAGCCCCAAGCTAGCCTTGTTTTTGTACACGAAGCCAAGCCATGAATGAGTCTATGAGGAAACACGACCAGCTAAGCTTTGTTTGAAAATTTCAAGACGAAGTCATGTGATTTTGCTCATAAAAACAAAACAGATCATGCCTCCCAAGCATATCTAATCGATTACATATGTAATTATTATATTATTAATGTTATTGTGTATCAGTGGTGGAGTTTTAGTATGTTTGGAATATCATAGTAAACATGGTAAACTACATTAAGGTTTAGACGACATTGTTTATTTACGGCATTGCATAGATTAAAAAAAATCATGTAATATAGTTCTCTTCCCACCACTACCAATGCGCCCAGTGTTGGATGGGGGGTGGGTTCCAGTGGTGTACCCCCCACCAACTATAGGTTAAATAGTATCAATGCTTTTCTTTGACAAAGATGGCTCTGGCATTAAATAATTCATGATGTTTGATATCCCATTAAACACTGAATTGTTATTGTATGACCAATATACAGGTTATTCTGTTACCTTAAACTTGGTTATCATCAATAAAATAATTGTGACTAAGTAAAGTGGGCGACCAGAAGGCTCCCTTTTCAATAGCTACAACACCGAGGTGTAGGGGAAGGCGCTACTCCTTTCCCAGGATTGCTCCACTTTACCCTTGATATGTACCTTATATTGCTGAGTGTTAAGCAAGGAGGTATCATACCATTTTTTTTAGTCTTTGGTATGACCCGACCTGGGATTGAACCCAGGTCTCCCAGACCATTGGCGAAGACAGTATGTAATTTCTTATCTTTTATGTTGGTCAGTGCTCTTTTTCTTACCTCGTTCTTTCCATTGTCTCACTCTATATTTTATATTATGCTTCTAAGTTGGTCAGTACAACAGATAGCTCATCACTCGTTCTTTGGTTGTCTTACTCTGTGTTCAATCGGCTGCCATCTTTCTTTTCTGTTCGGGTTGACTCGTGTCGCTGTGACGTCTCTGTTCACTGCTATAATCCCAACTGCCTCCTTAGTTTTCGTTGCTGGGATAACAAAAAAATTATACACGACTGATGTATATATTCATTTTATTTCTTTGACAAGCACAGGTGGGGCCCAACTGCTCCATTCGAGCAGCACTCGCCAACTGACTGTTACGTCTATTTTCCAAGCGTCCTTCTATCACGTGACTCCTTAATCAAAACACAGCTATGGATTCAAACGACCCCTGGAATCACTAACATCACTCAAATTTATGACTCATGGCATTTCTACACCGTTTACGGTTAGAACTTATTTTAGATTTTACACTACATGTCAATAATATATTTCACCAATCTATGGTGAAGTATTAGTTGTTGTTTTTTTTTTTGTTTTGTTTTGTTTTTTGTTTTTTTGTTTTTATTTAACAGTACAATGGGGTCTAAAGGTTTATGATGGTGTTGGGAAATTATGACATTGGTTACTGACTTTTCTTATCCGCATTCACTTGTTATTCTATTTTTGTTTGTTGAAGCTGCAAAGAAATGAATAACGAAAAGGAAAAAGACAGGATACTTTTGGGGGGGTTGCGACAGTTTTGTGGTGTGAAATGTTTTCCTGAATCAATTGACAAAGCCGTGTTTCTCGGTCGAGGCTTAGGGGGAATCTCAGGAATCATTTTGGTAAATTGTGAATCGTCAGTATCGAGTATAGGGAGTTACAGGGACGCCCTACATCAGGAGACACAACGCACTACTCGGCCGGAAACCTTAGCAGACACGTCTGCTCCAACTGGGTGTTGAGAGAAAAAAAAAAAGAGCCATCGAGGTGATAAAGAATTCTGAGAAGGGTTTGTTTTTTTTTTAGTGTCAGGAAACCCATCTTTGCAGGCGTGCGCGGATTACGCTTCCTCACAGAGCTCCCCTACCCGGGAAATTGTTATTTTTGTATTTATTTTATTTCGTGTTTATTTGTTGTTGTTTTTTTAACTTCTTATAAGTTTATTTGCCGTGGGGATTAAATAACAGATAAGACATTTTTTTTCTTTAATAACTGAAGGTTGTGGCTTCATAAAATATTCATTAAACAAGCTAGATTAAATTATTTGAATTAATGGTATTTCTTTTTTTCTAAGTCAGGCAAAGGGAAATATTACAGAATAACCCAATGTGGAAGAAAATATTACAGAATAACAAACCAATACTGAGGAAAATAATATGGAATAACCCAATAGTAAGAAGAAAAAAAATAATGAAATGATCTTATAATTCAGGAGCAAGAGGTGGTCCTGCGAGACTCGGGTAAATTTTTAAAATGTCCGAACTTATATCTAGTTTTGATAGGAAATAACATTTATATACCTAATATTCCTTTATTAAGTTTTACTGACTGGTTCCACTTATTTATTTACACACGTGCTTCCTGTGCAGAGAAATCTGATTGTCAGCACGATCAAGGGTCAATATGCAACACAAGAATAAATCGACAAGAAATTTTTTAAAAATGTTATAACAAAAAGTTTGTTCAGAATTTCAATAAAATTATGTGTCAAAAAAAAAAAAAAAAAAAAAGTATTTTTAATAATGTAAAGAGTCACACGTGGTGTTATGGTTAGCGTCGTAGGAAACTGTTGTCCAGAGCGGGCGTAAAAAGCAATAGGAAACTGATTCTTGTATCAATCCGACAGAGACCACTATTGTTGGTTTCAGGGCGTGTTGAGTCGAGCGCTTTCTCCCTCTCTCAGTAGCTGTTCCTTCTCTCTCGCTTTCTCCCTAGTTCTCCTTCCTTCCTTCCTTCTCTCTCTCCTTCTGTTTCTCTCCTTCCTTCCTTCCTTCGTACAGTTGTAACGCGTTCGTCGGGCAAATGCACTTAGAACACTCCTCCCTTTCAGCCGTTACCGTGCGTATTTGTATGTTCGTAAGCTCTCGCACTAATTTGCATACGTGTACATTACCTCTCGCTGGTTCGAGATCTCCCCTCGTCAAATATGCTCGCGGCAGCCATATCGGTTTCCCTTCGACAAGCCAGACACGTTCGTGCGCGCTTCGAATGCCCAGGTACGTCACCTTCACAGAAACAGAATCGATTATTAGAGTTCTAATCCCCGGCGAAACTGTCTTCATTCCACATAGTACTAATACTTTTGTAAAAGGTATGAATTCAATTATTTTCCCTCTAGATTGAGTTCTTTAACCTTGGTATGGCAACCTGTCTAGGAGAAGGACAACTGAATTCAAACCAGTTAAACTCCGTTTAACAAGGTGAAGAAGCTGTTTAACATAAAAATCCATACAAAGTAAAATATTGGTTGATATTTGTGTGCATGGCAATAGAAATACGTTCAATGTTCTAAGTGTGAAGAAAATAAGTGGAAGTCTGTCAAAGTGAATCTTCTTCACCTTTAATAAGTCAGCAAGAAAGTTCATGTAAATAGACGATACCATAAGGTATCTTTCGAGGTAGTAGTTATAGGAATACTTTAAATATGATTGGTTGGTTGGATGGTTGGTTTGTTTGTTTTACGGCGTATCAATGCTTTTCAGGTCATTTAACGCTGAATTAAGCCATTTTGATTAAAGTTTGAAACAATTCAGTTTTGTATGAGTATAGTTTTTGTTTTACCGGACCATTGACCTAATGAGTAGATTGTTCACCAATGGTCCGGTAGACTGGGGTTAAATCCTAGGTCGAGTTATACCAGACTCAAAAAAAAAATGGTACTTGATGCCGCCTTGCTTAACACTCAGCATTGTAAGGTAAGGATCAAGGGTAAAGTGGAGCAATCCAGGGAATGGAGTGGTGCCCTCTCCTACACCTCGGTGTAGTTGCTATTAAATTAGGAGCCTTCGGGTCACCCTCGACTAAGGTCGCCAACTTTACTTTTTTATAGTTTTTATTTACACAAACGTAAAAAAAACAAAAAAAGAACAGTTGATTTTAAACAATCCAGAGAATTATTTTTTTTTATTTATGGCGGACTTTTTGTCCTCATCTTGGTAGTTTTTGTGTTGTTTCTTTCGGCCGAATTTCACCTGATTAACTGCAACTTTGGATAGGAATGCTGGGTCTTTTAACCGTATCCCAGTAATTACTGCCTACCAGTTGTTGTCGTCTATCGCACCACGTTTTTTGACCAAGTAAACTTCTGGCCGGCTTGGGAAGGAATTGAAACCGCTATCTTCTGACAATGCTCACCTGGAACCGTAGAGACTCAATGCCACTATCCGCTGCGCCACGAGCCCTTAAGGGCGATCAAGGTTGGATTTTTTGGTCTTATAAATCCAATTATTTGTTCACCTTATCTGGACTTCCATAGTCGGGTCCGTACCGAATTTGTAATTGTCTTTAATTGGAATCATTTTGAGATGAGGCTTCTTAATCTGAGAAACAACACAAAAACTACCAAGATGAGGACAAAAAGTCCGCAATAAATAAAAAATTAATTCTCAGATTAAGAAGCCTCATCTCAAAATGATTCCAATTAAAGACAAACAATTCCGTTTAGCGTACAGTTTAGTTTTATTTGACCCATAGATAGGATCCTATCAGGTGCTACCACTCAAAGAGGACCTGGAAGCGATGACAATAAAGGGGTACAGTACATTCGCCAAAACTGGAACCTCACCATCAGATTGTTTAGTGTCATATCTAGGACACTCGTTGGGGGAATCTTATTTCTCTGCATAGATGCAATCTGTGTATTCAACTGCAGCAGCCGACTGGGCCTCGTTAAGGAGGTCTTACACCTCTGCAGAGATGCAGTCGGTGTATTCTAGAACCCCAGCCGACTGGGCAATCCTTTAAATATGTTTTCTTTGTAAGTATTAGTAAAATGGATAGAGTGAATACTTGGCTAAATCAGTTATTAAAAATTGTGTTGCATACATATATATACTGGATACATACCGACGCAATGATAACAGACGAATGATAAAGATGCATGCAGAAAGACGCAGGAAGACTTGGTTAGCAAGCTCGACTAGCAAACCTACACGAGTGAGTTCGAGTCTCATTGGGTGCCCCTTTCATATGGCCTTGTGCCACATCTAAGCAAAAAGCTTAGTAAATTTCCTCTCTTTATTGCAAGGGTTCGAAAGGGTTGTTCAAGGGTTGCATGTAAGAGGGTGCTGGAAACCGAACATAAACTTCATATTTTGACCCCACTGTTATGACCGTCACGTTGTGTCTTTCTTGTTCTCTTAGATGCTCAACCAGAGCTCTTTAGGGTCCACTGCTGGATGCTGGCTTTCTTTACTGCATCTTATCAGCATCTTCTCTGGACCCCAGCTCATCAGGGCTTCAAGCCCCATCGGCCTAGTGTGGCTTTCCTTCCCACATCTTGTCTCTAACTCTCAAGAATTCTACTGGCAACTGCTCTGGCACCCGAACTCAGAGTTAAATAATAATTCAACGCCCACACGATCTTTGAAATCGAATGTTTAATCGTCATCAAGCGGAAATAACTGTCATGTAGTTCACAGGTCACTCTCTTCCGGTGCATCACTGTAGTGGCACTGTGGGACCTTCACCTTCTCCCAAATTATAAGCCTTAACCCGCCCACACGATCTCTTTCGATTACTGGCCATTGAAATGTGTCACTTCCTTCCAGTGCATCACCCTGGAATAGTATTTTTGGGCAGGGTCGAAGGTCAAAATATAACAATTGTATGAGAGAAAAAAAAACTGATAACTCATTGTTGAAATTACATGCATTTATTTAGAAGTATTAGTGTGATCAAATATAAGATACAAAAAGGTAATAATGTTATCATTATCTGTTGCGTTCTGGTTAGTGAACGCTTGTAATATTAAATAAAGGACAAAGCACGATATGAGAGGAAATAGAGATATATTCTCAGGAAAAAGTATATACAATAGAGAGACTATTAGTAGACAAGAACATAGGATTAGTGAATACAGAATAAAGATATAGTCCAACGATAGTATTGGCTTCCGTTATTACGGTAGCAAGTAAGGTGATCTAGTGCGATCTACAGTCTCCAACGCTCTAATCCTATTCCTATAAGAAGCTGCGGTATTTGTTCCACGTCCCACCGAACGTGAAAGTGTGGCACAAGGCCTTTTTTTGGTGAGTCCGATGGCAGGGCCGTAGCCCACACGCGCCAGGCATTTCCCAAAAATGCCTACGGCCCCATCGCCATTCCCCTTATTAGGAGCGCCTCAGGCGCCGGGCGATCAACTCAACCGCCCCTGAAGGGGATAATAGCCTGGGGGGAAGGCCCCCTGAGGCCGAAGGAAATTATCCAGCTGCCGAGGCACACCCGGCCAGATCTGCGCCGCAGCCAGCACGGCCGACTGAAGTGCGACCCGACAACTGAATCAAAAGGCTGCTTCTATAAGAAGCAGCTCTTCACCTTCACGTCTGCCTTGGTATTAGTAGCTACTGCTATAGATGGACTAGTTCATTATGTGGAAAAAGGTGGGTGATACCCAACATTATCCTTCAAATTGATTAAAATATTTTAATTATTTTGAAGTAATGACACACGAGATACATTTTTTTTTGTAACAACGTATTCTTTTGCCATCGAAATCAAGTGATAACTCCTTTGTCACTACAAGCTTTCTTCGACAATTTTTGAAATTTTGTGTTAAGTATGACACAAAACTGCATCTCATGGCGAGGCTCCAGTCTTGGAACGTAGAGTACTCTTTCATTATTACTTTCAGGTCCACTCTGACCTCGACTGGTAGTACCTGTTAGGGTTCCATCTATGGGTCACAGAACTGTTCAATCATTTAATAAGGATTATTAGTAGTTATTTGAAACTATACAACTGTGTGCAAATTGATCGTATTAGGTAAGAATACTTGATATATATACATGTGTGTGTGTGTGTGTGTGTGTGTGTGTGTGTGTGTGTGTGTGTGTGTGTGTGTGTGTGTGTGTGTTGGTTTGGTTTCTTTGTTTAATGACATATCAACCTTCGAGGGTTGATCAATATAGAAGATTAGCAGTGATACTATTTAACATGAGGCGATAAGTAGGGCCCCCGATTTTCCATTTCAAATTTTTCTTAATTCCGTTTCTACTTTTGGTACATTCTGTTTTTTCCGTTTCTACTTTTGGTGAATTCGTTTTTTCTATTTTTATAGTATTTTACTGAAAACAAAAACATAATTCAAAGTTTTATTACATATAAAGAAATAGCAAATGCATATTCATAAAAACAAGGTTCCAGTTGTTCAGAATCTTTTACATGTAAATTTTGTGAAAACATCAAATTATCTTTGAGGAAATGATATTCGTATCTTCCCCTTCCAACATTATTTTCTGTCTTCTCATTTCTACTTGACTAATGGTGCGAGAACCGACTTTTATCTGCTTCTCTACAGTTTCTTAGAAAAATATATTGACTGTTCAAATATTTTCTCAGGAAATCTATGACCCACTTTTCTTTTTTTTTATGTAAAAACTTTTGCTCTTAATTCTTTTTCGAATCTTAAAAGGAAAAATAACTCTATAGCGGTTCGGGAAATTGTTAATTTCTCTAACACTATATTTTTTTAGGCAACACAAATGAATGACGAAACTTTTCTTTAACTACACAACAAAGAAAGTTTTTATTTGCAGCATTGAATATGGTTTGCTTTTAGTGCTGCAAGACTCGTGGAGTTTAGGCTTGTTAGTGTTGGAGACGAAATGGCGTAGCGGGATGTTGATATGGCAGCGTGTGTTGCGGGACGTGTGAGGGATTGTGTTTAAAGTCACCGTGTAGTTTTGTATCTGGTATTTGGAGGAGAGTATGCGTTATCTCCATTAATGTGGGCCAGAGGTGAAATGGGAGCTAGTGTGTCGAGAACAGAGTTACGCTCGGATCGACATAGCCATTTTTTTGGGGTGATATGAAGTGGTGCCTGTGGAAGGCATGCTGAATGCATCCAATTCATATTCAACTGGGATTCCTTGTACGAAATCCATAAATTAGATGGTTCCCTCGTTGAGTGTCCATGTTGCTGCTGCTGGTGTTGCTATGTTAAAAAGCATCGTTAAGGAGGGACGGGCAGACGAACGTCTGTTCTGGTCGCCGTCTCAAGCCAAAGAGAGTGGGTTTGGCCGCTCACCCGTTTTGCAAGTCGGAAATGAAGGTCCGGGCTGAATAGGATAAGTCATCCTGATTGGGTGAAATTAAGTGCTGAAATAAATTGAGCGCCAAACCAAATTACGAGATTTTCCTCTTCTCTACAACTCGTATCTGTAAAATCGAGTTTCAAAGAAATAACTTGGTCATGTAAAACTTAACAAAATCAGAATGACAATAAAGTGTTGAAAGAATTAAAACAAAAAATTAGGGAATCTTTTTTTTTTTTTTTTTTTTTTATTATATTGAAAATTTCACAGATTCCTTTTCAAATTAACGATTCCATGATCGCAGAAAAATGATATCCCAAGATAAGTGTTCATACCTTATTGGGTATTGGTTCAAAAGTGAACGTAATAGCGAGAATCGAGTTCGAACTCGACTACTTCGAAGCTGTAGTTTAATACTATAGCCATTTCTCATATGAATAACAGGATTTGGCATTAAAGAAACCACAAGGGTTAGTATGCCATAAAAATCAAACAGCCAACCAAAATCTGGGACTCCCTCTATTCAATGAATTTGTCAAATATAAAATTGATTTTTTTTAATTTGTATATAGCGGCCCATTGGTCTAGTGGGTAGAGTGCTTGCCAATGGTCTGGGAGACCTGGGTTCAATCCCAGGTCACGTCATACCAAAGACTTTTAAAATGGTACTTGATACATCCTTGCTTAACACTCAGCAATATAAGGTACGTATCAAAGGTAAAGTGGAGCAATCCAGGGAAAGGAGCAGCACCCTCCCCCACACCTTGGTGTAGTAGCTATTGAAAAAGAGCCTTCTGGTTGCCCTCGACTACGGTCGCCAATTTTACTTTACTTAGAGGTCTTATCAACAATATAAATATGAGGACATTATGAGACACACAACTATATATAAAAAGGAAAAAAAGATTATAGAGTGGTGAAATTATTACCCCTGGCCAAAATTAGGAAATTAAAACATTTGGTGAATTTTCACCCAGGTGTTTTTTTTTTTTTTTTTTTGTTTTTTTTTATTTAGCAGTAAATATACTAATAAGAGATTAGATACAAAAACGTTTCTTATTTGATAGCTGAAAAACAAGCCGGATTAAATTACTTAAACAAAAAGGTATAATTCTTATCTGTTATTAGTTTAATTCTAAATTAAAACAAAGATTGATTGGTTGATTTTAACAGCATGTCAATCCGTCTAGGGTTATTTTATGCCTAGATGTTAGGGAATTGTGTCGATTGTGCATTTATATTTACATTTTTTGTGTGGTTGCCTCTGAAGATTTTTTGGTATATAGTTATATGATAAAATGATCTTAATACAAATAATTTACAGAAAGTTTGTTTTCATATATTCCTATGTAATAATTAAGTGGTTTCAAGTTAGTATGTCTAATTAATGATAGTAATTACTTTAAAAAAAAACAAAAAAAAAACATGGTTTCAAGTAATTAATGAATAATCCTTAGTTAACAATTACGGCTTCAAGTAACTATTCTTAATACAAATAATTTACAGTGATATGTTATCAAGGTTTCGTTTGGTTTACTTTGGTTTTATAGCATATCAACCATTTTAGGTTAAGCCTGAGCTCATTTTTTTGCATACATTTAAATAGTTTCAAGTATTGATATGTAACAGTAACAATTTAACATAAGTCATTTACTTGCACAGTTTTAAATAGATATACATGATGTTTAAGAGATTTGTTTGTCGGTAATTTCATTTTTAAATGAGAACTCATTTGTTTGTACACTAGTATTGTTGTTGTTTCTACACAGTTAAATGGTTTCAATTATTGCTATCTAATATATGGCATCATGTATTCCAATCAAATACGAATACAGGTATTATTACATAGTGGATATGGGGGTAAAAGTAATGAAAGGGTACTTCATATTACCCCAGACCTCCAAAACTGGAGCTAAAACATTAAATGTTTTATATCCTACCCAGATAACCCCATTCTAGAAGAGAGAGGTCTGAGCCCTCTGAAAGGAATACAGTCAACACATCTTGATCCCTATAGATAAAAAAAGGCATGCATCCTCTAAGTGTTCTAATTCCATTAGAAAGGATATTTGATAGGAAAAAAACATTTGAAAGGATATTTGATAGGAAAAGACATTAGAAATTATTTGTACTATAAAAGGACAATGTTTTTTGCAATAAAAATGCATTTGAAATAAAATTTTAAAAATGTTAAAAACACTAGATAAACATCCTCTAAATGAACTGCCCATAATTTTTTCCATGAGTATTATACATATCTTTAGAGTTAGGTTTAATTTTATCATATTTGTTTCTCCTTAAGTCAGTTTTTGTGAATAAAATTCAAATATTAGTTTGACCTCTTCAAACAAATATTTAATCCAGATGAAAGTTTTTTTCTTCTCTGTACAGTATAAGCAAAGATACAGACGAAATAGCAAAGTCTTTATTAGAAAATGGCGATACTTACCATCGTATTCCTGAATCGGGCAGTCGTTTGCAAAAATCTATAAATTAAAATAGTTCAATGTTAAGACTGAAATATCAAAAGATAGATTGTGGAGAGGGTATTTTGGTACATACTTTTTCTGGCTGAATTGTTTGTTTTAAAGCTTCATTTCATTTAAACAATCCCAAGGTATCAGACCATTATCAATGAATTCGATTCTCACTGGGTACTCCATACTTTTGACCTTGTGCCTCAACTAAACTAAGCTTAGTAAATAAGCATTATGACGCTTTAATATTGTGGGATAGGATTGAGTGGGGCTTAGTATCAACAACTTCAAGGTACGTCTTCATGTATTTGTCGTATCCGAGCAGCAAAACTTACCACTACAAATATTAGAGAATAAGGAACACAATTCGGGCACTTGTAGCAGAGGAAATGTATAATGATTTATCATTTCCTTGGGCCAAACAGCATAAGACTATTTAGGATGAATTAACAATATGTCTATTACATGAAATACCAAGAGTACATAATGGAGAGAAAGTCCAATAAAGTTAAATAGTCCTTTATAGAATGTAAGTAGCTGTATGAAGTCTTACGTCAAAGCAAAGCACCGTGTGTGGTACGACACGAGGTTTGTTGAGGCAAAAACCCTTTCCCCTTTGTTGGAGAATGCAACCATTCGTGCGTACTACTAATTGTCGAGGCTGGAACGAAGAGAGAGAGAGAGAGTTTCGACTTTGCCGTGCGTTTTATAACGCTGCTTTGGTCACGTCATCTAACAACCATTAGAAATACTATTTTGGTAAGCAAGGGATGTAATCTCTACAGTATCATTAAAATAAGGATTAGCAAGATAATTGAATTGCCCGTTATTTAACTGGCGAGTTTTATTTTGTGGCCACTTTAATCAATTCTTTCAAATAATATAAAACTTTGAATTGGGTCGAAAATGTCATTGTTAATGGAAAATGCTAGCTAGACTAGCAAACCTACACGAGTGAGTTCGACTCTCATTGGGTGCCCCATTCATTCGGGCTTACGCCTCATAGAAGCACAGAGCTTCGCAAATGACGTTTAGGGAGACAATCTCGACACATATATGATACGTCCAATCAGCAGCGGTACAGCCTCCCCACACACACATTGTATTTGGTTGGCTACCAGTGCTGGTCGAAACTACAGTTTGCTTTGGTTTTCAGGCATATCAAGTATTGTAGGTTATTTAATGCCAAATCCTTTTATACATATATATAAAATATATAGGATTTGAGTTGATTGGATATTACGGCATATCAACCATTGTAGGTTTTTTAAGGCCAAATCCTTTTTATACATATATATTAAATATATGATTTCAAACCAAATTTTGTATATAACGTTTTTAAATGAGCCTGAGCTTTTCCCCCCTCTCACACACACATAAATGGTTTCACTTATTTCTATCTGATATAAACAATTCTATTTACAATTAATCATTTGTTTGCACACAGTTTAATGTTTTTATGTATTGCTATGTATAACTAACAATTTAATATCAGTAATTTTTTACACAGAGCTAAATGATTAAACAGTTCTATTTCAAACAATTCAGTTTAGCATGTTAACAAAGTTAACTTGTTCCAGGTATTGCTATGTATAACTGACAATTCAATTAAACATAAGTCATTTGTGTACACACAGTTAAATGATCAAACAGTTCTATTTCAAACAACTCGGTTTAGCATAAGTACACAGTTTAAATGCCAAACAGTTCTATTTGACCCATAGATATGATCCTATCAGGTGCTACCATTCCGGGCTAGAGTTGACCCAGGAGCGATGGGAATGAAGGGGTACTCCGCATTCCCCAAAGCTCCAGCATTAATGAAGCCCCACCATCAGATTGACACTCGTTAGGGGAGTCTTACTCCTCAGCAGAGATCCAACCGGTGTATTCTGCAGCCCCAGTCAATTTGGCCACGAAACTACTGAAGCCACTGGTCAGATCTACAAAGGAAAAGAAACAAAACGAAGTCGATAATCAGGTCGCATGACCGTCATTTATTAATGTCTTCTTGTCTCAGCTTCATCAGACCAATATTAGGAGCGACGTGTGCGACATTTAGTTTTCAATCAGTCAAATAGATCCTATCTATATAGGATTGTGGTGGGGAGGACCCCAACTGGTCAGCTGTGTGTGTGTGTGTGTGTGTGTGTGTGTGTGTGTGTGTGTGTTTAATTGCCAAGTGCTCTCTAGAAGTGCTTGAACTTCAACTGACACTCCTGCTATGACTGGCGAATGAAGAGGCGTTCTTGGTGTAATGGTTATCGTCGTAGAAATGAACACAACCACCCGAGTTCAAATTCTGAACGAGGCTGCTAACATTTGGCACAGCGCTGATACCCTTAGGAAAGATACGTATCAAACTATTCTCTTTCCTCTTATGAGTAAATGCTTGGGCAGACTGGTCTCTTTAAACTTGCTATGGAGACCAATCGGGGAAGAAAAACTCTGAATTAAAACTTGTTAAACTCTGCTTTAAAAGTGACCTTGCGTCACATTCTGCTGGTGGTGGAGGGGTTGATAAATACATATAACTAACGAATATATGACTTTCTAGCCTCTGGTTATTTTTCCACTTCGACCACTCATCTGCTAAAGGCATTAAAAAACCTTTCATTTCATTATCCATCTTATAAAGTTGTTTAGTCATCACTTCATATACACTGACAAGACTGTTTACTACAATAGCAACTATTCAATTAAACCGTCTATCTAACTCATCTCTAAGATACGCCCATACACATATTAAAGCACCTTCCATTTAATATCAGAACCATTAGTTTTCAAGTTTTGTTATATTTAATTCTATAAATTTCTTTGTTATTGTAGCAAACATACCTTTTCATGTCATTTGTTTGTTGGGGGGGGGAGATTTTTAATACATTATATCCAACATGAACTGGTAGCGTGTTCACCAAGGGCCCGGGAGACCAGGGTTCAGTCCTAGGTCGTGTCATACCAAAAACTTTTTAAAAAATGGTACTTGATACCTCCTTGCTTAACACTCAGCATTATAAGGTACGTATCAAGAGTAACGTGAAGTAATCTGGAGGAAGGAGTAGCGCCCTCGCCTTCACCTCAGTGTTGTAACTATTGAAAAGAAAGCCTTCAGGTCGCCCTCAACTAAAGGGAGACAACTTTACTTATGTATATGCATATAGGTACGACCACATCGGTGATCTGACGAGAACCGGTGTTTTCAGAGCAAGATATAGTTGAAATTAAAGTTTTTTTCCTAAGGAGTTTTCATTGTGTGTATGTGTGTATATAAAGGGGTGGGAATGAAATATCAAAGACTGTGAGAAATAAACTTTGCAGTTTGTAAAAAAATAAATAAATAAATAAATAAAATAAAACTATAAGTAAAAAAAAATAAAAAAAATAAAAAAAAACAAAAGCTGATTTACAAGTTTGTTCTGTTTAATTCAGTGTTTTGTCTTATTTGTATTTTGATGCCATTGACTCGTGGAGGGTGGAGGCTTTCCACGTATTAACGATGATAATAGTAATAATGATAATATTTTTAAAATCCTAGGTGCCTGTAACCGAATGTCACCAATGTGACATCAAGTTTAGTCTAAGCAACCTGCTTCACTCTCTTTCATTGCTGGTGAATGTGAAGGCCGCTTTCGCCTAGTTTCACCGTTGCAGTTCTCTTGATTGCAGAAAATTAATCAACCAAACGGTTAGAAATGTTTGGTTGGTCGGTCGATTTTCGGCATGTGAACCTTTCTTAGGTTATTTTATACCGAATCAGGTTTGGTTCGGTTTTATGGTATATCAACCATTGTAGGTTATTAATGCTAAATCCATTTTTATGCACATAAACAGTTATATTTCAAACAATTCAGTTTAGCATAAGTACAGTTTTAATGTCAAAACAATGCAATCTCAAATAGTTTAGTTTAGCATATGTACAGCTTTGTTCTATTTGACTCATAGATAGGACACTATCAGGTGCTAGCACTCCGAGCCAGAGTGAACCTGGGAGCGATGGCAATGAAGTAGTACTTCGCATTCCCCAAAGCACCAGCATCACTGGTGCCTCACCATCAGATTGTTTAGTGTCATATCCAGGGTACTCGTTGAGGGGTTCTTACCCCTCTGTAGAGATGTAGTCGATGTATTCTTCAGCCCCAGCCGACTGGGCATCCCGAACCAGGGTTCTTATTTTTGTATTTTGAATATATTTTAAAAATCTACAGTAACTATAATCCTCTTTTCTCTTTTTGTTTAAGCCAACAATTTTGCCAGGTTTTAGTTGAAAGAGTTCGGGAAGGTTTCTTGCCTTAAAGTATCTCTTAGTGAGAGATATACAGGGATTAAATTCCCTGCCTTCCAATTAGTACTTCTAAAGGGCGTTAGGTTGCGTGACTAAAGTAACATTTGAAATGGCACGACAAACTTTCTCGTCCGGCCGAGACAACCAGAAACACGTAAGAGTCGGTGCGTTAGGAAATGAGAACGGCTCTCGCCCCAACAAACCTAGTTTCGTATAGTGCGCGATACCATGCTTTGACATCAGTCTTCGCACAACAACTTCCATTCTATGAAAGACTCAACTCACGCCAAAAGACTCTTCAGCTGCATGACAAATTTTCTCCATAAGGTACTCTTTTAGTATTTCATGTCATTTCTGTATTAATTCTATTAAGTTTGTTCAGGCAATATATATGTTGTTGCTAATTCGTCGTGAACTGCTTTATATTGTTTAGCACGAGTAGATATCAAAACAATGTATTTCCTCTGCTATAAGTGTCTGAATTGTGTTCCTCATTCTCTAATATTCGAAGACCAACCTTCAAATCGTCGATACCAAAGCCCAATCGATTTAATTTTTCATTCCAGAAGGATATGTTTTACCGAGTTTATTTTGCCACTTGTGCATTTCGGCCGTTCCTCTTGCTTTAGTATAAAGGCATCAGTCAGCCATGTATGACCGACATGTCAGAATACATCCTCTTTTCGTTTTCTACTAAGTACTATAGCCCATCGGCTGGGGCCGTAGAATATACTGATTGCATCTCTGCGGAGGGGTAAGATTCCCCCAAAGAGTGTCCTGATTATGATAATGATAATGTGGTATCAACCCTATTATCGATTCACAATGGACTCTTCCAATAGGGATATAATATTTGATTGTCATCCACTCAGGGAGAAGGTAGCAAGAGCTATACTGGAGATATTGTATTATTCTAATATATACCTTTAGTCTTCTCTCTTAATACGTGTTAGTCTTATCATATTTACCAACCCCTCCGCTCGGGCAGGATATGACACAAGGTCAATTTTTAAGCGGAGTTTAATAGGTTTGAATTCAGAGTATTCCTTCTCCTAGACGAGTTGGCTCACCAAGGCTGAAGAACCCAGTCTGTCCTACTATTAATCCATAGCTAGAAGAAGAATAATTGGATTCATACCTTTCCCCAAGGATATTGGATATTAGTGCTATGGGAAGCTACGTGTTAGTCTTATTTTATACCCTTTTCTGAGGACATAACAGATACTAAACAATCTGATGATGAGGCTCCAGTAATTTTGGAGAGTTTGGAGTACTCCTTCCTTGCCATCGCTCCCAGGTTCAATTTGGTCCAGAGTGGGAGTATCTGATAGGTTCCTATCTATGGGCCAAACTGCACGCAAACAAATGCTGAATTAGATTTTTTAAAATAGAATAGTTTGATCATTTAACTGTATAAACAAATGACTGATGTTTAATTGAATTGTTAGTGATACATAGCAGTTCTTGGAATCATTTACCTTTGTTGACTTATGCTAAATTGAATTGTTATAAATAGAACTGTTTGTAGATACACACAGTTAAATGATCAAAGTGTGTTTACAAATTATATTTAATATATATGTTAAAACAGAATTTGTCATTAAATAACCAACAATGGTTGATATGCCATAAAAACAAACCAAACTAAGTACTAGAACTCCACCAAGATTTGGCTTTAATGCGACCATTTGGGGGAAGATTTTAGCCAAACAACATTCATTAATATTGCCATAAAAATAATAGCAAATAAACTTACTCCTGAATTTATAGTACCTGTTAAACTCTCGATAGATCAAATATACCAGTTTAAATATTATTTTTTGCCCAGTTGGCCGGCGCAGTAGAATACACCGACTGCTTCTCTGCAGACGGGTAAGAGACCCACCCACGAGTGTCCTAGATTTGACACTAAACGATCTGATGGTGTGGCTCCAGTAATGCTGGATCTTTGGGATATGCGGAGTACCCCTTCATTGCATTCATTCCCAGGTCCACTATGGCCCAGAGTAAAAGCACCTGATAGGGTCCTATCTATGGCTTAAATAGAACTAAACTGTACTTATGCTAAACTGAAATGTTTGAAATAAAACTGTTTGTATCTAAAAAAAAAATAAATAAATAAATAAAATAAAAAATTAAATAAAACTATGAAAGTTATCCTGGAAAAAAAATCAAACAGGTAAAAACGTGGATCCGGAGTTATTTGTGTATATTTTTTTAAATATCCAGACAGCATTTATTTACCATTATATATATATATATATAGATAGATAGATAGATAGAGAGAGAGAGAGAGAGTGTGTGTGTGAATTATAATGAAAATGTTGCTCCATAAAACTAACACCAAGCAAGTAACGGTAGAATCATTGGAAATAAATCAAGAAAGGGACAGATAAACACATTATCAAAATACCTGGTAGTACTAGCCTATATTAAATACAAATAAAATTGCACTTTGCGGAACTGCTCATCTCCTTTGGAGGTTACTCTCAATGTGACAGAAAAAAATAAAAATAAAAACCCCAAAATGTAATTATGTTTCACTACGTTTCCAAATAATAATAATAATAATAATAATAATAATAATAATAATAATAATAATAATAAATGTTGTTGTTTACACCAACTGTAAATACTGGTTTTTCACTGGAGTCTGAGTGACAGCCAGGCTTCCAAGGTCTTTTCTGAGCATCCAAGCTGATTTTGATAGTGCCGTGGTCTTCATTGTTCCTCTGATCTCCTTTTCAAACCCTTGGGACTAACAGCCAACTATTATTGGTTTCACCGTCTCTTTCATGTTCCACGTCTTTTTTTTTTTTTTTATTTCGGGTGGGGTTTCTGCTCTCTGGCAAGGCCCATCTATTTATCTATCTTTTCGCTTTCTTTCATTTACCTTATATGGTCCGCATAAACGGCAAAAGTACTTAAGTTGACAAGTTAAATAAGTTTTTTGTTAAATAACACAAATTCTGATTTTCTGACCCGGATGAGGTGATCCGTAAGTATCTATTATAATTATCATCAATAATAATTATAATTACGAATGCTGCCTGGTTCTTAAAAAAATAAAAACAAAAAAATAAGAATAACACAAGAACTACATTTCTTCTTGTTTGATTTGTTTATGAACTTTCATTAAAAAGGTGGTGAGAGAGAAATGTAGCAGTCGCTAATAATGAAAGTTGTAAGGCAGCCTGTGTATACAAAAAAAAAAACCCAAAAAAAACTGATAGTGTCACAAGAGTGAATGCCCTCATTAAAAAATACATCCTGCTATAGAATTATCAACACTACTTTTTTTTTTTAGATGAAAAAATAATTAAGAGTAACTGGAAAACGTGGTCATTCACTATTCTTAGGTTGGCACAAGGACAAAAATATGGAAACCAGAAAACACAAATAATGGTTTGTGAGCTTAGCTAACTTACCATTACCATGAAAAGCGCCCCATTTACCAGTAAAACGATTTTTTTTTTCAGATGGACAGCCGATAACGTTTCCACTCCATTCCGTAGTATGTCGGTTCAAAAGGGCAAAGTTACAAGTATCTCGTGAGTTTTTTTGTTTGAACGCGCGTGCGAGAGAGAGAGACTCTAACAAATGGTAATTTGTTTCGAGGTGGTGGTTCCTACTGCTACATAGTAGAACCCCCCCCCTCACTCGATAGAAAGATTCTTCATACTATCGAAAAAGAGGGTTAATACAAGAATCTGTTTATCTATCTAAGAAACTTATCAAAACTTTAATGATTCCAAGATGTTAGTTTGTATACATATGAAAATTCTTTTTAAATGCTGTAAAATTGTTGAATCTAGTATAACATTATCAAAAGACCTGAATTTTTCAGTTTGTCTCCTAACTTGGTCAGATTGCTACTGAAAAATTATAAAACTCCTTGTTTAAAATAATTTGGCTTCATCATAGATAATTTTTCGAACACTAATTACATCATAAATTTGAAACAGAACACCACCAATGGAAACAGACTTTAAAACTTTCTCATCACTTTTTCTCATATACTCTGATAAAAGTCTAAAAACCGAAGCATTTACTGTACGTAAAAATTGAATGAATACAATAATCCTCTTATCCTTTCCTTATTTTCATTTTTGTACATTTTCACCACAGACATTATATATATCACATACACGTCACACTCACATATATGTCACACTAACACACACATATATATTCATGCAACAAACCAACACATGTATCACACGCACACACAAAAACCATACATATTACTTATACATACATACATATATAACAAATATATATTACATATATATATATGGAGGCGTTCGTGATGTAATGGATATCGTTGTGGGATATGGACATGACGACACTAGTTTATATCCTGGTAGATACTGTTTGCATTTCACATGGCACAAATATCCCCGGGAAGGTATAAATCCAACTATTCTCCCTCCATCTATGGGTAAATAGTAGGGTAGACTATACCCTTTAGCGTTGGTATAACAAGTGAATATATACATATATATCATGCACACACATCACACAGACAAGTGTATGAGATATATATATATATATATATATGGGAAGTTAACTGAAAAAGTGTTGATTTTTGTGGAAAGCTCCAGGAGCTGCAATTTTTGCATCTGTATTTTTGCCACTATCGATCAATCACCGCATTTGCGCAAGTTTTAAAAATTTCATAACATTTCACAAAATTTCATAACATTTCGCAGATGACTTGCCGCGAAGAATTCGAAGGATCAAAACCCAAAATAGTTAAAGAAATCTTTAACTCAACCCTCAGAATATTAAAAATACTATTTCTTATCAAATTAGAATCATAGGTAAATCAACTTTTTCTGCTAATTTCGAGCCAACCTTAAATTGTATTAAAAAAAAAAAAATTTATTCAATATGTAATGATTTATTATTTACTCTAAAACCTTTCGGCGAATTTCTAGTAGGTAAAAATCTACATTCTTTTAAGAATGTATTTGATTCTAACTTCGTTTAATTTTTCTCAAAATGAACGAATGTTTGTTTACATTTTTATTTGTGATAAAATATTCATTTGATAGAATATCAGCGGCAGCGTTATGGTATAAATACATTTCTTTCTCTTGTGACACTTTGATACAAAGATTTTTCACACACAAAATACGCGCCTTTATTTTAAGCTAACAATTACTGCTATACTTCATTGTGCGAATCTTTACTATATCTATCAGAAATATCTCTGCCCTGACTAATATCATCTTTGCTTAAAAGAAAAGATTTTGTAATTTTGTTTATCATCAAACTTTTCACTAAATTTAAAAGAAATAAAATTTGTAGATCGGAGTTTTATTTATTTACACTTTTTTCCGAGATTATATGTAAGGTTTCACTTTTTTCTGACAGAATTATCCAGTCGTTGCTGTTTGTCGAGTTAGAATTGAGATCATAGAGATATCTGTTGGCGAGGTTTCATCTTTTATCTCAGATAGATATCATTACATTGGCATAATGGTGAAAGTGTTCGCCAATGGCCCGGGAGACCGGGGTTCAATCTCAGGTTGAGTCGTGCAAAAAAAAAAAAAAAAAAAAGAAAAAAAAAAAAAAAAGGTACTTGATGCTTCCTTTCTTAACACTCAGCATAGCATTATAAAGTAGGAATCAAGAGTAAGTGGCGTAATACAGGGGAAAGGAGTAGCGCCCTGCTCTACAACTGTGTAGTAGCTGTTGAAAAGGGAGCATTCAGGTCGTCCACGACAACGGCCGGCCAACTAACCATATATACACTCACACATTTACAATTTAAACAAGAAAAAGGTTTTAGTCTGTAAAAATTTTAAAGGGTTCTATGCATAACAATGCCGAACCATGTCACATTATTTTTAAATATTAAAAATTTCAATGAAAACAGTATAAAACCTCACGAGCGAATTTTATGCTGCCGATCCTCAGGTTAGACAGTGTCTATCCTGGTTTAACAGAAATAGCATCGTAAAATTTTACAAGATGTAGGTTGTTTTGAGGTTTTCCTGCATGTGGAAACTCACAGAAATTCGAATTTAGATGAATACACTACCCTGAAAAAAGTCTAGAATTATTTTTATACATGTTCTTTCAGCTGTCCTGCCGTAGATGTAGGTCAGTAGTAAAAATAATCAGGCCAAATTTAAGTGAAGGGAAGAATGGCGTAACTAGTTAGTTAATTGTAACTTGAGAAACGCTATCTTTGAATAAGTCGTAAAAGATGTGGTGTAATGGTTATCGTCGTAGGAAATGGACACGGCGACACGAGTTCAAATCCTGGACGAGACTGATAGCATTTCACATAGCACTAATACCCTTGGGAAAGATATGAATAGTAGGGCAGACCGACTTCTTCAGCCTTCGTGAGGCAACTAGTCTAGGAGAAGGAAAACTCTGAATTCAAACCTGCTAAAACTCAGCTTAAAAAATTGACCTTGTGTCATATTCTGCCCGAAAAAAAAAAAGTGGGGGAGGTACCTGTGGTGTAATTGTTATCATCGTAGGAAATGGACACGGCGACACGAGTTCAAATCCTGGACGAGACTGATAGCATTTCACATAGCACTAATACTCTTGGGAAAGGTATGAATCCAATTATTCTCCCTCCAGCTATGGGTAAATAGTAGGGCAGACTGGGTTCTTCAGCCTTCGTGAGGCAACTAGTCTAGGAGAAGGAAAACTCAAAATTCAAACCTGCTAAACTCAGCTAAAAAATTGACCTTGTGTCATATCCTGCTTGAGCGGAGGGGTTGGGTAAATATGGTAAAAGATTCAGACAAAATTAAAAATTATTGGGCAAAATCTCTGGAGATGAGGCTTGATCATTTTTATCACTTAAAATATTCGGACTATTGTCTTTCGCTTTATTGTTATATTCACAACGTTTCCTTCCGGCCTTCTTCAGGTGTTTCATGTCGAACTCGGGAGCCTATACGGAACTTCGAACCGAATTCAATTTACGGTGGTAGATTGCTCTAATTCCGTTTACCATAACAAGTAATACTTACAATAGCTTAACACTTGTACTCGGTTATGGTAAACGGAATTAATACAATCTACTTCAGTGGATTAAATAAAAGACTCAGAAGTTCCGTGTAGAATCCAGAGAGCGACATGAAAAAGGATGCATCGGCCGAAACATTAGGATTATAACAATAAAAATGAAGACGATAATCCGAATACTCTAAATGATAGAAATTAAGAATTACTAGTTGTCATCTCTCTCTCACACACACACCTGTAGATTTAACAAGAAGTGCTTATTATAATTCGTGAGTGCAATGTGGAGAAAAATTACGGTTGATAAAAGGGATATTGAAAGCCATAGAATTCAGACATTCAATTTCCACAAACTTTGAATACATATATATATATATATATATATATATATATATATATATATATATATATATATATATATATATAATAAATGATATCGGCACCTGGGAATGACTGGATTACTTTTATTTATTTATCGACTCATTTGTTTTTATATTTGGTGGACTTCCATCCATATGGTCTTTTATTCTTCGAGACCACACGAGAAAAAAAAAAAAAAAAAAAGAGAAAGAGGAAAAATTTTACCAACGTGGTTTTTTTTGTTGTTTTTTTTACACAAAAATATACCTTTTGTCATCCGAGAGAAGACAATTCACTACGCATAGGGGAATGGTTAACAAGCTAAATTTACAAAACTATTGTCAGTGAGATCGATTTTTTATAGGTGCCCCCGTACTTCTAGCTTTGTGCCATAACTAAGTTAAGCTTAGTAAATGATTACATTGTCATTTTTAGGGGTTATGCAGCAACAAACTCGGCAACAACGTTATGCCATGGCGTTATTTATTTATTTAGATAAATTACAAAGAAAAATTTCTTTAATAATTTTAAAATGTCCTTAGAGAACAAAGCAATTTCCGGTCCAATTCGCAGCTTAATAATAATTACGTAGAAGGTCTACTGAAACTCAGCGTGTCCAGGAATAGTTTAGTATAAATTAGAAAAAAAAAAAGGCATTTTTACAATATGAAAACTTTACGAAACAATTAATTGTTATTACCCTTCACCCTATAGCCGACGATAACTCGGCTAGCTTGTCGAATAACAACGATTCTTTTTTTAAACATGTTTTCCTATCGTCCAAGAGAAAAACGTGTTGAAAACTAGTTTAGCTCTTTAGATAGACTTGTAAATAAATGTTACATGAATGCATAATAACAGGAGACATTTCACCAATTCTTCAATAAATGAGTACGAATAAATTGAATTTTTAAAATACTTACCAGAAGGAGAAATTCGAGGTTGCCTATCAGAATATAAGAAATTAATTGACGTTTAGAAAACAAGAGCATGTTTTAAACTATTCCGACTGGCTTATTTCTGTAGCTTTACAACTTCCCACGAAGTCGTGAGTGTATGTTACACAGAAAACGGCACACTCAAATACAGTGGAATTTAGATTGCCGCTTTTGCTTATATAGTAAGTAGGAGGGCTAGAGAGAGTAGAAGTAGTCACATGGTTTATACACAGTTTATGAATAAATAAAAACTTTTTCTCTCTTGTGGTGGAGATCAAATTGAGGGAAATAGGGACTTAAGTATGTATTTACTGAGTATCTCGAGAGGTACAATACTTGGCAAGTGAGACTAGCAGACTTTTAGGAGTGAGTTCGAGTTTCACTGGGTGCCCCATTCATTCGGCCTTGTGCCACGTTTAAGAAAAAAACGTAGTGAAATACTATGTATTTACTCAACCACTACCCCACGAACAGGATGTGACATAATGTCAGGTAAAGGCAAAGTAAAACGAGTGTTTTGAAATAGTCATCTAAAAGAGGAGGATCTACAAGTTATTTTTTAAAGTTTTTTTTAAGTGTTTGAAAAGGAAAAGTTTTGTTATTTTAAAAAAGAAACTAATCGGAAATATTTTATCTAATAGAGGCAGGACTAAATTTTTCTGATATATATATATATATATATAGTGGGAGATGGGGTCGAGTCATACGAAAGACTCAAAAAATGGTACTTAGTGCATCCTTGCTTAACACTTAGCATTATAAGGTCGGTATCAAGGGTAAAGAGGAGCAATCCAGGGGAAGCAGTAGTGCCCTCCTCTACACCTCAGTGTAGTAGCGATTGAAAAGGAAACCTTGGGGTTGTCCTCGATTACGGTCACCAACTTTACTTTTACTATATATATATATATATAGAGAGAGAGAGGGGGAGAGAGAGAAAGATTCAAGAATAGGTGCAAAATTTAAAAGTGCTTTAAAAGCTTATACATTTTAAAATAAATTAAAATATTTCAAAATGATTCAAAATGTTTTAAAATTCTTAAAAAGCAACTCTTCCTTTCGCTCACTTCTCATCAGAAAATTAAAAAACCGTGACATATATATATATATATATATATATATATATATTGTTACGCGAAGAATTTACTTTTATCCCAAAACGGGGTTTTATTTTCGCACGTGTGAAGATGGGGCAGGTTGGCACTTGATCCCTTGTAGAATAAGTCCTCGTTCAGAGTTTTTCTCTCAGGCATATAAGAACTGGCATATTATGTGAGGGATTAATTTAGGGCTAGACTGACCACCGCTGGCAAGGGGTTCCAAATTTCACACTATACACATACCCACCAAGGTCGCTTTCCTTCCTCCCCTAGACAATGGAAGATATGGACCTATAGGTTTAGTCGTAATAATATTATATTGTAGTAGTCGGCAACTTCGGTTTCCCGTGTGATATTTTAAAGGAATTTATAGGACAATACTAAGCAAGATAACATAAGGCGAATAGAAGCTGAAAAGGAAGCATGAAGTAACAAACTCGTAGAAGACACTGCAAATAACAACTTAGACCACGTGGTAACATTAAAATACATGAATCTTTTACTACAATTATATACACCTTCAAAGTGTCAAATATATAATAATTGAACAGTCCATGAACATAAATGTCTTTCTCCTTTTCGTTTATTTCGTTTTCCTTCAAATTGAGAGAGAGAGAGAGAGAGAGAGTGGTATATAAAATTGGGTATAAGAAGAAATGGTCCCAAAGTTACTTATCTTATTTTTCGACGGGGTTCCACTGGAGAATCTTTCTTCTTTTACGGGCTAATAGATTTTAGGCTATTTTTAACACTGGCTTGAAGAAAATGGCTTCTTCGTGTCTCGCAGATATTTTTTCGTCTTCTTCACCCGGAGTACTTGGCTTTTGGTTCTGTCTCCTACGAACCCTGCCCAACGACTAACTTTCTTACTATCTATTTCCGCTGACGGGAAGGAGTCCCCACTTCCGTTTTGGGGTCCCAGCCAATCATTTGGCTTCTCTCTTCTTCCTCTTGGTGTCCGGCGACCTGAGTGAGGTTACCAAGTACCAACATCTGTTGGCATCCCCTCTGTGACCTACATTCTTTCTTAACGGTCACTCTTTGACGGCTTGCTACTGTTCATTCAAACGGGAGGATAGTATTAATCTTATTTCTATCGTCTCAGTGGGACACCACGTGACAATATATATATATATATATATAATCATCATGTCGTGCCACTAACACGGATATCCCTGACCCTCTCTCGCCACTTCTCTCTATCATTCAACGCTTTCGGCAGGTCTTCAGGGCTACATCCCGTATCCTCACATAGATGCTGTATGTATGTTCGAGCTGGTCGTCCTGCTTTTGCTTTTTGATAAAAAAAACTAGTTTTTTTATCAAAAAGATCTGAAGAAGTCCTGTTAATTTTTTTCGTGTTTTTGGAAATTTCAAAAATGCGTAACAGGATAGAAATAAATTTATAATCCTTTGTGACCAGTTTCGTTGTTTTTCTTAAAGTATATATATATATATATATATAATTGACGGGAACGATGTTTTACAGAGTTTAATTCAAGAGTTTTCCTTGACCGTATATATATATATACATAGACAGACAGAGACAGAGGAAGGGAGAGAGAAAGAGAGATACATATATAGATATATCATCATCATCATCATCATGGCGTGCCGCTGGCACAAATTTCCCTAGCCTCCTCCCGCCACTCATCCCTTATCGTCCATCGCTTTCAGCAGGTTTTTCATGCTACATCTTGTATCAGTACAGAGCTGTTGTAGATAGGTTCTAGCTGGTCACCTCACCATCGCTCGTTCGTATGAAGGGGTCAGCAGGAGTACATCGTTAATGAGCTTACCTTTACAACTCCAGCAGTGCCCCGCATGTCTTGCTCGTTTAGTTTGGATGGTTTTCGAGATGGGAGGTAGGTAGCTGTACAGCTGTTTTTTTTTGTTTTTTTTTGTGGGATGCTGCCCTCAGGACTTATTCAATACAGCTCGCAGCATTCTTGTGTAATTAACGTCAAGCTTTCTCTCCATATGCTTAGTCTGTGTCCATGCGGTGCATTCATATAGCAGTAGTGACACGGGCGCTGCTTGGATGAAAGCTGGGCTTTATTTTATCTGATAAGTCTAATATATATATATATATATATATATATATATATATACCGGCCGTAACGTTGTGAATATAACAATAAAGATAAAGACAATAGTCTGATGAAAATTAGCAAGCTTCATCTCAGAAATTTAACCAAAACATTAATATATTTTGTTTTAAGAAATATAAAAGTATTCATTAAAAAATTCAATTTTAAAGTTATTGATAAACAATGCTTTCGTTTAATTTTTGCTATGTTTTCTTTTTTATCCTCTAAAAGTGTAATATTATTGGTTGGTGCAATAAAAAGAAGCTTGATCAGTCGGCTGGGGTTGTAGAATACACCAACTACACTAAAACTTCTCTCCTTTAAGAAATTTTTTTAAAAGTTTTTAAAGGAATTGATATACTATAAGAGAAGTGTAGAAAATTCACTTGGGACGTTGCGTATCCATTTGCTGAATGATGTGCCAATAACACGGAATATGATATGCAATATCTCTTCTCAAGAATTTAACACTTCAGCTAGCCGGTAACGTATATATAAAAAGGTTTCGATCCCAACTTGACGCATCTCGCCGGTCTAGCCACACTGAAGAGTTGTTATACAACGAAATAGTCTGTCTGTGGATGACAATATATACACTCCTCCTCTCTTGTGGGGAATTTGCCAGCTGCCACATATGCTCATATACAATAGCTCTTCTCCAGAATTGAGCACACCAAGAAGCCGATGACGTATATTTAAAAAGCTATATACGTAAAAAGTTCTTTCACTTATACCGAGAAAGACGGTTGCTCTAGGGTAAGATATTCGACTGACGTAAAGATATTCGAGTCTCGATCCCAACTTGAAGCATCTCGCCGGTCTATCAACACTTAAGAGTGGTGATACAACGAAACAGTCTGTCTGTGGTTATATATATATATATAGAGAGAGAGAGAGAGAGATGAAATACGTTTACCATCCGGATAAGAATAAATTTCAGTCATTTGCATCATTTTATTTTCATTTTTTAGTGAATAGTTACATCCTAATGTTACAAATCGGTCATCGGTCATAACTTCACACCTTTTAGATGTTGAATTAATATATGTTAGAACAGAAAATAAGAAATTAAAAAAAGAAAAGAAAAAAAAGAAAAGGAAAACTGGTTCAAAACAAATCCCATTCTATGTCTTTTTGTTTACAAACTTTTCTATATAAATACCCACTCCTAATAGAAACTAAGTAATGTTATAGGAAAATGAATACGGGTACCACGTATTGAAGCACGTATATGTGGGTTTATACATATATATATTTCTTGTCACAAAATTAGTTCAGAAGTTTATTCACAGGGTGAGCACAAAAACCAGTTCGCTGTAAGGTAAGTACCATCATGGATTTCACTTCACTCTAACGGTAGAGAAGGTGTACAAGGATTCTACTGATGAAAAAGGAGGATATTTTGAGTTGGTTGGTTGGTTGGTTGTATTTTATGGCATATCACCCTTTGTAGGTTATTTAACGCCAAATCCATTTTTATGCAAATAATCAGTTCTATTTCAAACAATTCAGTTTAGCATGAGTACTCAGTTTAATTGTCAAAAACATTTCTATTCAGTTTAGTCAAACAGTTATAATTCAGCTAATTCAGTTGCGTGTAAGTATAGATTTTGCTTATATACAATTAAATTTCAAAACAGTTCTATATTAAACAATTCAGTTTAGTGTAAGTAGAGTTTCAGCGTCAAAAACAGTGTTATATATTGACCCTCGACCGAGCCATCAATCAAAAAATTTTCATTCATTTTGTCAACACCTTTGGTTTAGTGAAAACAATTTACACATCTTTCCTTCGTTAGCGATTAAACTGATAAAAAAAATCTATATATATTTGTCTCACTCTTGTAATGTATGGATTCTTCCTTCCAAAAATATATCTTAATCATTTCTATTTTAATAATTTTCCCTTCGATTAATAAATCCACCTTGTTACGCCTCCTGGCGTCACATCTAGGATATCACTCAGTTTAGGTGATGTATGGTTAAATCCAGGTTCAGTTTAAATTCACATCGGTGATTGGTTAAGATGTCAGACGACACATGAAAAATAGTTGATCAGTTTGTTGAGAACAGTCAAATTGAGAAGACGTAATTTTCCGTCTGTAGCCTGCTGCTTCCAACCTGGTCAGTAATCTAGATGAAATGAATAAAGTTAAGACTGAACACGGAAGTAATTTATTCTTCCAAACAAGAGAGGTTTATTCCTCCCGATGAAACAGCATGCGGTCCTCAGAGAAAGAAAGGATATGGATCATAATCATTAACGTAAGACATCGTGGAGATCAGTAACGATCACAGGGAGGTGTCCTCGTAGCGTAATGGTTAAAGTGATGGACTGCGGAAACGTAGTACGCGAGCTACCGAAACTATGTTATTACCCTGGTTAGCGGCTGATGAGGCTAGGGTATTACGTTCACTTTCGGGCAAATACCCTTGGGAAAGGCATAAACCCCCTTATCCTCCCAGCTATGGGTTAAATAGCACCACTACCGTTCTTCTAGGAGAATGGCTTTGGCATTAAATAACCTACAAAGGTTGATATGGCATTAAACAAAGAAACCAAACCAAAGATCACAGCCATCTGCCGAAGAAGATAATGGAGGGCTATCAAACAGTATAAGTGTATGTACGAGTTTAATACACATGTTACATATACAGTATGCATGTATAAAATATTTGCGTGTATCTATGTGTAATTACGTATGTACTATATATTAACTTTAAAAAGTTCATTATGTCTGTCTGTATCCCAAGTCTGTGAAGCCTTATGGACATTCAAACGGCTGGATGTAGAAAGCTGTAATTTAGTACGAAAGACCACTTCTCAGTCCGTAAAGATTCGTAGAATTATTTGTTCTTGTCACGATAATACTTGGAACCATCTAACTTTGTTGACTCATGCTAAATTAAATTGTTAGAAATAGAGCTGTTTGATTGCTTAACTTTGTGTACCTACAAAATGTGTTTACAAATCATATATATATATATATATATAAACAGAAGATGAAAGAAAATGAAGATGAACGAACGTCCAATGTAATGTCTGCTTTTAGTTGATCTTGTGTATACATAGATATATATTTCTTTTAAATACCCTATCCGGTGGCAAAAGCTGCTCGGTAGCGCCAGGAGTAGCAGTACCGCCTTGAGCTACCGAAACTGTGTTATCACCCTGGTTGGCGGCTGATGAGGCTAGGGCATCGCATGTGCTTTCACACGTTGTATGATGAAAAAAATATATATATAAACAGGATTTACATTAAATAACCAACTATGATATGTCATTAAATCCAAACCAAACCTACAGGTTAGCACAAAAACACCCCTCGATTTCATATAGTCATTACAAAACTTATTAGAATATGCTTATAAATATGGTGACATCACTTATATTAATTCAAAATATCTTCTTTTCTCACCAGTAAAGTTTCTGTGCACCCCTTCCGCCGCCGCTAGAGGTCAGTGAAATCCATGATGGCGCTCACTTCATAGCGAACTGTTTTTGTGCTCACCCTGTAAATAAACTTCTAAAATTATAAAACGTTTTAAGTGACAAGCCAGAAATGAAGCACCCGCTGATTGTGGAGGTTAAAGAATTTGTGAGTTATTTAGCAGTTATCTTTGAAAAACTGAATATGTAAAATAAACAGCGTCAAGGAACAAACACAATTCTTGTTGATGATGAATATCATCATCATCGCATCATTTATAAAGTTATGGACCCCTTATTTAAAAAGTTATGGACTCCTATGGACCCCTTCACTCGTCCGTGTGAAGGGGTCCATAGGAGAACGCCACTTATGAGTTACTTCTCCAGTAGTGTTCCTCATGTCTTGTTCATTTTATTTGGATTTTATTCGTATCCCCAGTAATTACTGCCTTCCATAGTTGTTATCTATCGCACCACGTTTTTGACCAAGTAAACCTCTGGCCGGCTTGGGTGGGATTTGAAACCGCTATCTTCTGACAATGCTCACCTAGAACCGTAGAGACTCAACGCCTCTATTCGCTGCGCCACGGGCCCCGAAGGATACGTGGATACGGTTACAAGACTCAGCATTCCTATCCGAGGTCGCGGTAAATCACCTGAAAAAGGCCAGAGGTGAAATTTGGTATGATGAATCATCATTCCTATCCGAGGTCGCGGTAAATCACCTGAAAAAGGCTAGAGGTGAAATTTGGTATGATGAATCATCATTCCTATCCGAGGTCGCGGTAAATCACCTGAAGAAGACCAGAGGTGAAATTTGGTATGATGAATCATCATTCCTATCCGAGGTCGCGGTAAATCACCTGAAGAAGGCCAGAGGTGAAATTTGGTATGATGAATCATCATTCCTATCCGAGGTCGCGGTAAATCACCTGAAGAAGACCAGAGGTGAAATTTGGTATGATGAATCATCATTCCTATCCGAGGTCGCGGTAAATCACCTGAAAAAGGCTAGAGGTGAAATTTGGTATGATGAATCATCATTCCTATCCGAGGTCGCGGTAAATCACCTGAAAAAGGCTAGAGGTGAAATTTGGTATGATGAATCATCATTCCTATCCGAGGTCGCGGTAAATCACCTGAAAAAGGCTAGAGGTGAAATTTGGTATGATGAATCATCATTCCTATCCGAGGTCGCGGTAAATCACCTGAAGAAGACCAGAGGTGAAATTTGGTATGATGAATCATCATTCCTATCCGAGGTCGCGGTAAATCACCTGAAAAAGGCCAGAGGTGAAATTTGGTATGATGAATCATCATTCCTATCCGAGGTCGCGGTAAATCACCTGAAAAAGGCTAGAGGTGAAATTTGGTATGATGAATCATCATTCCTATCCGAGGTCGCGGTAAATCACCTGAAAAAGGCCAGAGGTGAAATTTGGTATGATGAATCATCATTCCTATCCGAGGTCGCGGTAAATCACCTGAAAAAGGCTAGAGGTGAAATTTGGTATGATGAATCATCATTCCTATCCGAGGTCGCGGTAAATCACCTGAAAAAGGCTAGAGGTGAAATTTGGTATGATGAATCATCATTCCTATCCGAGGTCGCGGTAAATCACCTGAAAAAGGCTAGAGGTGAAATTTGGTATGATGAATCATCATTCCTATCCGAGGTCGCGGTAAATCACCTGAAAAAGGCCAGAGGTGAAATTTGGTATGATGAATCATCATTCCTATCCGAGGTCGCGGTAAATCACCTGAAAAAGGCTAGAGGTGAAATTTGGTATGATGAATCATCATTCCTATCCGAGGTCGCGGTAAATCACCTGAAGAAGACCAGAGGTGAAATTTGGTATGATGAATCATCATTCCTATCCGAGGTCGCGGTAAATCACCTGAAAAAGGCCAGAGGTGAAATTTGGTATGATGAATCATCATTCCTATCCGAGGTCGCGGTAAATCACCTGAAAAAGGCTAGAGGTGAAATTTGGTATGATGAATCATCATTCCTATCCGAGGTCGCGGTAAATCACCTGAAAAAGGCCAGAGGTGAAATTTGGTATGATGAATCATCATTCCTATCCGAGGTCGCGGTAAATCACCTGAAAAAGGCTAGAGGTGAAATTTGGTATGATGAATCATCATTCCTATCCGAGGTCGCGGTAAATCACCTGAAAAAGGCTAGAGGTGAAATTTGGTATGATGAATCATCATTCCTATCCGAGGTCGCGGTAAATCACCTGAAAAAGGCTAGAGGTGAAATTTGGTATGATGAATCATCATTCCTATCCGAGGTCGCGGTAAATCACCTGAAAAAGGCCAGAGGTGAAATTTGGTATGATGAATCATCATTCCTATCCGAGGTCGCGGTAAATCACCTGAAAAAGGCTAGAGGTGAAATTTGGTATGATGAATCATCATTCCTATCCGAGGTCGCGGTAAATCACCTGAAAAAGGCTAGAGGTGAAATTTGGTATGATGAATCATCATTCCTA
Organism: Sepioteuthis lessoniana; assembly: GCA_963585895.1. NCBI lineage: Eukaryota > Metazoa > Mollusca > Cephalopoda > Myopsida > Loliginidae > Sepioteuthis > Sepioteuthis lessoniana. Next base: position 25,515,016 of record OY757935.1, read on the forward strand.
TCCGAGGTCGCGGTAAATCACCTGAAAAAGGCTAGAGGTGAAATTTGGTATGATGAATCATCATTCCTATCCGAGGTCGCGGTAAATCACCTGAAGAAGACCAGAGGTGAAATTTGGTATGATGAATCATCATTCCTATCCGAGGTCGCGGTAAATCACCTGAAAAAGGCTAGAGGTGAAATTTGGTATGATGAATCATCATTCCTATCCGAGGTCGCGGTAAATCACCTGAAAAAGGCTAGAGGTGAAATTTGGTATGATGAATCATCATTCCTATCCGAGGTCGCGGTAAATCACCTGAAAAAGGCTAGAGGTGAAATTTGGTATGATGAATCATCATTCCTATCCGAGGTCGCGGTAAATCACCTGAAAAAGGCCAGAGGTGAAATTTGGTATGATGAATCATCATTCCTATCCGAGGTCGCGGTAAATCACCTGAAAAAGGCTAGAGGTGAAATTTGGTATGATGAATCATCATTCCTATCCGAGGTCGCGGTAAATCACCTGAAGAAGACCAGAGGTGAAATTTGGTATGATGAATCATCATTCCTATCCGAGGTCGCGGTAAATCACCTGAAGAAGACCAGAGGTGAAATTTGGTATGATGAATCATCATTCCTATCCGAGGTCGCGGTAAATCACCTGAAGAAGACCAGAGGTGAAATTTGGTATGATGAATCATCATTCCTATCCGAGGTCGCGGTAAATCACCTGAAAAAGGCTAGAGGTGAAATTTGGCCGAAATGTAGTGAAAGAAGAAACAACACAAAAAACAACTACCAAGATGAGGACAAAAAGTCCGCAATAAATAAAAATTAATTCTCACATCAAGAAAGTTTTAAGTTTGTTTATGACCAAAAAGTAAAAAAGACACATCACATACATATGAAAGATATCCGTTACTAGGACACTTTTTTTTGTCTCTGATATACGCTCACATATAGATAAACAACCTTTCACTTAATATAAAAAGAAATATTCTTTTTCAATCTTTCCCTAGTTTCGTTCAATAAATTTCCGTTTGTTATTATTCCAAACATTAGTTTTTCGTTGGTTGGTTGGTTGGTTGGTTGGTTTCACGGCATATCAACCTTTTCAGGTCATTTAATACCGAATTAAATTTCAAACAATTCTGTTAAGTATAAGTATAGTTTTTGTTTACAAAAGGTTAAATATCAAAACAATTCTATTTCAAACAATTCAGTTTAGTTCTATTTGACCCATCGATAGGACCCTATCAGGTGCTACCATTCCCGGCCAGAGTGGACCTGGAAGCGATGGCAATGAAAGGGTACTTCACATTCCCCAAAGCTTCAGCATTACTGGAACCTCACGATCAGATTGTTTAGTGTCATATCCAGGACACTCGTTGGTGGGGATCTTACCCTTCTGCAGAGAAGCAGTCAGTGTATTCTCCAGCCCAACCAACGGAGCAATTTGTTTTTCGATTTTATTTGATGTCATACTTTCCTGGCATTTCAGAGCTCACCTTTCGTTTTGCGTCGGGTGGGTGTTAAGACGTTGCCGCCTGGCCCGGGGGAGGATCACCCACCAGGCAGTATCTTTTTAGCAGGGTTGAGTCTATTTCTTGGCGCTTGAGGTACCCCTAAAGGATAACACATGCCGAGGGGATCAAGCATACTTTTGACGGCTGCGAATGAGGGTCTATTTTTGCTTGCCCCCCCCACACACACACACAAACATGCTAAAATGACCTTGTGTCAAATCTGATTGAGTGAGAAGTCAGATAAATCCTTCTTTTCATTCGTACATCTCTCTCTCTCTCTCTCTCTCTCTCTCTCTCTCTCTCTCTCTCTCTCTCTCTGAGCAGACAAGGAATATAAATTTCCCCTCTCTCTCAGAATAAGGTTTAAAGACCAGATTCAAACAACCAGCAATGTAAACTTATCAATTACTACTACTACCATAATGTCGATACATTCTATAATTATTGATTTTTCTGCAAAAAAAAAATAGCTGTATTTGGTAAAAAGATAAAATAAAATAAATGAATCTAAAAAACATCACTTGCATCTGTCCCCGGCAGTGATAATGAAGAGACGCGTGACGAGTGATATGATATCAATCAATAAAAATAACAACATGAGTCATGTGATAACCCCCTTTTTTTTTGTAGGAAGCGATTACTTTAAAAGGTTTATGTGACTTGGTAGTTTATTTTTGTTTTCTTTAGTTTTTGCTACATTTTTTTTTGTTTCTTTTTTCGCTAGTTTTTTTTTTTTTTTTTTTTTTTTTTTTTTTTTTTTTTTTGGTTTTGGGATTTTAGGGTTTTTTTCAAGCCTGAACATATCAAGTACCAACAATATGACAGCCACAGACGTTTCGTTCTGTAATAAATCACTACCCTTGATTTTAAAAAAATTACCTAACATCCGGGAATTTTTCAAGTTTAATGAAATTTTCAGTGTTCATTTATAAATTAATAAATTTTATAATGCACTAGTTATTTTATAATAAGAAAAAATAAGACTTGTTGATTTTTAACTTTACCCTCAGTCTGTGCGAGGCTCTATTAAATCGTTTGGGATATAGGATACGATATTTACTTTCTGTATATTATAAAAAGAAAAAAGTCTGAAGGTATGCATGAAATAAAGTAAAAAAGAATTTAATCGAGAGCTATTGGAAGAAAATAGTACTCCAAATATGAATATTGCATTAATCTTTTTAAATGTTTTGAGAGCTAGGAATTTAATAGAAAATATTTTGTTTTAGATTATTAGGGAAATAGGTCTGTACCTACATTTGCTCTGCTTTAAAAGAAGAGGGGGGTCTTCAATTTGCATTAGATTTTTATGCACTTTCTCCATTCAACCCTAAAAACTAGATATCTGTAGCAGAAAGAATTTTAAATCATTATTTAGTGCGGGAATTGTTTTGGCCATTGGAGTTTCGAATTTATATATTTCTTCCAATGAGAATGACTGATGACATTCTGCCCGGGTCACCTCCCCGGGCAACATAAAAGGCCGAACTAACCATTCTCGTTCTCTCTTCGTTTCCTCACTGGCTAGTAGCAGGACAGACCACTAACATGAGAGAGCACATTCTCTCTCTTCTCTTCCTCACATACTTTTCGAGTTGGACAGACCTGTCCTCTCTTTCTCGTTAAAACCAGCAGCAGACCACATCACCATGAGGAGAGCACATCTAATTTATGGACAGTTGGTTCCTAGGAATTCATTCTATATCAGTCCTCCTAGACCAACGGCTCCCAGAAGCATTAAATTGGATGTTTTATTCCGCCTCTGACATCAACATTTCAATTCCTGCTCTGTTTTCAGCAACTTGTCTTTTGTCTTGACTACAGCGACTCGATTCCTGCATTGACATTCAGCTACTTTATTCCTTCTCAACTCTACAACGGTTTTCTTCTTCCTGCGACTTACAGCACAAGGGTTCTTTCATTCAGGCTGCCATTAAAGCATTGTTGAAACTTATCAATATTCTCGCCTCCGTCATTTTATTTTCTTTCTTTTAATATAACAGGAGATAACTTATACTGCCTTCCTGTTATATATCTTTTTAAATAAAGATACCTTTACTAATCGGAATATATACGTGGTGTATTCAATAAGTTTCCATACTTTTTTTGTACAGACATTTAAAATTGTCGTAGACTCTTGAAAATTCAATGTGTTATTCCTATACATCTTATGGGATGACTGACCAATTTTTATGATCTCAGGTTCTAATCAACAGCTACAGCAGGAATTGAAATACACCCTACTAAAGCCTGATTGTCACAGCTGGTGAATTTCAAAAATGCAATCTGGACATGAGGACACTTTAGAAGAACGATATGCTATAAAATTCTGTTTTAAACTTGGAAAAAACGCCACAGAAACGTATGGAATGCTTCAGACCGCTTTTGGAGCATCTTGCATGAATTGAGCATGAGTTTTTGAGTGGCATAAGAGATTCAAGGAAGGCAGGGAGTCTGTGATGGATGATGAGAGGTGTGGGAGGAGTAAGGAAGTCAATACACCAGAGTTGATTGGCCAAAGGACTAGGGTTAGGGTTACTATGTTGAGGTTTTAAGGGAGTTCAGCAAGAGATTCCGTCAGAAGAGGCCAGCACTCTTCAAATCGGTTCAGTGGCATTTCCACGAGGACAATGCACCAGTTCACAACTCCATCCTTGTCACAGACTATTTGACCAAAATGGGCATCAAGACAGTTCCTCACCCTCCCTAAAGTCCTGACCTTGCTCCCTATGACTTTTTGTTATTCCCTAAGCTCAGAGGCTGTCGTTATGAGACAATTGAGGAGATGAAAGAGGCTGTGACGAAGGTCATTGACACGCTCACACGAGAGGACTTCCATGGGGCGTTCCAGAAGTTGTTGGACCGGTACAACACGTGCATTGCAGCCGGAGGAGATTACTTCAAAAGGGACTAGAGTTTCATGTGTGTACGATCAATAAAAGCGCCCATACGAAAAAAGTCTGGAAACTTATTTCATTATTCTTGTACGTTTTAAAACACTGAACTTTGAACTGGGGGAGTTATTTTGTTTTGCTTTTTTTGTTGTTTTTTTTATGGTTTTTTTATATCTTAATATATAAAAATATTAGACGTAAAAATGTATGGAAACCTACAGTAACACTCATCTATTAAGCAATTTTCAGTTTTGTTCCAGTTACTTGGTTTGAAAATTCAGTTTTTAGTACACTTTTTAGCCAGGGTTTTTGTAGGATGATTTTAGGCCTGTTGTTAGCGAGAAATGGTGGTAACGTGCATGCGTGTTTACGTTGTGTTGCTTCCTCGCTGGGTTTGTAAGGTCCCTCGCTAATAGTTGTTAGGTATTAAAGGAGGAGGATGAAGAAGTAAGATGGCGAAGGTCGAAATATATTTTTATGAATAGGTTTTTATTTGCAGCATGGAATATTGGGTTTGCTTTTGGTGCTGCAAAACTCGTGGAGTTTAAGCTTGTTAGTATTGAGACGAAATGGCGCTATGAGATGTTGAGAAGGTTGTGATGGCAGCGTGTGTCGTCGGACGTGTGAGGGATTGTATTTTTTTTATTTTTGACGAAAGACATTGTTGCAGTTGTAGGAATTGAACTTAGGATGTCACCGTGTAGTTTTGTGTGTCTGGTATTTGGGGAGAGTATGCGTTATCTCCATTAAGGTGGACCAAAGGTGAATTGCGAGCTAGCGTGTCGAGAGCGGGATTACGCTCAGATCGACATAGCCAACATAAAGTTGTGTCTGTGCGAGGCATGTTGAATGCATCTAATTTATATTCAATTGGGATTCCTTATAAGGAATCCATAAATTAGATGGGTTCCCTCGTGTATCCATGCTGCTGCTGTGCTGCTATTTTAAAGCTGCAGTGAGATGTCTGCACTGGGCGGCATTGTCCAGGTAAAAAGCATCGCAATTGAAGAACGGCCAGTGTGACGTCTGCACTGGTCGGCGTTCTCCAGCCAAAGAGGCTGGGTTTGGCAGCTTACAAGATTTGGTGGCCGTAAATGAAAGGTTCGGGCTGAATAGGATAAGTCATCCTGATTGGGTGAAATTAAGTGTCGAATTAAATTTGCGCGCCAAACCAAAATACGAAATTTTCCCCTTCTCTACAACTTCACTGTAACTTTTGGTTTCATTTACATTTTGAGAGATTCTTGTATTTTAGCTTCTTTTAAAGAAAGACATCTAAGATTTTATAAGAAGTTCAATTATTCATTTTTAAACATTCATTTTTAATTCATATTAATTCAAGATCTTTTAAATTTTGAATTACGAACTGCTAAGTAAACTTCTTTTTTCTTTACTACGTTCTTGTGATGTTACCATACATAAAATTTTCACAATTTTAGTAAATTATTTGTTTATTCTCAGATAAGCTTTTAGACTTGTACGAAAAAAATGTAAATTTTGTAATAAAAATAGGGAATTTCAAAAAAAGGAAAAAGTTAGTCTTTTAGTAATGAAAGATTCGTTAATTATTACCTGATAAAACATAAAATATTAAGGGCGTGTTCTCGTGTAATGGTTAAAGCGGTGGACTGCGGAATCGTAGTACGCGAGTTCGTACTCCAGTCGCGCTATTATGTTCAGTTTCGGGCAAATACCCTTGGGAAAGGTATGAACCCCCTTATCCTCCCAGCTATGGGTTAAATAGTACCACTATTGTTCTTCTAGGAAAATGGCTTCGGCATTAAATAACCTAAAAAGAGTTGATATGCCATTAAACAAAGAAACCAAACCATAAAATTTTAAAAAGACAATTAAAAAGTATCATCATTTCACAATTTCAGTAATAAAAAAGACCTTTTTAAGGTGGGTCCGGACGCTGGGCCGTAGCCCACATACGCTCGGCATTTCCAAATATGCCTCAAGCCCCGTCGGCATTCTCCTAAAAGGGGCGCCTTTGGCGTCAAGCGATAAACATAACCCCTCCGAAGAAGGTTAAAGCCTGGGGGACGCGATATTTGTCACTGCCTCTTATCAGACAGGACTTGATACGAGGTCAATGACCCAAAGGTCGATTAAATTGGGAATTAGGAAAGGGGAAGGTCGGTCACGAGCCGAGGATCGAGCCTTGCTGGACAATGATGCAGCTCGCTCACCCGAAGGTGGCCCAACCGAAACCTGGGGCCTTACGGCGTCAAGTCGACCTTTGTTGGACTGTGCCTGTACCAGCAGTATCTATTGACCGTCCCACCATCTGGACGAGTGTGACACAAGGACTTTTTAAGGTGGGTCCGGGTGCAGGGACACATACGCTCGCATTTCCCAAAAATGTCTCGGGCCCCGTTGGCATACCATTAAAGAGTGTCGCCAGCCGATAAACCTAACTCCTCCAAGGAGGGTTAAAGCCTGGGGGGTGGCCCTCTGAGGCTCAAGGTATGTCCAGTGACGAGACATATCCGACCAGATCCGTGCCGCTGACACCACGGCCGGCCGCAGTGTGTCCCATCTACTGGATTCTGCTGATTGAAATCAGCGATATTTCTAGGCCATCCCACTATCTGGACGAATGTGGCGCAAGGCCCTTTTTAATTTGGGTCCGGGCCCAGGTCTGTAGCCTAGACGCACCCGGCATTCCCAAAAATGCCTTGGGCCCTGTCAGCATTCCCCTAAAAAGTGAGGGACGGACCTCTGAAGCTCAGCGGGCACGATGACGGACTGCTGAAAGGGGCTTGTTTATACATGCCGCGTTGACAGAGAGTTCGTCTATAGAAAATAAAAGTGGAAATACAGTCCTTCTTTAGCCTGAGATAGGCTTTTAAAGATAATCCACTTTATTTTGATAGAGTGACTTTCGAACGACGGGCACAATTAATCTTGTAAAAATGTAGTTTTTTTCTCTTTTTTAGATGAGCTACGAATGGTTTCATCATTTCTGGACGTAGACGGATGTAGAGTAATCTGATTTGTTCACGTTTTTCGACGGCTAACGACAACCTAAACCAATGGCAGAAACGAACGAAAATTTACCAGAAACAAAAAAGGAGAAAACAAGGAGATTTTGAATGATTGGAGGAAAAATTATTTTCAAAATTTTCCAAATAATTGATTAATTTATTCTTCTCTCAAATGATGTTTTATTCAAATAAGTTTTTAAAGAATTTGAAAAATAATACACTCAGATAAGAAAAAAAAACTTAAAACAGATTTTTAATCTTTCTCAGTTTGTTCGTTTTTGTTTTGTTTTGTTTTATTTAATCTTAATCTGATTTAATTCTATTTCTTATTTAAATTTTAATTTTGATTTTAATTTCATGTTAATTTTTTTTTTTTTTTTTGAGAGCGACTGGACGAGACATGAATTTTACGGCTAAAATTTCCAGATTCAAAATTGCTTCAAAGTTGCTTTTAACTTTAAATAATTCAATTTTATCAAAATAAAAGTTTCTTTGAAGAATAAGCAACTGTAGAAATTTTAGTAAGGAACTGGTGATCCTGTTTCACCGAACAGCAACAGCCCCTTGGTGTCACGTGCCGTCCATCATAAAAAGGAGCTCCACTAGAGGCTCTCTCTCTCTCTCTCTCTCTCTCTCTCTCTCTCTCTCTCTCTCTCTCTCTTGGTTCCACTACCAACACTGTTAGCACAGGTCCTTTTCGTAGCAGCCCCTTGACGGCATACTTTTGGTACCTTCCACCACCGGGACCCAAGAGCGACGAACGCACGTGCAGAGTTTAAAGGAACAGGACGCACGGACAGTTAAGTTCCAGCAGGCATTTTATCTGCAAACCCACTTTACCTACTTTACCTTCACAAACCTTATCAAACCTACTTTACCTTCAAACACCTTTACAAAACCTTACAACCTTCACAATACCTAACTTTACTTTATCTTGCACCTTGAACTCTTACTTGAACTCTCTTTTTTTAACTGTTACTTACACATTCGTTGTTTGGTGTAAAACCCTGTTTATTGTTGTTGTTGTTGTATATAAATTTTGTTGCATGTATAAGTCGTTCGTCCCTTTCTTCAAAGCTGTCACCAATTCTCTACTGCTGTTAAGTACGGTTTATTCTTTTACAAAACGTAGGAATACAACGGGCTTTTCGGGGTACATAAAAATCCCTATACAATAGAGAAATTATCTATAACAGATCGATACGTAAACGATAGCGTAGTACGGATATGTGCCATTGCTTTCTCATGAATTATTTACCCTTGGTTTCTATCGAATTATTATTGACATTTCTGATATAAAAATTAGCTATAAAAGATTAAATATAACTAAATAGATGAATCAAAATAAAGAATGAAAGAATTGCTGCTTCTGGTTACGGTAACGAGTATACGCGTGACTGGTAACGTGACGCCGATGAATAAAAAATAACGTGATTCATCATGTAATGAGTCCCTGATGAATAGCCATCTTTGTTGGAAGCAATTTGTTAAAAGGGTTTGTGTGACCTATCAATTCTCTAATTTTTTCTTTTTCTTTTTCTTTTAAATTCATTTTTAATTTGAAAGAATGTTAATAGCCCTGTCAACGAGACTTAGAATACATTGACTGTATCCTCTGCAGGGGGGTAAGACCCTCCCCCTCACACACACAAAACAAAAAAAAAAACAGGTGTTCTGGGTATGACACAAAACTACATCTGACGGATTCTGGGGAGTGTTAAGTCTTCCCTTCATTGACATTACTCCCAGGTTCGCTTTGACCCATTAGGTTCCCATCCATGAGTACGGGGATTAAATAAGAAATAAAAAATAACAATAACATAAAAAATAAAATAAACAGGAAATAAAATAGATATTAGAATAACAATCACCCAGAGGGTGTCTGACAAGAAGCGCAATCCATGCATACCTGAAAAGATAGGCTACCTGTCCCCAAAAGAAACTCTATCTCAGAATCCATTACCACCTCGACCGAGACGGACGGCTCCTTTTTCTCTGGACAGCCAGTTGGAGCATATGTGTCTGCTAAGGCCTCTGGCCAAAGATCGTATTATGTCTCCTGTTCGTAGCAGCATCAGATGAACACACTTACTGAACATAAACATACAATGCAGACCCTCAACCCCCTATACTCCATAGAGACGATTCACAATTCGCCAAAAAGGTTCCTGAGATTTCTCTAACGCCTCGACTAAAAAGCACGGATATTTCTACTGGCTTAGGAAAAGAATCCGCCCCACAAAATTGTCGTAAACACCGAAAACAGAATTTGAGTTTTATATCATCTCAATCTCTTTCCTTTCCGTCCTTCATTCCTTTGCAGTTTCAACAAACAAAAAGATGATAAGAAGTGAATGTGGATAAGAAGAAAAAGTCAGTTCCTAACGTCATAATTCCCAACACACACTAAACCATCTTCTACCCCATATGAGTCAACTAGATCTGTTTGAAAATTATTAGCATTCAATAGAAATACTTGTAGCCATATTACTGTAGGATAATAAATTATCATTAAATAGGATTGGTTACTTGAAACAATTTGATTGTGTATAAATTATTAGTATTAGAAAATGTTGTATAGCCACCTAATACATATACATCTGCATGCAGAATCATAACTACGACACAATAAAGACGAGCGAACACAGTCTTTTAGAAAAATATACCACTCACTTTATTGAAAGGGTTGTGTGTGGGAGGAAGTTGCAGACCGAACAGAACTGCAACATATTGACCCCCACTCTATTGGCCGTAACCGCGTTTCTTTCCCGTTCTCCTGGGCTACTCAACCGGAGGCCTGGGGGCCCAGCCTCTCTGGGTGCTGGTTTTCTCTACCGCATCTTATCTCCAACTCGTCTGATCTCCAAACTGATTGAACTTCCTGTGCACTGAGTGATATAATAGTTCAACGTCCACCTTCTTCTTGTGGGTGTCACAAATCGCACTCATTCAACCCGTCCACGGTCAAGGTTATAATATCCTGATATTCCTCGACCGGATGCACCTGTTATTTACATAGGTGCATTTCTTATTTTGACAGCTTGCCCGGGTCGGTGGTCAATATACAACAAAAAGAATACTTAATACTGTTTCACCCTACCATCCATTCTGTACAGATATGGACAATCTTAATCAGACACTTACTTCTGAACTTCCCTGTGTCAATTGTCCTAGGTATGACCCTAAATTGTCTCTGATGATGAAGCCAGAAAATCTTGAAAGAAGAATGAGTGATGATCAAATTGAAACTTTCATCATGATGAATGAAATTTCTAATTATGACAGATGTTTTTTTCAATATTTATCCACGAACTGGAAATTTACTGTCAAGACAGATTTTAAAAATGAAGTCTACTAACCAAATATTTTGGGAATAAATTGCTTAATCAGATGAAAAACACCAATAGTGTAAAAATGTTAAGATTAAATTGGAGGAATTCAGAAGAAATGGTAAGAAAAAGAAATTAAGAGGTTTTTTAGCTGTTGAATGAATTACTTTATATATATATATATTCCCCCATGGGGGTTGAGCCCTCTGGTGAAGGAATTTTCGGCTGCCGCTCGCATAATGCAAAGCTCTTCGAAAGAATTGAGCACTCTGGTAGCCGATAGGGTATAAAAAATGTAAACAAACGGCTGCTGCTGTTACTACATAATACCATAAAAATTCCCTTTGCCAAACGTGGTACGCTTGTTGGTCGAGTGGTCTGAGACTTAGTCTAACGTAAAGTTGGATGGGTTTCGATCCCGGCCTCGAGCGTCCTACTTGTCTAGCCATACTGAAGAGTTCTGATAGAACGAAACAGTCTGTTTGTGGATGACAATATATATATGTGTGTACGTATATATTTGTGAAAGAAAGTTTATATATATATATATATATAAACTTTCTTTCACAAACATAAACTACTCATTCAGCACCTCCTTATCCTCGTACATAAGGCACCCAAAAGACACAAACATCTCTCCTACAATCACATGGGAGATACTAAAACAACCCCCTGCCTGCAACAAAATATCAAAAACATGCCCCTTTGCCTCCACGAAAAATTAGCCATCATAACCTACCCATCACAAAATACCTTACAGAATAAGAAATCTGAAACCCTTTCAAAATGTAGGCACGAGAACAAACAACTTCTCTCTCACTTCGACCCATACAGATAACCCATCTAACACCTCCAATAAAAATAAAATAAAATAAAATAGATAATAATCAAACGACACCACACCATCCCTAAAGCACCGTAAGTACCATTTTCCTCCACCAACCATCACACCTGCCACAATATATGTACCATCTTTCTCCATTAACCCCCATACCCTTCTCCATACGCCTCCACACTCTGTTAAATTTATATTTTTATGAGCGTTAATAATAGGCCTCAACACTCTACATTCATCTTATCTACCACGTATACTCTAAGCCTGTAAGTCATACAACGTTAACAGAAAACAGATAAGTATTAAAAATAACCATGACAACCCCCCAACTAGTACCCATACCTCCCAAACCCACCATCTATTTCCGTAATTTTATAATGTCAACACTTTGCTCTTCCGTTATAACCATCATCGTACATGGTAATACAAACTATTATTGTAACCCCTTCATTATTTTCATTATGTACGTACGATCACAGATAACTATAGTATATATAGTATATACGCAACATTTCATCAAATTATTATTATATTGTATTCTAGCCCAAATCTCTTCCCTACATATTATACCAACATTGTACATAGTATATTGTAATACAGTATATCCCTACCCCTTGATATTTATGTAATTTACAAAGCGCTTTGCTTTGATGTGGCACAAGGCCGAATGAATGGGGCGCCCAATGAGACTCGAACTCACTCGTGTAGGTCTGCTAGTCTAGCTTGCTAACCGTTACACCACCAGAGGTGCCCTTGATATTTATTGTGATTCTGGTCTACCATACTATACCCGCTTAAATACGCTTACAAATCAAATCATTGTCTACTTCCACATGGACCACTTATACATACAGAAATAGTAAGGAATTCTTTCGCAATAATGAAGTAGCAAAATAAGATACACAAGACTAACATCCGGTAAAAACAACGCGCGGTGCATATGCACAATATATCACTCACACACATACACACACATTCACACACACACACACACACACACACACACACACACACACATACACACACACACCTACAATCACACAAAGTTTCGTACAAAATTCCAACGGTTTTTGACTGTATTTTTCGATTTTCGATTCATTTCATTTTGTTAACTGCCTGATGATTGTTGTTTTGTAAAAACTCCATGAAACCCAAGGGTCGCCGACTAAATTCCATGGCATTGAATATATAAATCTATTATATATGTATTTATTATTATTATTATTATTATTATTATTATTATTATTATTGTATAATTGCTCAATCCTAGATATTGAGCACTCTCCATATTATATTGCACTTGGTATACCAGAATCCCACTAAGTGATTTAGTGACAACCAACACTGGTATATATATATATATATATATATGGGGATATTTTATTTATAGAGTATATGTTCTTGGTAAAGAATCTTTTTTTCCCTTTTCATCTTTATTTTTTTTAATGTCGACGTGAGACGTTCTCAAATAATAATAATAATAATAATAATAATAATGATAACAAGAAAAGCTTTTTTGGTCAATCAGAAGGCATCACAGACTGTGACGGCGGCCACTTTCTTGATTCCCTCAAAAACATATAAGTAATCCGTATTCCACGATTAATCAGTTCTCTTTCTTCTATTCGGACCGACTGGCTGGTATTCGTGCCAGGGAGTTGTAACTGCATACTATAACACTTTGGCCTCCGGGGACCACCCTCCAGGACTTTGCCTGCTTGCAGGACTAAGTCTATTTCTTGATCCTTGAGGTGCCCCAAAAGGTGAATGCCGCGCATGAGTTTCGATTCGTGCGCAGCCCTCACCATAAAACGACCTTGTGCCATATTCTAACAGCTCTCACCATAAAACGACCTTGTGCCATATTCTAACAGCCCTCACCATAAAACGACCTTGTGCCATATTCTAACAGCCCTCACCATAAAACGACCTTGTGCAATATTCTAACAGCCCTCACCATAAAACGACCTTGTGCCATATTCTAACAGCCCTCACCATAAAACGACCTTGTGCAATATTCTAACAGCCCTCACCATAAAACGACCTTGTGCCATATTCTAACAGCCCCCACCATAAAACGACCTTGTGCCATATTCTAACACGGTGGGATATCAGTTCTCATTCTTGCAGTCCTCCTCACGATATGGCTTCCGTGACCCTCTCAACGGACGGACATGAATAGCGGGCGGAATGCATCCTTTCGGGACTTAGCCACTTCATCTCACACATGCACGATGAACAGTCCATAGCAAGTAAGTTTATTCTTGAACACTTACCGAGAACTCAATTCTCGTAGGACAGACGTTCAACAATTTAGCTTTGCTATAAGTCCTCTTTTCTCAAAAAGAAACAAATTTATGTCTTGCATATTTCTGTATATAAACTTCGTCCAATTTGTTGACTCTAGAGTTGTTTGTTAATATTTCTTCCACTCCTCTATTCGAGTAGGTAATACAATATTCATGTCAACACACACACACACACACACACTCTCTCTCTCTCCCCCCCCCCCTCTCTCTCTCTCTCTCTCTCTCTCTCTTTCTCTCTCTCTCTCTTGGTTATAGACAAATATAACACTGGTATCAGCATGTGAGCAAGGAACGAGGAGGAGACGAAAATCCTTTTGTCGTTACCAATAATTAAAATAAAATGAAATCGCCACTTTCTTATCTTCCACGTTTCGTTCACGAGAAACACTGGAACACACACACACATACACACACACATTATATATATATATATATATATCACATACGCTCAAACATAGTACCTCTTCTCAAGAATTGAGCACTCCCGGTAGCTTATAACGTATATGTCAAAAGTTATAGGCAGAAAATTCGTTCATTAACGCTGTAAATGACTATGGCTCTGGGTTCGATCCCAGCTTGAAGCATTTTACGTGTCTAGCCACATTGAATAGTTGTGATACAATGAAATAGTGTACCTGTGGAAAACAATATATATATATATATATATATATATATATATATATATATATATATATATATATTCCTTTGTTTTACACCGAAGGCGTTGAAAAAAATGAAAGTTCAGAAATCTACAAATTACTCTCGCAATATAGAAGCCCAATTCAGAACCTTACAACCCTTTCACAGTTCAAGGGAAATTAGAGCTGTCTACTCACACGTTTTCACAAGATTTTATCCTTTATTTTGAATGTTGTTTGTGAGCCACATATGGCCCTCAAACATGTCACAGAAAGCTCTGAGAACCACAAGTGAATTCCAAAATAGTGAACGAGTATTTTTCTCGTTCTTGCAATCCTCCACACGTTGTGATTTCCATGACCCCCTCAACGGATAGACATGAATAGTGGGCGGAATACATCCTTTCGGGACCAAGCCACTTCATTTCACACATGCACGACTAACAGTCCACAGCAAGTTTATTGACACAGAATAAACTGTTAAATCCTGGGGAAAGGCAATCGAAGAACTATAGAATAGGATGGCGGTATCTCCTGCATAGGGATATAACCCACACAAAAAGGGGTGTGTCCTGGATATGACGCTAAACGGCATCTGATGGTGAGGCTCCAGTTCTGAAGATCTAGGGAAAGTGGAATACCCCTTTATTGCCATCACATTTAGATCCACTGTGACCCGGGTTGGTAGTAACTGTTAGAATACCATCTATGGTTTAAATAGATCTGTTTATTATTATAAATACCAATCTTTTTCCGCCCAGTCGGCTGGGGCTGTAGAATACACCGACTGCTTCTCTGTAGAGTAGTAAGACACCCCCACAACGAGTGTCCTGGATATGACATTAAACAATCTAATGATAAGGTTCCAGTAATGTTGGTACTTTGGGGAATTAGGAGGACTCCTTCATTGGCATCGCTCCTAGATCAACTCTGGCCCGGATTAGTAGTAATTGATAGGGTTCTATCTATGGGTCAAATAGAACTAAACTGTGTACTTATACTAAACTGAAATTGCTTTAAAAAGAACTGTTTTGACATTTAAACTGCGTACTTACGCTAAATTAATTGTTTGAAATTGAACTGTTTTGACATTCAAACTGTGTGTAAACAAAATCTATACTTAGCTACAAGCGTTGGAAAAATGAAAGTTTGAAAATCTTTAAATTACTTTAGCTACAGGCATCGACGATATACCTCCTGAATTATAAAGGACAAGAAAATTTGACCACATTCGTCTTCGGTTATCGAGTTGCATATAAACAAAGCACAACAGAGAAGTGGACGAAAGGTTGCATCCTCTTCTTCTCCAAGAAAGGTGACCGCAAAATCACAAAGAACTACAGGGGCATAACCTTTTCTGCTATAGCTGCATAGATTTATAATTCCCTGCTTCTCAATTGTATCAAACCTGAAATCAAGAAAATCCATGGGAAAAATCAGAATGGCTTTGGGAGAAATCGATCTATAACAGCGCAGATTTTGACTATCAACCGAATCATCGAAGGAGTACGCGCAAAAAATCTCGAGGCAACACTATAGTTCATAGATTTTTCCAAAGTACTTGATTCCATACACAGAAGGACTTGCATATGGCAGTAATGGTAATGAAAGTGTATTCGACATTTCTCAGAGCACAACGAATGAAGTCTCACCACCGGGTGATCTTCTAAAGAAGCAAACACTCCTGTGGGTCAGGAAAAAATTTCATTGTCGAAACCTGTTGAAACTCTTCTCGACTCTCCAAACGGGCGTTCACCTCAATAATGACCGCTTGTATGGCAAAGACCGAAACCCAACCTGGACGCACCCAGTAAACGTGGGAGAACAATAAAGAATCATAAAACCAGAAACCGAACAACACGACCCTCAGAAAATTTGATCTGAGCTATTCATGAGCTAAATAAGAAAAGCTGACTTGTCTCAACAAGCAAAAAAGGACACCGAAAGCAGCAGTCAGGGCAAACATGTCTGGCAAGTGGCTTTTACCTGTGATGGTCGGTGCGACAAACCTCCAACAGTTTTCCCTCACGTAGATTTTTACACGTGATCCTACAACTCTGGTACGTCACATATCTCTGAACGAACGCACGAACGACATCCCGAACAATGATGATGATGATCATCATCATCATGTCGTGCTGCTAGCACGGATATCCCTGACCCTCTCTCGTCACTTCTCCCTATCATTCATCCCTTCTGGCAGGTCTTCAGGGCTACATCCCGTATCCTCACATAACTGCTGTATGTATGTTCGAGCTGGTCGTCCTTGCTTCTCCAGCAGTGTCCTGCATGTCTGGTTCGTCT
Source organism: Sepioteuthis lessoniana (assembly GCA_963585895.1). Classification (NCBI taxonomy): domain Eukaryota; kingdom Metazoa; phylum Mollusca; class Cephalopoda; order Myopsida; family Loliginidae; genus Sepioteuthis; species Sepioteuthis lessoniana. Next base: position 25,531,822 of record OY757935.1, read on the forward strand.
AACTTGGATAGTTTTCGTGATGGGAGGCAGGTGGCCGTATAGTTAATGCCTTGTGGAGTGTTGCCGCCAGGACTTGTTCAATATTGCTCGCAACATTCTTGTGTAATTGACGTCTAGCTTCTTCTCCAGCCGTTTAGTTAGCGTCCAAGTAGTGCATCCATATAGCAGTATCGATTCGACCGCTGACTGGAAGAAACTGCGTTTCATTTTTTTTTTCTTCTTTCTTTTCTGTTTTCCAGGCACTGCACATTATTATGTTACGTCTCACTCTTTTCTGATTTGTGAACCTCATAGGACCCTAAAACGACTACATTCGTACAAGGCCTATCCTCACACGCTATATATACATATATGTATATATACTCGTGTGAGGGGAGGGAGAAGAACATATACAAATATGAAAAAGCACAAGGTCTTTAGAGGATGATTTTATTCATAATTTGAATTATTTCGAACTGCTCCCTCCCGTTACATCGCAAACTCTGTTATCCCCTTCTCTTGGGCACGATTATTAATTTACTTATCGAAAACTCTGGTGATTTACTCAAGAAAATAGATTATATAAATTGTGGGGATTCGGGTGTTCACAGATTAGCGAGTCAGGAAAGACAGAAACTAACATGACATCTGAAAGAAGTATTATTTTAACTATAGTACAGGGTTGCAAAAAATGTCTGCGGCTTAAAATTGAGGTAGTAAATTCATTTATCTGAAACCGATATGGACAAAGAGTCCATATGAAAGGTAAATAATTATTTAACGTGTGGTTCTTGACGGCTCCTTTGCTGTTCACTGCTTGACTTTGAAGCGGTGTTGAAAAAACGTCTTATCATCTTGAAGACAGTAACAAAAAGAGACAGAGGATTCGTTATTTGGTGCTAATTCAAGGTGGGGTGTCATTGGTTAATTTGAAAGGTGTCTAAAACCAATCGAATAAGGGGATTTGAATCCTCAGTTAACAATGAAATAAAGCAAAGGGGATAGTCTATTGTCTTAACGTATATTCTTATAAAACATAGAAAACACACACACAAGCACACATACGCATACTACCAGCCAAAATTATTTGGCCACCCTCAAAAATTCTTATTTTCCATCCCAAAATTGTTATTTTTAATGAAACAAGTTAAGCACCTTAATGGTTTATATACTAAATACAAGTCTTCCAGAGCCACATTAAATGCAAATTAAACGAAAAAGACATTTAAAAAGTTCTAAAATTTTTCATTCATCAAATTTACCCTTTTTGGCTACGATCACTGCTTCACAGATTCTCGGTATTCTTTCTACCAAAGACTGGAGGTAAACAGATTTCATGTGAGAGTGTTATATTGTCATCTACAGCATCATAACGACACAATAATAAAGACGCAAGAAGATTTCTTTAGAAAAATATTGTACCTCTCACTTTATTGCAAGGGTTCGAAAAGGGTTACTCAAGGTTTGCGTGTGAGAGGGAGCTGGAGACCGAATGGAACTGCAATATTTTGACCTCCACTCTTATGGCCGGCAACGTTGTGTCTTTCTCGTTCTCCAGATGCTCAACCGGAGGCCCAAAGGCCCACTCTGCTGGGTGATGGCTTTCTTTACTGCATCTTATCAGCATCTTCTCTGGACCCCAACTCATCAGGGCCCCAAGCCCCTTCGGCCTGGTGTGGCTTTCCCTAACACATCTTTTCCATCTTTCTCCAACTCTAACTGGAACTCTGTCTTGACTGAGTTATATAATAGTTCAACGCCCACTCGGTCGCCCACTCGGTCTTTGGAATCGAATGTTGGATCGTCGTCAAGCGGAAATAACTGTCATGCAGTTCACAGGTCACTCTCTTCCGGTGCATCAGTCTATGAGTGTATCATGGGATTTACCTTGTCCCATTTAATCAGCCAAATCCACCCACGCGATCTCTTTCGATTACTGGCCATTGGAATGTGTCATTTCCTTCCGGTGCATCACTTTGTAATGGCATGTTTGCTTGGGCCGAAGATCAAAATACAAGAGTTGACAGACATGAACCGTACTTGTGGCTTGTTTAGCTCTTGTTTAGTTCATCACACACCAGTTCAATGGGATTTAAGTCTACTGATTGCGTTGACCAAGACATCAGTTGAAGGATGTTCTGTTCCTCTTTGCTTTTAATGTACCCCTGGCAGAGTTTACTTGTATGCTTTGGGTCATTATCTTGCACGAATACAAATCCTTGGCCCACAAGCCGCGCTGCAGATGGAATCGTGTGATGCTGCAGTATGTTGTGATAACCGGTCTGATTAAATTTGCCCTACACCTGGTACAAGTACCCGACTTTGCAATTGGCAAAAGCCCCCCACACACACACACACACACACACCGTAATAGAGCTTCCTCCATGCTTTAAAGTTGGTATAATACAGGGAGCTGCAGCTCTTTCACTAACCCTACGCCGCACCGAGACTCTCTTATTTGACTCAAAAATTTCGAACTTTGATTCGTCAATCCAAAGGAATTTATTCCACTGCTCTATTGTCCAGTCTTTGTGCGCCTTGGCCCACTGGAGCCTTTTTCCATATAGGCCAGCTTCACGGAGTCTTCTCACGGTGGATATTGACAAATTTTTTTTCACGACATTCGTTCATTTGTGCCGTGATGTTTGAAGCAATCAGCCTTCTGTCACGTTAGCTGGTGACTCTGATGAAATTGTCCTCTGCATAGGTAAAACAGGTAGTATCTAGCAAGTAGTCATTCAACACAATATAGTCTAATGTGAGTTCAAGTGGTTGTATAATCCAACTTTCGGAAAATGTTTTATTCATGCTCAGTACTAAAGGAGAAAAACGCTTTCAAATCAATTTTTCAAAAGATATTAAAATCAGAAATACCAAAATCAGAGTTATTGAGATAACTTGTACTTAGTATGATAAATAAAACCATTATGGTGTTTAACTTCTTTCGTGGTGTAATGGTTAAAGCGATGGACTGCGGAATCGTAGTACGCGAGTTCGTACTCCAGTCGAGCCATTACGTTCACTTTCAGGCAAATACCCTTAGGAAAGGTAAGAACCCCCTTATCCTCCCAGCTATGGGTTAAATAGTACCACTACTGTTCTGCAAGGAGAATGGCTTTGGCATTAAATAACCTACAAAGGTTGATATGCCATTAAACAAAAGAAACTAAACCTTAACTTTTCATTAAAAATAACTCTCTTTGGATGAGAAATGAATTTTTGACGGTGGTGAATACTATATATAATACCAGTCGAAAGTAGTAATTTACTAAGCTTTTTTGCTTATATGTGACACAAGGCCATGTGAATGCGGCACCCAATGAGACTCGAACTCAGTCGTGCAGGTTTGCGAGTCTAGTTTGGTAACTATTATACAGTATTTCGTCACCCTGAATTAAATTCCCTCGCTTACATTGAGACTGTTGATGGCTGTTAGTTTATGCTATTAGGCTGATGTAAAGTTGGCCTGGTTTCAATCCCAGCTTGAGGCGTCTCGCGTATCTAGCCACACTGATGAGTTGTATATATATATATATATATATATATATATATAAGCTTTAAACTAGTTTACAATATATTTATTGGAGATGGAGGTGAAATACTTTCGACTGGTAATGTGTATATATATATCTATATACACTACCAGTCGAAAGTATTTCGCCACCCTCAATTATATATATATATATATATATATATATATATATATATATATATATATATATATATATATAAGCCTCAAACCACCAATTTACAATAGATTTATTGAAGATGCCCTCCCCGTGACTCAGTGTTCAACGTACTGAACTGCAACATCGTAGAAAGCGAGTTCGAGCAGTTACTTCTCTTTTAGGCTAATACCCTTGAGAAAGGTATGAACCTCCTTATCCTCCGGATACCGGTTAATAGTACCACTACTGTTCTTCCTCAAGGAAGTGTTCAGCAATAACCCACAGTGTTTGATATGCCATTAAACAAAAAACAAGCAAACCATTCATTGGAAAAGACTTCTATTATTTCTTTCTCCTTTATTACCAACTTTTATACTGTTGAAATGATTCATATGCCCCCAATGTTAAAATAATTTATTTCAACTTACTCTTAAACTTTCAGAGGGGGTGTCCTCGTGGTGTAATGGTTAAAGCGGTGGACTGCGGAATCGTAGTACGCGAGTTCGTACTCCAGTCGAGCCATTACGTTCACTTTCAGGCAAATACCATTAGGAAAGGTAAGAACCCCCTTATCCTCCCAGCTATGGGTTAAATAGTACCACTACTGTTCTGCAAGGAGAATGGCTTTGGCATTAAATAACCTACAAAGGTTGATATGCCATTAAACAAAGAAACCAAACCAAACTAAACTTTCAGAGAAAAAACGGAAAGATTAAATTTATTGTTGAAACCTCTTCATATTAATATTGTCATTGTGGTCTGTTTAGTTTAATTGACAAAAGAGAAGACGAGATTGTTAAGGGAAGCAGAGTTACTGCCCCTGAATCTAATTACGTGACATTTTAAAAGTGGCAAAGTAAATAGAAGTATTTAATAAGGAGCCCAGATGAGGAACAGCCCAGTCGGCTGAAACTGTAGAATACATCAACTGCGTCTCTGCTGAGAGGAAAGACCCCCCAACCAGTATCCTGGATATGACATTAAACTATCTGATGGTGAGGCTTCAGTCTTAAAGCTTTTAGAAATGTAGAGTACACCTTCATTGCCATAGCTCCTAGGTTCGCTCTCCCCTGGTCCTATCTAAGAGTCAAATAGAACTGTTTGACATTTAAAATGTGTCCAAAAAAGGACTTTCGCTAAACTGAATTGTCAGAAATAGAACTGTTTAAACATTTAACTGTATGTAAAGAAATAACTGATACTTAATTGAATTGTTAGTAATACATAGCAATACTTTGACCATTTAATCGTGTGAAAATAAAATTATTATGTGCGGAATACTTGGAACCATCTGTGTGCAAACGAATGAGTTATGTTAAATAAAATTATTAGTGTTAAATAGCAATACTTGAAACACTTTAACTATGAGCCGAAATTGAATTATTGGTATTACATAGCAATACTTGGAAATATTTCACTGAGTACGAATGTATAGTGCAGAATAGAATAATTAGTGTTAAATATCAATACTTGTTATCACTCCAGTGTGCAAACAAATAATTATTATTGAATATAATTATCAATGTTAGCAATAATTGAAACCATTTAACTGTGTAGAAACAATAGCAATACTATTCATTTACGAATCATATGCATATCTATTAAAGAAATGATTGATGTTAAATTGTTACTGTTTGATAGAAATACTTGAAGCCATTTAACTGCGTACAAAAAGTGAGCTCAAGCTCGCTTAAAAATGTTATTTGCAAAATGTATTTACAAATCATATGTTTAATATGTATACGCATAGAGAAGATTTGGCATAAAATGCATGATAAAAAAATTAATATTAAAGAACCTTTCGAACAGAGCAGACGTACTTTCTGTCCGCTCTCTTCGTAGCAGCAGAAGCACAACACCATGAGGAAAAGCCTTCTAATTTATGGACCTCTTGAGTCTACTCTCTTAAACCAAGGGTTCCCCGTTGAACATGAATTAGTTGCATGTAATCTGCCACACACAGGAACACCTTCATGTCGCCTCTAACTTTTGCTATGTCTACAGCGTCGCGCAATTTCGCTTAGATATCCAGCTACCTCATTCCTGGGCAACATTATCTGGAGACTTTCATGCCTCTCTCCTACAGCAACCAGGACCACACATTTATGGGTGACTACATCATTCCTGTCCTTAACCAGCAAACACGACTTTTGCTACACCTATAGCGACCATATCCGGCTCAGACATTCAACAATGCCTTAACTGTAGCGATGCACATTCGCTCTGGCATTTAGCTGCTATAATTCCTTCTAAACTCAATAACTATTTCTTTCGTTGCATTGTCACATCTAAGAATTTTGGAATCTGTTTTCATCGCTGACTAACTGCCAAATTAGTCCACACGAAAAAAAAGTTTTGTAGTTATGCATCTATGTTACCGCGATAAAGCCGAACTTTCACGAGCGTTTCCGGGCCGATAACGGAAAGAATCGGGCTATGCCGAAACGCCTAGCCAATCAAATTTAAGCAAGCAGACGATAAAATAATTCAATCAATTTGTTGACAAAGTTACGAGAACAGTATTATTCAAGCAATTTTAAACATGAACTTATCGCAGCTAAGCGATAAACTACAATCTGTGGAAAAAGTGATACAATTCTGCCAAGAAAAAAAAACTGGGGCTGATGCACTTATTGTACCGGGCTATTTTTAAATAGTATTTTCAAGTTAAATTCAAGTGTTACGATATCTTCTTTTTTTTTTTAATTGTTAGGTGAAAGTACAGAATAGTTACAAAACATCCTCCCCTCCCCATGTTAAGAAAGGGTTTCTAAATAATCACGTTATTATTTCAGTGAGGTACATGTGAGCACCCTTGCCATTTAAAAAAAAATGAGAAAAGGCTATGTTTGGAGATGGTCTTCATGCGTTGTGTCGGCATATTCCGATGCTTTCCGTGAACGACCCGGAAACACTCGTGAAAGTTCGGCTTTATCGCGGTAACATAGGTGCATAAGTACCAAAACTGGTTTTAATTAACAGAACTGTCATTTCAGATGTGTTAAAGCCGGTTTTATTTACTTATTGTAATAGTATGACCCCAGTTATCACCCCAAGTGAAGGACAGAGAGAGAGAGAGAGAGAGAGAGAGAGAGAGAGATGACAGTCTAGCTAAGTCTCTTGTTTTCCTTTAATATTACTACACTTATCGGCAGTTCGTGATTTATTACTGACTTGCTAAGTCCCTTTTCTTCTAAAGAATAGTAATCAAAAGCGTAATAATTTGTATGTTTTAATGATAATAAATTCTGGAAAAAGGTCTAATTTTATGTTGACTATCTTCCGAAATATTGTCCAATGAAAAAACACTCTTACAAAACAAAAAATAAAAGTATTTTTTCAGATGAAATACGTAAATATAAAATTATTCATATTTATTTATTTATTTATTTAGTATTTTTACATTAGTTAACAAAATTCAGGTCACCAGGATGTCAATTTTAAAACTCTAAAAAAAACGTTTAACTTTAACTTTTTTGCGTTTATTAACCATATTCTTAGAAGAATAAGCAACAAAAATGAATAAAATAAAATAAAAATGCCTTGAAGGGCAATATTGTTCCTACTTTTACCGTTTTTTAAAGTTAAAAAATAAGGCATCCGTATAAACAAAATAAACATAACTGAAGTGGATATATTTTTGGACGTTATAATTCAATTTGGAAAAGTTGAATTCGCTTCCTCTTTTGCTTCCCAGCACGCGGAAAGAAGAGGAAGCAACTACGATGGCTATAGACATTGACTACAGCAAGTAGCTAAAGTGGATACACTTTTGGACTTTATGGTTCAACTTCGAAAAGTTGAATTCAATTTTTCGTCCTAATCCCAGCATATACATCATGGGAGAAATTATGCGCTTAAGCAAAGTCCGGAGGAAATATCAGGAAAAGGTATTTCAAACATTCAGCTCTTTATAACCGTTTTCCAGCCAAAGTTCCTGAAGTGAAATACGAGAATCTTAAGAAGAAACAGAATTTTAAGAAGCCATTACCACCTACATATCGGTCTACTCTTAAGAAAGGAAAATTGTTGTTGCTGGCGAAAGAAAATTGACAAAGCTTGAAGCCTTTGCACCCTGTAAGAAAAGGACATCATAGTTTCGAGGGTGAGAAACTTGACAAAGGCTTGAATGTTATATACTCATTTGCCGTATCATAACGACTCAATAATAGTAAAGACAGACGCACACAGAAAGACGCATGAAGAAAGGAAGCAGGAAGACTTCTTTAACAATATTTTACCTCTCACTTTATTGCAAGGGTTCGAAAGGGTTGTTCAAGGTTTGCATGTGAGAGGGTGCTGGAGACCGAACATAAACTTCATATTTTGACCCCACTGTTATGACCGTCACGTTGTGTCTTTCTTGTTCTCCTGATATTGGGGTCAACTCCATCGGGGCTTTCCGAGGGACCCCTCGGTCGGGTGTGGCTTTCCCTACCACATCTGGTCTCTACTATCTGGAACCCTCCTGAAAACTGCTTTGGCACCCAACTCAACTCAATTATATAATAATTCAACGCCCACACGATCGCCTACTGGATCTTTGAAATCGAATGTTTAATCGTCATCAAGCGGAAATAACTGTCATGCAGTTCAGAGGTTACTCTCTTCCGGTGCATCACTGTAGTGGCACAATGGGACCTTCACCTTGACCCATATCATAAGCCTTAATCCGCCCACGCGATCTCTTTCGATTACTGGCCATTGGAATGTGTCACTTCCTTCCGGTGTATCACCTTGGAATAGTATTTTTGGGCCGGGTCGAAGGTCAAAATATAACATTCATCCGTTAATTATTTTTCAAAATTCCACATGTGGAATTTTCTTCACGTTCGTCTCCATCACCCCCACATATGTTTTACAGAATAATTTACAAAGGACAATAAATGGCTGAAAATACAAAAAGAATCGCTTGAACTACAGCAAACAAAATCTTACTTAGGAGGCGACCTTCTCTCTTTGTAACACTTGCCCGGCTAATTATTATCTAAATTTCTCTTACTATCTTTGCGTGGTTGGCCATCTTGACATGTATGCATCAAGGTACCATACGGATGCATTTTTTATCTTCTCAACACAACGGGCCCTCCCTCCATAATTCCTTGAAGAAATTTCAAAACCCTAACAGGACCATACTCTGGTCCTAGATCCTGGTCACAAACTTAGTGACCCTGGTCATTCCAGCTATACATTTCGCCTGGATTCCTCATGACCACACTCCAGTTCTTTGCTCAACAGGTTCCTACCTGGAGTAACCGGAGAATTTCATAAACTAAAACACAATATCTTCAAGGCCCAAAGCATTCCACAAAAATCATGGCCCAAAACAACGTATCACAATACATCCGAATGTGTCACAATCTGGCACGCACGCTGTAAACCACCTAAAATAGTCCACGCAAAATACTAATTAGCAATGTGTTACCCATTTTTTTTTTCTTTTCGTTAGGTTTCTGTTTCCATGCCATTGGTTTGCAAGCCCTTGAGGAACATGCCTTACCTGATCAAACCCGCGCCGGGTTTCTTTTCAATTTAATCAGGAACCCTCTTGGCTACCAATATATAGGCACCTCGTCTTTCCCAGATCCGTTTCACTTTACCAAATCACACACGAATCCAAAACACCATCGTGACTGAAAGACTCAGACATCATCCACAAAATTTTGGAGTAGGCCACGCCTTTTTTCTTTTATTCCATCCTCGGAACTCCAAACTAAAAAATAGAACAGCTTCATGGGCCGGCGAATTCTTCGATAGAATTGCTTTCATTGCCGTCTACCTATCAACAATCTGAAACCAATTGGATGAATGTCTGTCCTATTCTCACGTCAGCCACTGATTCCTCAAAACAGAACCCCCCCCAAAAAAAATATTTCCTATTCCACGAAAACCCCAAATTCTAAAAATGGATGGTTTTGGCATTAAATAGTACACGAAGGTTGATATGCCATCAAAACAAAGAAGATAAACTAATTATTCTGGGTTAGAATGAACGTGGGAGTAATTGCAATAAAGAAGTGAGTTTTGCACTCCCGAAGCTCTGGTACAGGAGCCTCATCTTGGAAAATTAAATATACTGTCCTCTTTTTTCGTAGATAAGTTATTCAAAAATATAATTTATAGGGGGACATGTAATTATTTGGTGAATGTGTTTGGTCCCCCAATTTGTAGTTGTATATTTGAAAAAGGTAAAGGATACAAATGATGTGATGTGAAACGACTCGCACAAAAAAAAAAACATTAAAAACAAAGTGGTACAAACAAATTCAAATTTATATTTCAACAATACATGCAATGAAACATTTTAAAACATTACTAGTGTTCTAATACAGTTCGTGAAATATTCCTCTGTGTGTGTGTGTGTGTGTGTGTGTGTGTGTGTAACTAATACTAATACATAAAGACTAAATAACAAAAGTGTCCTATGCGTGTTGACTAAGTATTTCTACTGTTTGTTTCTTTCTGTGATTTGACGAAATTTCTCCGTTTGAACCTGGAAAAAGTTTCACCAACAAAGTATAACAAGGAAGAGAATGGTTGCATGGAGTATACATTTTCGTGTCGGAAGTCAGATGTAAAAAAAAGGATGAGTGTGTTGACTCTGTTAGTCGAAATGGAGAGAACGAGAGTGTTCTCTCTGGAAGTCACACAGGAAACAGTGTGTTGAATCTGTAAGTGAAATTGTGAAAAAGATCTATGTTGACTCTCCAAGTGAAATTGTGAAAACGAGAGTGAATGTTTGAAGATTAGAGTAGTTATAGAAAATTCTTGTCATGGAGTAGGCTCCAAAACCTCGCAAGAAAATTGAAGTTGCTGACCTAGTTTTGAGCACTAACCACATGGTTCTCCCGGCCAATAGGTTCCCGAGACTGATTAGTATACTGACGTCCACCGTCTTTGTTTCAGGAATAAGTGGCATAACGTCCATTTTAAAATATAGGAGTGTAAATCCTTTAACTTAAAATGTAATATGAGCAATGTTTTAAAAAAGAAAACAGAAATGTAGTGTCTAGCCTCATTGAAGAGTTATGATACAACGAAACAGTCTGTCTGAATCAAAAATCTAAAAGAAAATTAACAGGAGTTCTTCAGATCCAACATGAAAAGATCTGAAGAAATCCTGTTAATTTTTTTTTTTTGCGGGAGGGGTAGTTTTTGATTCCTATCAATGCTCTTAACAGGATGGAAATAAATTTATGATCCTAATGTGACTGAACATTGGTTTTTTTCTTTAAATAAAATTATATATATATATATATATATATATATATAATTTTATTTAAAGAAATATATATATATATATATATATATATATATATATATATGAACACACAAATGAATATAAAGTTCAAACGGAATTGCAAACATAGTTTTTAACATCTAACTCTTAGGAGAGGGACAAATGTACCGATGGGATAAGATTTTTGTTCCATTGTGTCCCAAAGTTCGACTAAAACGTAGGCTATAAGCTAAAAAATAGGACACATACACACACACATACACACAGAGAGAGAGAGAGTGTGTGTGTGTGTGTGTGTGTGTATTACAACATGTATTTCAAATTTTTCGAAACATTTCACTTTTTGGTTCGGGAAGATATTGCAAAACAGAATATTACTTCATTATGTTCAATTAAAAGTCAAGATACAGTCTTATTTATTGATCAAAATAAGACTGACAAGATTTAGTTTACTTTGTTTATTGAATGAATAAAATAAACAAGCGAATGAAAAATCTTGCCAGCAGACAGGCGTTTATCTAGTCGGCGACGAGCGTTTGCTTTGATCTGGTCTGACGATGTTGTCAGGTGACGCTCTCAGAGACGGCCGGGGATTCAACTGCCCGTGTGACCTCCGCTTGCCCTATTTATATGTTCCTGACTTCAAACACCGGCTCCAGAAAATACTATTTGTGGAAAAAAAACTGATTGGTTGAAAAATAAACCTTTTTTTATAACTGAGAATTTTCTGGGGATTTTGAAAAAAAAAACTGATTGGTTGAAAAATAGACCTTTTTTTATAACTGAGAATTTTCTGGGGATTTTGAATAGACTATGCGCGGACCTTATGCGCAGAAGCCATGATTTTCTCAGTTTGACACTGACAGTTGTTGGGTCAACATCCGGTAGCTGTTATTTTCTTCTGCAATGTCGATGTCTGTCGGTCTGTGTTTTGTGTTTTAGTAGTTAGGTGTGTAAAGAGTAAAGTGGGTGAATCAGAAGAGATTTTATGTATTTTACTATAACACACTGAACTGCATCTGATAGTGAAGCTGCAGTTCTGGCAAGTGTGGAGTACCACCTTACTCCTAAGTTCACTCTGACCCTGAGTGGTAGTACCTGTTTGGATCCCATGTATGCGTTGAAAATCACTTGTATTCAATAAGAATACTTAACTCCATATAGTTATATGTAGTTTATTTTTATTAGATAGGAATATTTTATATCATATGATTATATGTAAAATACTTTGACTACCCAAAAAATGGTACCAGAACCCCATCGATTGTTCAAATAGATCATCTCAAAAAGTAGTTGCATTCAATGGGACCGAGTACAAAAAGACTCTTTAAAAAACAACACAAAGCAAGAACAACAACCACAGTGTTTGACATGCCAGACGCCTTACACCATTAAACATATCCTAATGGAATGTGGTGTATTAACCACCACCAGAGAGCGACATTTTAAAGCAGATAACATGAGAGATCTGTTTGAGAACATCAACATGGATGATGTCCTCTCATGCTTAAGAGAGGCAGAGTTGTACCTAAAAATATAATAGTTGTACCAAAAATATAATAGATCATTACAATCCGAAATATTCAATGGATCAACCTACTAATCAACTAAATATAAAAAGTTTTGTCAAATAACCCTACGCTAAACCATAAATCTCGACAATTACAACTCGTAGTGCGTCAACTCTGACCCCGAGTAGTGGTGCCTGTTGGGGTCCTACTTGTGAGTCGAATGGATCAAAACATGAATTTAAAAGAAAAGTGAGTTTACAAAGAAAAAGTGATTTCATATAAAAAAAAATGGTTACAAATCATATATAATTCATATATACCAACCTCTTACCCCTAGTCCTCGATCACAGCGCTGATTATACCAATTATGGTAACTCTTTGCCACAACCGTGTCTGCCTCCCTCCAATCTCTCTGCTACAGCGTGGGAAAAAACAGATCAAAAGTTCCTTCCAGGGAAAGTGACCATGCACAGCCCTGCCCCACGTTGTGATTCTTTAAAAGTAAGGCCGATGGCCCTGTCTGAAAGGAAGAGGGTTCACTGGCAGCTGAAGACTGGATTCCGAAGGGGTACATGTATTGCAGAACTCAAAAAAAAAAAAAGTAATAATAATAATAATAACTCCGATTTCTGCAGTAGATAAGAAAAGGGTTTATAAAACTTCAAAGTTACAGATGGCGACAAAAATCTGCGGGTGTGACGTATAATGGTCTAAGGCGGCGGTTTGACGAGGGTTAAGTTTTCTTAGCGACAATTTATTCCAGCGACAGACTGGCGATATATGAGTTGGCAGCGCGAAGCACAATTCCAATCTGTGGGTCCCTGCCTGGTCTTCGTCTGTTACGCCTGGAACCGAACTGCTTCGCTCTCTGCCACCAACTTACAAGGGTCTAAGTTTTCTTAACGACAGTGTTTTCCAGCGGCGGACTGGTGATATCTGAGTTGGCAGCGCGAAGCACAATTCCAATCTGTGGGTCCCTGCCTGGCCTTCGTCGGCTTCGTCTGGGACCGAACTGCTTCGCTCTCCTGCCACCAACTTACAAGGGTCTAAGTTTTCTTAACGACAGTGTATTCCAGCGGCGGACTGGTGATATATGAGTTGGCAGCGCGAAGCACAATTCCAATCTGTGGGTCCCTGCCTGGTCTTCGTCGGCTTCGTCTACTTCGTCTGGGACCGAACTGCTTCGCTCTCCTGCCACCAACTTACAAGGGTCTAAGTTTTCTTAACGACAGTGTATTGCAGCGGCGGACTGGCGATATCTGAGTTGGCAGCGCGAAGCACAATTCCAATCTGTGGGTCCCTGCCTGGTCTTCGTCGGCTTCGTCTACTTCGTCTGGGACCGAACTGCTTCGCCCTCTGCCACCAACTGCTGAGTACTAAAATCAGCCTGATTATATAATAATTGCCAATATTCTGGGGTAGGTTCTGACTGAGGCAGGGGTGATCTCCATAACGTCATCAGAAAGGGTCCAACCCTCTTTTCACTACTTCCACAGAGTCGTTCCTCTCACTACCCTCATAGTGAGGACTGCGGGAGGATAGCTTTCCTCCTACTAACATAGTTTCCCTCATTTTACTGCTTATGACATCATCATGCCAGACAGCCTTCACACCATCAACAAAGATTCTCTTATTCACCTTTCAACAGCTTTTTTCCTGTCACTGCAATCAGGTGAGAGACACAGGTCACGGGTTATCTTCCCTGATTGTCAAATTTCCAATTTTCATTTTTTTTTTTTCTTTCATGATATCCTAAAACAACATATTTTTTTCTGTCTCTATTTCGCGATTTTATTTGTAACCGACTTGGTCACCCCCCATTACCTGTTGTTATATTCTGAGTTGTGGGCGAGAAATGCGTATGGTTGCAAAACAAAGAACGTATAGATACTCACAATAACACAGTAATGATGTTATAGAAAATTTTTTATAAATAGATTAAGTACAGAGAGTAGAATGGAGAAATATGTCCACAGTTAAAGAATGAATTCAGTGGTAGTAGTTACAAAGTTCATGTACTGTACTTGTCTCGTGGTGAAGGGATAGTTACAAAGTTCTCGTGGTGAAGGGATGGTTTTCTTCGGAACTAGGGCAATGTTCTTAGCGGCGGCGAACGTTGATGTATCGGATGACAGGCGCCGGACGGTGCGTAGAATCCTTAATACAGGTCGTGTGAAGGAACAAGTCTCTGATGATTATTTGGTCCGTCTATTTATATATTTTTTGTAGGCTCACAAACGGCAATTTTTGTGCCCCGCGGGAAGCGTTCCGATTGGATATTTATTAATGTCTTTTTTTTTGTTAATTTATCGCAAACGGAAGTTCTGCGCGGAGCCCATGCGTGAGCGACTAACTTTTCATTTTGGATTGAGAACTCGAAGTGGTAACTTCCGTTTTTTTTTTTCTTTTCTTCTTTTCTCCTTTCTTTTTGTTTTTTCAAATCAAGGCAAGATCTCATCTTGTAACACTGTCAACATCTTTCCATTTTCTGTTTTGACTATTGTCAAAAATTCTTTTTCAGAATTTTCAATTCTTTTTCCCAGACATTTTAATTTTTACACTTCTTGGCAATTATATTTGGCTACTCAACTTTTTGGTTAACCCCTCATGTACCGCCACAGACGAATATTGTTACATACTTCTTGGCAATTATATTTGGCTACTCAACTTTTCGGTTAACCCCTCATGTACCGCCACAGACAATATTGTTACATCACTCCCTATCATTTCTGTCAATTAGCCATAATTGGCACAAAAAAAATCGATCTGACAATATTGTCAATACACCAGAGTCCCCTGTCCATTTCGTATTCACAATCAAGGCTCACAACACCTTTTACCAATTAACGGTTCCATCATGATTCTACAGCTCATGCAACAACTAGAATCATCAAATGATTTCTCATGCAACCAGAGGTTCGCAACACCTCTTACCAATTAATAAATTCAATTCATGCAAATTTTTGAGGTTCGCAACACCTCTTACCAATTAATAAATTCAATTCATGCAAATCTTAGAGGCTCGCAACACCTCTTACCAATTAATAAGTTCATTATTTATTTCCTCTCTTCTTCGTCACGGCTTTTCTCCCAGCCGGAATTGGTGTTTTGGTGGTAGTTACACTTCCCACCAGAGGTTCAATTTCAACTGTCTCTTCAGCATTCTTTTCAAATAGAACACCCATCGGCTCCCCAGTCTCACCTAGGAGAGCGCTCGCCACTGCCTTATTTCTCAACTTCAATTTTCTACGCCTCATTAGTGCCCGTACCACCAATGTTATCATGGCTAGAATAATTAATGTTCCAGCAACTGGGTACCAGTCATCCACTCGGTACCAGTTTCCCTCACAGTGTCTAATTTAGACTTCAGCTGTTCGAACCCGATCTTTTCTACGGGTTTTAATAATTCAGGAATCTTCTTCAACGTTACAGTAGGAAATCGTTTAACTATTGGTTCCCACAATTCTGCCCAATTGCTCAAATTATTCTCCATTAATTTCGTAAAAGACTTTTTCTTTTCAAATTTTTCTTCAGCCTGATAGTAAGGTGGAAGAGACATCGATATTCCAAATGCGGAACAACCTAGTGGCAATTCTACCATTGTTAACGGGGGTATTACCTTTATTGTTTGAGTGTTTTTTTCTTCACAGACCATTGATAGATCTATTTCTCTCTGGGTAGCCACTGCCCAAACTCCATCAGATATGCTTATTGCCTGGGGCAACACTACGTCGGCTAAAATTTCTACTCGACAATATCTTCTTATGCCTCCTTTATCTCCCTTGAACAATTCCAACACACAGAGATTATAATTGCCCGTTACATATATGGGACTTGTGGAAGTACAAGTCCTCAAAGCATCGGTCTTACATTTGTTAGCTTCTCCCTCTGGCAACATCATAAACTTATTTCTTGCTAGATTTAATGCTATATATTCTGTCTCTAACCTATACCTAGCCACAGCTCCCACCTTCTGGTCTGCTCTAGGATAAGGGATAGGCAGATTTATCACCTGATAGATTTCAAATGTACTGTCCCTATCTAACAATGGAACAGACATCAGTATCAATAGCTTATCACCCTCCATCAGGGTAACACAACCCAATGCACTGTAGTATCTCCATAATTCCTCCGTAGGGTCTACAGGCAACCGTAAATAATGAGGCAGTTCGGTTTGTATTTTGGTTAAGATCTCTCTTAAATAATTCGGTGTCATTATACTAGGAGACAAATGTCCCAATGATAGTGAATCCAGCTGGGCTCTGACATGTTCTAACAAGGTCATTAACGACTGACTCGTTTGTCGCACCCTAGCTGTTATGGACAATAGCTGAAAATATTGCTGTATAAAATTATCCAATTCTTGCAATTCCGCTTTTACCGACTCCGTAATGTTCGATACCTCCTCCTGCAAGTCATGCAAATCCCTTGTCAACCAATCAATGCTCACTCTATTTTTAGATAACTCTACCCTAGTAATGTTTAATATCGACAGACTCTCCCTAGCCACCTGAGCTAATATTTTCTGATTCCTTTCTACATCCGTCAACCCTCTCCGGATAATTCTTACATCCTCCTCAGACACTGTACCAAATAACACACTCAGGGCTTTTCCTACTCTAGGAATTACCGCCCTTCTTGGTCTGGACTGCAATAATCCTATCCCTCTGAGATATAGATTCATCTCTTTCCATTGAGACTCCATCACTCTGGATTCCTGTTCTAAGGAATAGAGTAACTTAAGGTACCCTTCTTGGTGTACATAATTCTCTGCCACTTGATTTCTGGCTCTCCTCAAGGCAATTATCTCACTCTTCAATCTATCCAACAGTATTCTATAAGGAGCAAGGTCAACAACCATTGTTATCAACCATTTCGACCTGGTTATAATCACCTCACTGGTCTTTTTGAATATGATATTTTTCTCATTCTTCCATGCTTCCACTGTGCACATCATGATCATCAACATCATTATTATTCTCCGTTCCATTCCTGCAACGATATGCAAGAATAATTTCTCTCAGCTATGCATAGCAATAACACTTTTATTCATTAACCCCAATTCTTCAATGCATTTATGCATTTAACAACTCAAGATATCAACCAAGGGTTAAGCAGAGGTCGCAATATTCTACGCCCAATGCACGGATGGGCCCCTTCCCCACACCGGTCGCACGAACACCACTATTCCCCGACCTTCCCAAGTATCTATCTTTATTCTCGGGTTAATCAATTTACTCCTGGGGTTCAGCCTTCCTGGCTCCCCTCAATCTCAATTTTATAGGCAACTCCATCCTTTCTGAAGTATCTTCTTGCCTCTGCCAACGTTCACGAAGCTGGGAGAGGGGTATCTCATCCTCCGTCTCCCACTCGCTCCCACTGGTTTCTTCTCCAGTGCTTGGTGGTGGCCTGTCATCAGATCTCACCCTTACCTTCAGGTTTTCAGGTAACCTTACCTCGTCACCACTATCCTCCAGAATCACTGGCGCTCTGATTCTGTCACTCACATCACTCTCTGCAGCTGATTCTTCCTCTTCAGAATCTGCCATAGTGACTTTTCGCATTCTTCTTCTTTTAGGCTTGGGTTCAGGACCTTCCCAAGTATCCACCTCAGCCAATTTCAACTCATTCGCATGGGCTCGTTTCACCTTCCCTGAAACCTGGTCCCATATTAAAAAGGTCGCTGGTCCCCTCTGCTCTACGATTCTGTAGTAGGGTTCCCACCTTGGACTCAACTTGCCTTTCCTCAAGTTTACTTTATAATAGACTGGGTCTCCTAACCCTAGACTTACTTCTTCTCTCTCTTTATTGATCCTCTCATTTCGCCGCTTCTGCGCACGAGCAATTCTCCGCCTCGCCTGGGCGAATATCCTATGTTGCCTCTCAATTATCAGCTTATGGTGGTCCTCACCCATATATTTCCTACGGGGTTTTAATAAATTATCCACCGGCAACACCACATCTCGCCCAAATATCATATAATATGGGGAGAATTTTGAGGTCTCATTTTCACAGAACCTCACTGCAGCCAACGCCTGGGTCAAAAACAATTCCCAGTTTTCTTCATTATCTCTTACCAATTTAGATAATATATCTGCTAAGGTTTTATGAAACCTTTCTACCTTAGCATTACTCTGTGGGTGATACGGAGAAGTGGTCACATGGTTAACATTTAAACTTTCTAGAGCCTCTTTCATTATGCGATTTACATTCTCAGGTCCATTATCTGTGACCAACTGTACCGGAGATCCATAGCGAGGAAAGATCTCTGTCAATATCAATTCAGACACTGTCTGTGCCTTTTTATCTGGGATCGCATAAGCCTCAGGCCAATTAGTTAACCAATCCACGAAACTTACAATATATTGATTTCCTCTCGGTGTCTCACCATACGGACCTGATATGTCCATACTCACTTTCTCGAAAGGAAAGTTGGTTATATCGGTTTCCATCAAGGGGGCCAATTTTTGTCTCCTACTCTGAGTTTGACACACCCTACAACTACCCACATATGCTGTAACCTCAGCATATAATTTCGGCCAATAATATCGTCGGCCTATCAACTCATGGGTCTTATCAATGGCCATATGTCCCATCTTCTCATGACACTGCTCTAGAATTTCTGTTCTAAGAGCTTTCGGGACAAACATCCTCATTCTAGGCTCTTCATCTGCACCAGACAAGTAATATAATATGTCTTCATATATCACATACTTTGGCGCCTTTCCAGTCTCTACTTTCTTTCTCAAATCCAATAATTCCTTACCCTTCTGACCACTCTCTATCACCTCCCTCCAGTGTGGATCACTGAGAGTCACAAGCTCTTCTGCTTTATCTTCTTCTAGGCTAGGTCTGTTCTCCAAGGTATGCGCACTCAATACATTTACCTGGTAAGCCCTATCATCTACCCCAGGCTCTAAATGTATCGATTCCGCCTCTAGCTGTTTTGGTATTCTTGACAATAAGTCCGCACACGTATTATCCTTTTCTTGTTTTCCTAGAGGAACCTCTATTTCTACCAGAATCAGCTTAGCTGGTTCAAACTCAAGGCAAGCCTTTCTTGCCTTTAACCAATCTTCCCCTAAGATTAGCTCTGTGCATAATTCTGGGGCTACATATAAGGTGTGGCTTGCCTGCACACACCCCACTTTTATTGGGCACCTTATTTTCCCCTCTATCTCCATTTGACTACCGTCAGCCTGACTAATAACCAAATCAGCCTCCAAAAGGGCTGGCCTATTCTTCATTTTCCTCACAATTTCGCTCCTTATCAGTGAAACTGCCGCTCCCGTATCAATTAGAGCATTCGTCCTAACTGCCTTCACATAGGCTTCGCAACTTAATTCACCTTTCTCGGATAGCATTGAACAGACTCTAGCCTTATCTTTAATTATTTTGTTCTCACTTGCCGACAGGGGAGCAGGCAACAAAAACTCCCTTCTATATCTGCCCTCCTGGCAATCCTTCCTCATGTGGCCATATCTACGGCATTGCCAACATCTCCTCCTTCGACAATCCCTAGCTACGTGGTCCCCCTGACCACATGACCAACATTTTCTCGCTATTACACAACGGGCCACCCTCCCTTTTACTTCTTCGGGGGCGGCCCTTCGGCGTTTCCCTGATTCCTTGACGTAGGAGGGGGCTTTGCTGGAGAGGACTCCCTCATTCTTCCTCGAGGTCTCTCTCTCCACTCCCTCCTCATGTCGCTCCGAGAGGGGCACTCCGTCGAGTAGTGACCCTCCTTTCGACACGTCCAACACGTCACCCCTAAGCGCTTATGGGGAGAATCATGAAACCCTTTCCATATCGACCAGTCCTGCCGCCTAGGGTCAGCCTCCGCTGACCAGTCCTCCTGTCGTCTGCGCCCCCAACCCGATCCTGGGTTTCTTCTAGTGGGCTGACCCATCTTTTCTTGCTTTCGCCCACCATGTCTTTTTCTGACCCTTTCTAGGAAGTTTTTATTCCTCCTGGCCAGGTGTACCGCTCTGGTCACATCTTCTGGCTCAGCTTTCACAACTTCTTTCTTTATCTCTTCGTCCCGTAAGGCATCGACATAACAATCTGCTAACTGCGCCTGCAAGACTGGCGTTGATCTGATGTCCTCCTGGGGATAAGCCAGTAATGATAACCCCCTGATTCTTTCTCCTAGCTCTACGAGGGTCTCATTTTCACGCTGTCTTACCTCAGCTAGGCTCCTCATGGCCTCTAGCGCTGACAGTTCTCCGGCGTATTCCGCCTGCAATTCTTCCCTTAATTGAGCCCATATCAGTCCCGGACCTTCCATCATTTTTTTCTGTATAAAGTCCGAGGGAGCTCCTATCGCTGTCTCAAAGGCCAACAGGATGATCTCCTTATCCGTTAGTCCATATATTAGCTTCTTTTTATCAATGGCCTTCATCCACTCATTTAGTTCAAGGGGATCCCCACCAAAAGGGTTTTATCCTTATATTTAAGAGTAGGGACACAAATTGCTTACTGACCCCCTCTATAGGAGTCTCCTCCACCATACCCTTGGCATCCGAACCTACTGACCCTTATCTACTCATGATGTTTTGCTTTTTTGTTTTGTTTTTTTTATCTACAAACACCCAACACGGCGAGCACTCTCCCAGAACCAATAATACAAATGGGGAAAACCGAAAAAGTGTCCTACCTGAACCGCTGACTGTCTCGTCTCTGGTTCCTGCTCTGGGTCGTCTCTCCGGTCAAGTTCTTTTGCAGCTTGCGGCTTGGGTCCTGGTTTGATTGTCTTTTCCTTTCCTTGGTATAGCTCTTCAGGGTCGAATCCTGGTCACGGCACCAAATATACCAACCTCTTACCCCAGTCCTCGATCACAGCGCTGATTATACCAATTATGGTAATTCTTTGCCACAACCTTGTCCGCCTCCCTCCTATCTCTCTGCTACAACGCGGGAAAAAACAGATCAAAAGTTCCTTCCAGGGAAAGTGACCATGCACAGCCCTGCCCCACGTTGTGATTCTTTAAAAGTAAGGCCGATGGCCCTGTCTGAAAGGAAGAGGGTTCACTGGCAGCTGAAGACTGGATTCCGAAGGGGTACATGTATTGCAGAACTCAAAAAAAAAAAATAGTAATAATAATAATAATAACTCCGATTTCTGCAGTAGATAAGAAAAGGGTTTATAAAACTTCAAAGTTACAGATGGCGACAAAAATCTGCGGGTGTGACGTATAATGGTCTAAGGCGGCGGTTTGACGAGGGTTAAGTTTTCTTAGCGACAATTTATTCCAGCGACAGACTGGCGATATATGAGTTGGCAGCGCGAAGCACAATTCCAATCTGTGGGTCCCTGCCTGGTCTTCGTCTGTTACGCCTGGAACCGAACTGCTTCGCTCTCTGCCACCAACTTACAAGGGTCTAAGTTTTCTTAACGACAGTGTTTTCCAGCGGCGGACTGGTGATATCTGAGTTGGCAGCGCGAAGCACAATTCCAATCTGTGGGTCCCTGCCTGGCCTTCGTCGGCTTCGTCTGGGACCGAACTGCTTCGCTCTCCTGCCACCAACTTACAAGGGTCTAAGTTTTCTTAACGACAGTGTATTCCAGCGGCGGACTGGTGATATATGAGTTGGCAGCGCGAAGCACAATTCCAATCTGTGGGTCCCTGCCTGGTCTTCGTCGGCTTCGTCTACTTCGTCTGGGACCGAACTGCTTCGCTCTCCTGCCACCAACTTACAAGGGTCTAAGTTTTCTTAACGACAGTGTATTGCAGCGGCGGACTGGCGATATCTGAGTTGGCAGCGCGAAGCACAATTCCAATCTGTGGGTCCCTGCCTGGTCTTCGTCGGCTTCGTCTACTTCGTCTGGGACCGAACTGCTTCGCCCTCTGCCACCAACTGCTGAGTACTAAAATCAGCCTGATTATATAATAATTGCCAATATTCTGGGGTAGGTTCTGACTGAGGCAGGGGTGATCTCCATAACGTCATCAGAAAGGGTCCAACCCTCTTTTCACTACTTCCACAGAGTCGTTCCTCTCACTACCCTCATAGTGAGGACTGCGGGAGGATAGCTTTCCTCCTACTAACATAGTTTCCCTCATTTTACTGCTTATGACATCATCATGCCAGACAGCCTTCACACCATCAACAAAGATTCTCTTATTCACCTTTCAACAGCTTTTTTCCTGTCACTGCAATCAGGTGAGAGACACAGGTCACGGGTTATCTTCCCTGATTGTC
Organism: Sepioteuthis lessoniana; assembly: GCA_963585895.1. Taxonomy (NCBI): domain Eukaryota; kingdom Metazoa; phylum Mollusca; class Cephalopoda; order Myopsida; family Loliginidae; genus Sepioteuthis; species Sepioteuthis lessoniana. The sequence goes on from OY757935.1 coordinate 25,554,423, forward strand.
AAATTTCCAATTTTCATTTTTTTTTTCTTCAGGCTTGGGAACCATTCATGATATCCTAAAAAAACATATTTTTTTCTGTCTCTATTTTGCGATTTTATTTGTAACCGACTTGGTCACCCCCCATTACCTGTCAACATTTTTCCATTTTCTGTTTTGACTATTGTCAAAAATTCTTTTTCAGAATTTTCAATTCTTTTTCCCAGACATTTTAATTTCTACACTTCTTGGCAATTATATTTGGCTACTCAACTTTTTTGTTAACCCTTCATGTACCGCCACAGACGAATATTGTTACACACTTCTTGGCAATTATATTTGGCTACTCAACTTTTCGGTTAACCCATCATGTACCGCCACAGACGAATATTGTTACACACTTCTTGGCAATTATATTTGGCTACTGAACTTTTCGGTTAACCCCTCATGTACCGCCACAGACGAATATTGTTACACACTTCTTGGCAATTATATTTGGCTACTCAACTTTTCGGTTAACCCCTCATGTACCGCCACAGACGAATATTGTTACACACTTCTTGGCAATTATATTTGGCTACTGAACTTTTTGGTTAACCCCTCATGTACCGCCACAGACGAATATTGTTACACACTTCTTGGCAATTATATTTGGCTACTCAACTTTTCGGTTAACCCCTCATGTACCGCCACAGACGAATATTGTTACACACTTCTTGGCAATTATATTTGGCTACTCAACTTTTCGGTTAACCCCTCATGTACCGCCACAGACGAATATTGTTACTTCTTGGCAATTATATTTGGCTACTGAACTTTTCGGTTAACCCCTCATGTACCGCCACAGACGAATATTGTTACACACTTCTTGGCAATTATATTTGGCTACTGAACTTTTTGGTTAACCCCTCATGTACCGCCACAGACGAATATTGTTACACACTTCTTGGCAATTATATTTGGCTACTCAACTTTTCGATTAACCCCTCATGTACCGCCACAGACGAATATCGTTACACACTTCTTGGCAATTATATTTGGCTACTCAACTTTTCGGTTAACCCCTCATGTACTGCCACAGACAATATTGTTACACATATATGTAAACCGGATTTGGCATTGAATAACCCATAGTGGTTGATATGCCGTGAAACTCAAACAACCAACCAACAAAAAATGTAAATACGAACGTACACAGAACACGATTGCCTAAGGCAATCGTGTTCAGTGTCCGTTCAGCGTACGTTCAGTGTTCACCAACACATAAAATAATCCTTGTCGGATTGACATGTTATTTAAAAAAAACTCTAGGCTCTGATACTAAGTTGTTACTTTTCTAATGTGTTGAGCCGGCTTACAAGGCTGCCATGATGTAAAAACCAACCAATTACTGCTTACTTTTGAGATTTTGTTGTTCAAATGTAAAATTGCTGATTGAATAACTATAACTGATATTGTTGAGGAATGTTGGTTGGTTTAGTGCTGCTTTCATTTTAAAATAAATATAAGCACAATTACGAACAATTAACAGCAACAACGTAGTTTATTGTATGAACAACCTAAATAGAAAAAATACAAAGAGAGTAAATGAAAGTGTATATTAAGAAATGTCATCATCTTATGTACGTATATGTGAAATTTATAATATATATATATATATATGTGTGTGTGTGTGTGTGTGTGTGTGTGTGTTTGTGTGTGTGTGTGTGTGTGTGTGTGTTTAAGTCAGCCGACGTTAGTCAAGGGTTGCCCGAATGCACCCTTTTCAATAGGTACTACACCAACGTGTAGGAGAGGGGGCTACTCCTTTCCTTGAATTGCTCTACTTACCCTTTATCTGTACCTTATAATGTTGAGTGTTAAGCAAGGAAGCATTAATTACCATTTTTTGAGTCTTTGGTATGACTCGACCTGGGATTGAACCCTGGTCTCCCAAACCATTCACGAACACTTTAACCCTTACGCCAATGTCAATTCTCTGTCTTCCCATCCACTTTACATCCTTTCCCTATCCAAGAGGTAGAAGATGCTCCTGTCTAATGACAAAGCTTCTGGGAGAAGTTAATTCCAAAATCAAAACTCGAGAAGGAAGAATCAAACCTCAGGTGACTTGTAGGTATATTTTGGTGGTAAAAGATTAGGATAAGGTACTCTGAAATAAAACCTGTAATTTGCAAAGTCACCAGTTACCTTAACACTGATCTGTAGTAATGTACATATAGAGAGTTACATAACTGCCGTACAACCATATGTCACTATAATCCATTGATGTACAGATGCCTTACAACTTTATCACCTTAAGCATCTTGTATATTTTTCACTAGTTGAATTAGTTTTTAATCAGGTTGTTTGAGTTGTAATTTAGGTGGTAATGATGTCTCTCATCTGTCAAGATGTAACAGTCATCATTCAATGCTCTCCTCTCTCTCTCTCTCTCTCTCTCTCTCTCTTTAACGGATGTATGTAAACAATAGTAATTGTGATTCATAACCGTTGAAAATGTACTTCGTAGCTAATATCTCCTCGTAGCTAAATGGTTAGAAGCTTTGGCTTGGCGTTTGAGTCAACCGGGTTTCGATCCCAGCTACGGGGAGATACTGTCTAGCCACACTGATGAGTTCTGATAGAACGAAACAGATCTGTCTGTGGATGACTATATATATATATATATATATATATATATGTACATATATGATGCAAGAATCCTCTGTCTGTCTGTCCAGGGGAGATCCTCGTGGTGTAATGGTTAAAGCGATGGACTGCGGAATCGTAGTAAGCGAGTTCGTACTCCAGTCGCGCTATTACGTTCACTTTCGGGCAAATACCCTTGGGAAAGGTATGAACCCCCTTATCCTCCCAGCTATGGGTTAAATATCACCACTACTGTTCTTATAGTAGAATAACTTTGGCATTAAATAACCTAAAAAGGTTGATATGCCATTAAACAAAGAAACCAAACCTGCCCGTCCACTTTACACTTTCCCTATCCAATGCAGACCCTAAGTCCTATACCAATTATGAATCCACATTGCCCTATGGATGTTTTCTCGAACAAAGATTGGAGACTACCAGAGGTGTCGAGGAATTTTTGTTAGGTAAATGTTTGCTCTCAAGAATAGATATGAACAATTACGTACAATTAAAAATGTTTTATTATATGAATAAACTAATTTTAAAGAATACAGAAGTAAATGGAAGCGTGTATGCAGAAATGTCCTTATCATACGTATACCTACGTAGAATTCTTCAGAGATTTGAAAGTTTGTGAGAGATTTACATATTTGATAATAGACATTTAGTTGCTACAATGGTAGAAATCATTAGATACGCTTGCGTATGAGCATATAAGGTCTGGGCATTGTATTGATTTATCTGACTTCCCACCAAGTCAGATTTGGCATGACGTCATTCGATAGTGAGGAGGGGAGTATGCATGAATAGCAAATGAGCCTTGGAATGTCAGAAAATAGGGTACTGTATGTTGTGCATTATTCTGTGGTGTTAAACTGCATTTAGTTCTTATTCAGTTTTACTCTTTCCTCATGATTAATAAACCCGTTCATAAATCCTAACTTTGTTTCAGTTTTAATTGACGAAACGTGTTTAGCTCACCGTCAGAGATAAAGCACTCGTTTCCCCAAAACGGGTGCATGCTTCCTCAAAGACAGTACAAAAATAATATATAAAGTATATAAACAGTGTTTCTTGAGGAATGTTCTAATGCGGTTGAAAAACATTTTGTATATGTACGTATAAGAAAAATAGAAGTTGTGTGAAAACTTACATAATTTCAGAAATGCTATCATCTACAATGCAACACGAGCTTGTTGGAGGTGCAAGACCCCTCTCCGTATGGAGAGGAATCAGGTATTTCAATGCATTATCATGATCGAAATGAATTTGATTCTGGCATATGGATTTAACTGAGTGCAAATTAATGATAGATGCACAAACAATAAATAGCGATATTTGAAATCATTTAAGTGTGTAAACAATAAATAGCAATACTTGAAACCATTTATCCATGTGCAAAAAATAATGATTAACGTTAGATAGAAGTATTAATATTAGATAGCAATAATAGAGACCATTTAGCAGGGTGAAAATAGAATCATTAGGGTTAAATAGCTATACTTAAAACTATTTAATTATGCACAAGCAATAAATTGCAATACTTGAAATCGTTTAACTGTGTACAAATGATTATTGTTAAATAGAATAATCAATACTAGACATCAATACTTGAGACCATTCAACTGTGTACAAATAAAACTATTGGTGTTAGATAGCAATACTTGAAACCATTTAACTGTGTGCAAACAAATCATCAATATTGAATAGAATTATTAGTATTAGATAGCAATACTTGAGACTATTAAACTGTCTGTCATCATCATCATAATCATGTCGTGCTGGTAGCACGGATATCCCTGACCCTCTCTCGCCACTTTCCCCTATCGTTCATCGCCCTAGGCAGGTCTTCAGGACAACATCCCGTATCCTCACATAGTTGCTGAATGTATGTTCGTGCTGGTCGTCCTGCTTTTGCACGGCCATGTGTTGGGGTCCATAAGAGTACATCACTTATGAGCTCGTCCCTACTTCTCCAGCAGTGCCCTGCATGTCTGGTTCGTCTAACTTGAATAGTTTTCGTGATAGGAGGCAGGTGGCCGTACAGTTGGTGTCTTGTGGGGTGTTGCCGCCAGGACTTGTTCAAGATTGCTAAAAAAAACTGTCTGTAATTAGAACTATTAGTGTTAAATAGTTATACTTGAAGCCATTTAACTGTGTGCAAGCAATAAATAGCAATACTTGAGACCAGTTAACTGTGTGCAAACAAATAATCAATATTGAATAGAATTATTAGTATTAGATAGCAATACTTGAGACTATTAAACTGTCTGTAATTAGAACTATTAGTGTTAAATAGTTATACTTGAAGCCATTTAACTGTGTGCAAGCAATAAATAGCAATACTTGAAACCATTTAACTGCGTTCAAACAAGTGATTTGGGTTAAATACAAACATTAGTATATCATAGCAATACTTGCGACCATTTAACTCTCTTTAAATAGACATTTGGCCCAGCGGTTAGAGTGTTCGCCAATGGCCTGGGAGACCTGGGTTCAATCCCAGGTCGAGTCATACCAAATACTTTAAAAATGGAACTTGATACCACCTTGCTTAGCACTCAGCATTATAAGGTACGGTTCAAGGGTAAAGTGGAGCAATCCTGGGAATGGAGTAGCGCCCTCCCCTACACCTTGGTGTAGTAGCTATCGAAAAGGGAGCCTTCGGGTCACCCTCGACTATGGTCGCTAACTTTACTTTTACTTAGTGTTATATAGCAATACTTGAAACCATTGAACTTTGCACAAACAAATGATTGACGTTAAGTAGAATCATGAAGACAAGATAGCAATACTTGTGACCATTCAACAGTGTGCAAACAAATGTTTAACATTAATCTATATAGGAATACTTCTTAAATAGAATTTAAAAAGTTAAATAGAAATACTTGAAACGATTTAACTGTGTGTCAATAAGTTAACTCAAACTTGTTTAAAGATAAAGTCACATAAACTCTAAATCGTGTGTATAAACAGGATTTGACATTAAATAACCATTAAGGATTGATATGCCATTAAACTAAATAATCTAACCTGAATTTAACTCCTATGGTCAGTTGTGTTTTTTTTTGTTTTGCTTTGTTTTGTTTTGTGTGCTTCGTTTCCCCTATACGACGATTAGCTTTCACAGACGTAGGAGTAACTACGCTACAAGAGGTAGATATTCTGTATACTAATTAAACAAGAAATATTTGCGATTTTTTCTGATAGAAACTATGTGGTTTAGGTGTGTCTCATTATCTTGTACGTAATTAGAGATGGGTAAAGTTGGCGGCTGTAGTCGAGGGCAACCAGAAGGTCCCCTTTTTAATAGCTACTATACTGAGGTGTAGAGGAGGGCGCTACGCCTTTCCCTGGATTTCTCCATTTTACCCTTGATACGTACCTTATATTGCAGAGTTTTAAGCAAGGAGGTATCAAGTACTATTTTTAAAGTTTGGTATGACGTGACCTGGGATTGAACCCAGGTCTCCCTGACCATTGACGAACACTAGTACGAGGGTAATTCTATAAATAAGGTGAATTTTGTCTGAGGGGTTAGCAATTAGAAGCACTGTTTACAGTTACACCTTTTCCAAGGAAATCAGTAGTGATGGCTCCTTTTGTGTCTCAGAAGTCTGTCAGCATGACCTTCTTTACTGACCACTGTGCTTGGAACCTTTTTTACCGGACAGTCAGCATGTTTCAATTACACAGACAATTTCTTGACTTTGGCTCGTCGTTGAAAATTCATGTTTTGCCCATTTGTAAAGATTTTTTTAACAAAAATTTGCTCCGCCGTACAAATCACACATTCTTCTGTCAACATAAAATAACCCAACAAGGACTGACATGCCGTCAAATCTATCAAGACTAGACAAAACATTTTTCTGTAAATTTCGCATATCTTTCACTTCTCAGCAACCAAAGACTTGAATGGTTTTAAATAGAATTGTTTGATCATTTAACTGTGTGATCGACCTCTGTTCAAACCTATAGTACAATGTTTGATTTGCCACCATTTTGAATAGCTTCAAAACGAATATTTTTACGATATTAAAATAGGTTTTGCTAAAAAATAATTCCAAACAAAGCATAGTTATATTTATGGGGAAAAATTCAAAAAAAATATTTTGTTTTTCCGAAAAAATTCACCTTTTTTCTTGAATGACGCTCGTATCGTATTTAGATGAACGTCAATTCATTTTACAACGAATTCAACCGGTCAAGTAGAGTAAACATGCACTTAAATTTAATATTTGTGCATAACCTTGTTTCAACAGAATATTCTAGATGGATTAATTGAGTAACAAGAGACTCCGTTGTTATAGTAACGAGTAGCTCGCTGAACAACCATCCAGTCAAGCGTTTTTTGTTAATTTGTTTTGTTTTGCTTTGTTTTTGGTTACTTTCGTGTCTTTTTTCTTTTCCTTTTTTTTTTTCTTTTTTTTTCTTCTAACAACCAAAAAATAGAAAAGTGGTAATTCAAGAACTACGGTGTGTATATGCAAATATCTCAGAGATTTATGTACTTCTGCGTACAGATATACGTCTTATATATATATATATATATATATATATATATTTGTTGGTCCAATTAGAGAAAAAAGTAAATATTTAAAAATAAAAAGGTCCACAAGGGGATTTGTTTTCAAGTGATTTATTTTTCTTCAACACGTGTTTCTAATGACTTCAGAAAGTAAATGGTTTGTACATTTTCGAGGTTTTCTTGTTCTTTATTTCTCCTTTCTTCCCAAATAACCCATGAAAGCTGATATACTACAAAGTTAAACTGACCCCTAATCTTTCTCCCTGAGTGATTGTGTGTGTATGTTTGAGTGTGTGTGTGTGTGTGTGTGTGTGAAAGAACAATATATTTAATGGATATATTAATATAAGAATGATATGTCAATGTTTAATGATTCGGAGTTTTTCCAACCATTCTCAGTGTGATGGTATCACATTTCAAAAATTATTTTGAAATGAAAAAAAAACGAAAAAAATGCGTTAAAACGTATGTAACGTAACTAGTATTCGAAAATTTATATTTCTATTCAATTCTAGTGATTTACTTGCTTTTAAGAGAAATCGCTGTCAATTTTTGAAAAAATGTTTTCCCTTACAAGGATTACGAGGCTGTTTTGGCCTAATGAGTTGAGTCTTCGTCATTGGTCCGGGAGACCGGGGTTCAGTTAGGGTTGAATCATACCAAAGACTTAAAAAATCGCACTTAATGTCGCCTTGCTTAACAATCAGCATTATAAAGTAAGGATCAAGGGTAAAGTGGCGCAATCTAGGGATTGGTGTAGCACCCTCCCCTGCGCCTCAATGTAGTAGCTATTGAAAAGGGGGCATTCGGGTCACCCTCGACTAAGTTTGCCAACTTTATTTTATTTACTATCTGTGTTGTTAAGAATCCTTTGAATTATTTTTTGCTTTATTTTTATACCAAATAAAGCAACAGAGTCGGAATTGCTTACAATAAAAAATTAATTAATTAGAAAAATCTTGATCCTGAATAATAGTGTGTGTGTGTGTGTGTGTGTGTGTGTGTGTGTGTGTGTCTAGTTAAAGTAGGCGACTGTAGTCGAGGGCGACCAGAAGGTTCCCTTTTCAATAGCTTCTACACCAAGGTGTAGGGGGCACCACTCTTTTCCCTGGATTGCACCACTTTACCCTTGATACGTACCTTATATTGCTGAGTGTAAAGAAAGGAGGTATCAAGTACCATTTTTAAAGTCTTTGGTATGACGCGACCTAAGATTGAACCTAGGTCTCCCGGACCATTGGCAAACACTCTACCCACTAGACCAATGAGCCGGGGTTAATGTGGGTTTAAATTTTTTATGAAGTTTTTTTCTTTTATTTTGAGTAATTTGAGTAATGTGTAATCGTTAATTTGGTATATTGGCATTATTTTATATATTTCATAACTGGATTCGTGTAGGTGTTTTAAAACATAGAGTTTTCTGTTTTCGGTTAACTTAATATTACTTTTATGTAAGGATATTCTGGTATTAAGAGCTTGTGTAGACAGACCTTATATATACTTTTTTACATTTACTACATTCGATTGCGTAGACTACGATTTCTGAATAACAGCTTAAATTTTTATTTATCATGACTCTCGTTTTTGAGTTTTCGAAGGTATAGGATTTTCCTTCTATGATATTACATACTCCACTTTTATTCTTGCATTTTGTAACTCCATGTGTTGTGTGTTCCCCTAATGTAGAAATGGTAAGGATTTTTTATTCATTTTTGGGTTATCTCTGATTTTTGTGTCTAATATTTCTTTGATTCTGTCATTGTTTTTAAGTTCTTCGAGATTTTTTTTTATTTCTGTGAATTGTTCTGGGTTGTTTTTATTGCGATTTTAGACGTATGGCTAGTGTTTAACGTTGCTACGTTTTGGGGTGTTCGTAGTTCTTTTAATGGTATTTTTCTGCTAATTCAAATTCCTTATTTATTAGTGTGGTTTGGTATTCTCTCTGATGGAGGGTTACCTGCAATTCTTTTAAGCAAGTTTTTCTGAGGTTTTTATTTGTGACTATGGTGCATATTCTACGTGCTAGAATGTAAGGGATGGATTTTATGCAGTTTGCGGGGGGGGGTGACTTTTGAAGTGTTAGTATTGTTGGGTGTCTGTGAGTTTGTGGTAAATGTCTGTGATAATTTTCGTTTTTAATGAGTATATCTAAAAATGGCATTTCTTTAATGCTGTGTTACGTAGTGAATTTTATTTTGGGATGCGAGTTTTGGAGGAAGTTGCGTAATTCGTTAATGTCACCCAATAGGCATTTCCAGAATATAAAACAATCATCTAAGTATCTTTTCTGTGATCTAATATATATATATATATATATATATGTGTGTGTGTGTGTGTGTGTGTGTGTGTGTGTGTATGCGTCGGTTTAAAATGTTTGATAGAATGGATTATTTCATACCCAGTGATTAAAAAATTGTATACGTTAACATTTACTTTTTCAATAGTTTCTTAAGATTTTTTGGCACACGGTTAAATGATATCTGGTATTCTTATCTAGTACAAATAATTCTTAGTGTCATTATTTTCTTTTGCTTTTAATGGCATGTCAACACATCTAGAGTGATTTTAAACCGAGAAATCAGGGAATCGTATTCATTTTATTTCTTATTTATATATTTTGTGTATCTGTTTTTTAAGAGGTTTTTTTTTTTTTTGCACTGTTCTAGCTAGCTAGCCAAAACAGCTAGAGCTATCGAATACACCAACTTCATCTCTGCTGATGGATAAAATCCACCCAACAAGTGTCCTGGATACGACACTAAGTAATCTAATGGTGAGACTCCAATAATCCTGGAGCTTTGGGGAATATGGAGTACCTCTTCATTGCCACCCGTCCCAGGTCCACTCTGACCCCAAGTGGTAGCACCTGATAGGGTCCTATCTATGGGTCAAATAGAACTGTTTGGCATTTAAACTGAGTGCAAACAAATGACTCATGCTAGATTGAATGGTTTGAGTTAGAACTGTTCGATCATTTAACTGTGTGTAAACAAATGTTTGCTGTTAGTCATACATAGCAATACTTGTAACCTTTTAACTTTGACTTATGCTATGCGTAAATTGGAGGGCACTTTTTGAATGAGCAGGTAACATTATTTTAATTTGTTACGTAACAATTTAGTTTTTATACTGCTCTGCTTGCCAGCATTTGAGCACTTCTTATCATTTTATTAAAACGATTAAATGAGTCTGCTGGCTTCTATTTGCCATTACATTGTTAATATGGGGCACAAGAAGGTTTGTTGGCTATTTGTTTTCATTTCGTAGGCAGTTTATCTTGTCATTGTTGGTCATCGATTTTGGCTTTATGTATTTGACTCTTTTGTTCTTATTATTCCATTTAACTTGTCGACTTCTTTGTCTGTGGATGGCTGCAAAAGAATTTAAGGAGGGAAAGAAAGGGACAAATATACACTTAAATTTCCAACTTTATTTTCGAGTTTTTAATGACTTTTCCGTGGCGTGAAGAGTTTTCATAAACCAGTAGAAATATGTCACGTTTCCCAGGCGTTGAAATATATAAGTAATTTTTTAAAAGTCCGTGGTTATGTCTGGTATTTGTTTTTCAATAGAGGACACTGTTAGTAGGAAACACGATCTTCCGCCAATTCCGAGACTTGGGCGAACACACCAGCAGCTGAGAGGAGAAGTTTGTTCAGTGTTAGGGGTACGGCTGAAGTGCGAACGGATTTCTCTTTGGTGGCAGTAAGTCTGTCTTTCTGGCATGCGCGGATTTCACTTCCTGTCAGAGGTTTCTGAGAACTGCTGTTTTTTTTTTTTTATTTCTTTTCTTTTTTCTTTTCTTTTTATAAATCCCCACATTACCAGTGCTAAATGGGCTTCTGATTTTCCTATTTATGAAAATTTGGAGCCAAAAATCTGTTCGGAAGAAGTCCCCGTAGCGTAGAAGTTAAAGTTTTCAAATAGCAATAACCACGCCTCGGAAAATCCTCATTAGCTATGATATCGCCTCTGCACAAAGTGTAGAAGTTAAAGTGCAGGGCTACAACACTGCAGTTAGAAAATTTGAACTCCAGTCATGCTATTACGTTCACTTTCGGATTAAAACCCTTCGGTAAGGTATAAACCCCTTTATTTACCCACCCAGCTATGGATTAAATAGTACCACTTCTTTTCTTCAAAAAGGATGGCTTTGGCATTAAATAAACCACAAAAGTTAATATGCAAGAAGAAGAAGAAGAAGAAGAAGAAATCAGTTCTGGAAAAGAAAGGATTATAACAGGTTATTAAATGACACTTTTGGTCACATGTGGTGTTCTCTGCTACATCCTCACAAAATCAGTAACATTCGTATACCTAACAATTTAGATTTAGTTTTGATTTTGTTTTTGAACCTTATAGCTAGAAACCAGATTGGAATTAGGTAACAATGATGACCGGACTATTCTTTATGATTTATGTTTGCTTTGCTTTGGTTTGATGTGGTTTTCTAGCATATCAACCATTGTAGGTTATTTAATGCAAAATCCTTTTTATACATAGTCACGAAACTTCGCCGACTGGTTTACTATCAGTGAGGGTGACAAGCTTTTAGTCTCGACCCTTTTACCAGCGCCTATCGCCCGGACAATGCCAAGCGTATTGCTGGTATTAGGTCGGACAATTGTTTTTATTTCGGGATGTCATTCAACAACAAGCGAACAGGGAAAACTATGACAGAGATTTTCGAACAAGCCAAAAATGAAAACAACACGAAAGGCACAATTTAGAATACAAATTATTTTATTATAAAACCCCCAAAAATAAAGGCATGTATGCAAAGTAAAATAATCTTAGCGACAAAAATAAAAATGTTTGTATTTTTAAAATTTGGGGACAATTCACCAAGAATTTTTCTTGTGATCATGTGTGCAAAAATTTTTTTCGTGTTTTGTGTGCGGTAGGAACCGGGTAAGCAAAAAGTAAAACAACATTAAAATGAAAGCTTATTTTACTTTACCAATACACACTCTCTCTCTCTCTCTCTCTCTCTCTCTCTCTCTCTCTCCATCTCTCTCTCTCTCTCTCTCTCCTCTTTTATCTTTTTTTATACATATGTCTATCTTTTTTTCTCTTCTGATGCCGCGTTTCACCGACTATTAATTTTTCTTTCTTTTTTTTTTCTAGTGTCGCGTTTCACCGATCGTTAATTTTTCTTTCTTTCTTTCTTTCTTTCTTTCAAGTATTGGTACATCTTCAAATCTTTTCTTGTTCTCTGGTTTTTCTCGTAGTTTTTCGACGAACAAAATTGTCACGCGGTTATCGTTTTTCTGGCGGCCTCTTAATCTCCCCATATAAACCTACCTGGGGAAGACAGTTTACTCTTTGCATCACAGACATCTCTGTCTGCTAGGGGATCTCTTGGCCAACTGACTTGTCTGATTTTTCCTCTTTGCAGATTCGACCTTCCCGCTGCTTCGTATCACGTGATCTTGGCCAATCGGCAATGAACCTTCAAATAGGTCGCTTGTTGCTAGGGGTTGCTTGCTAGTTCATACACCCATATTATGGAAACTTGACTGTCAATCGGTAAGAACGTCCCCACGACCCGAATTCTACTCTTCAGACTTCTCGTCTATTTCTGCTGGTTTGCAAGGGAAACAAAAAATGGAGAGAGAGAGAGAGAGAGAGAGAGAGAGAGAGAGAGAGAGAGAGAGAGAGAGAGAGGGAGAGAGAGAGAATCTATATTATTCCCAGGGTTCAAATTCATAACAACATATATATTAAATATATAATTTCTGAACACATTTTGTAGATAACGTTTTTACACGAGCTTGAACTCATTTTTTCTCACACAGTTAAGTGTTTTCACTTATTTCTATCAAATACGAATAATTCTATTGACTATTAATAATTTGTCTGCACACAGTTTAATGCTTTCAAGTATTGGTATGTATCCCAAACAATTCAATTTAACATCAGTCATTTGTTTACAAACAGTTAAATGATCAAACAGTTCTATTTCATACAATTCAATATAGCATGTCAAAAAAGTTAAATGGTTTCAAGTATTACGATGTACCACTAACAATTCAATAAAACATGTTATTTGTTTACATGCACTTAAATGATTAAAAAGTTCTATTTCAAGCAATTCAGTTAAGTATAAGTCATTTGTTTGCAGTCAGTTTAATTGTCAAAGCACACAGTTAAAATGTCAAACAGTTCTATTTGACCCATAGATAGGACCCTATCAAGTGCTACCACTCCAGGTCAGAGTGAACCTGAAAGCGATGGCAATGAAGGAGTACTCAATATTCCCCAAAGCCAGTTTTCTTATGAATAAACAAACAAATAAAACACCACAAACGTATATTTCAAAGGCCGGATGTTGTCTTGACGATAGCTGAAACCAAAATGAATAAAACACGTCGCTGCGAAGGTAGGCTCCGCGCATTCATCCGGTTGAAATGTAACTTTATATTTACAATTTAAATGATCCTTTTTTCTTCTTCTTTTTTTTTCATCCAATCAGCAACCTTTCCCTTCAAAGTTTTTGGGAGACGATTCGACCCAAACGCGACTATAAAATGGTCAACGAAAGTTCAAAAAGTCAGTCGGCTCCGAGAAAGAACATCGACCGCAATGTCTGCAACATTCAACATCACATAAACTCGTCTTAACCTTCTTACAGCGGCCTTTGATGGAAACCTCATGACCCGAGAATCACCACCCCATCTACAATCCACTTTTTTTAACGCCGATGTTTTTCCTTCCCTGACGACGTAAACTTTGGTTGACCGCGTAAGTCTGTTACTCACTCCTATCAACACAAATATTGGAACATTTTATTTCTCGATTTTCACTTCCATTCAACACACATCATATTTTCTAAATTTGACTCGTTCCTATCAATACAACTACGAACATTTTCTTCTCAATTTCAAAGACATTCTTATATTTACCAACACAATTGTTTGAATCTTTTATTTCTTGTTTGTTAATATAATTGGTAAATTTTTCACTTGTCTTCTTGTTTCAGCTGGAACTCTGCGTTTTGTTCTTTCCTTGTGACCATACGTTTGATATAACACCTCCGTCAAAAAGATATTGTCTAATGAAAAATTGCCCGTTCGGCAGGGGCTGTAGAATACACCGACCGCTTCTCTGCAGATATGACACTAAACAATCTGATGGTGAGGTTCCAGTAATGCTAGAGCTTTGAGGAATGCGGAGTACCCTTTCATTTCCATCGCTTCCAGGTCCACTGTGGCCCGGATTGGTAGCATCTAATAGGGTCCTATCTATGGGTCAAATAAAACAGAACTATGTATTTATGCTTAATTGAATTGCTTGAAATAGAACTGCTTTGGTATTTAAAGTGCATACTTATGCTAAACTGAATTGTCCGAAATAGAACTGTTCTTGTATGCTAAACTGAATTGTTTGAAATAGAATTGTTTAACTAAACTGAATTGCTTGATATAGAAATGTTTTCGACAATTTAACAGTCTACTTACGCTAAACAAAATTGTTTGAATTTTTTGCTTTTATTAACCCCATTCTTAGAAGAATAAGCAAGAAAAATGAATAAAATAAAATAAAAGTGCCTGGAAAAGCAATATTGTTCCAACTTATACCGTTTTTTTTTAAGTTAAAAAAATAAGGCATCCGTATAAATAAAATAAACATGCCACTATAAAAAATATAAACAAAATTTAATTCTCCTCGGAATCATCTTTAAGACATGCAAAAGTCATTTACTTAAACCTTCAAAAGGGGATCAAATTAACAAAATGATTGTGGGAATGATGCATCATAATAAAACCATCTTTAAAAATCTTGTTGTCTTCAGAATTTTGAGGGAAAATATCTTTTGTTTGTTTGTTTGGTTGGTTGGTTTTATGGCATATCAACCTTTGTAGGTTATTTAACGCCAAATCCATTTTTATGTAAATAATCTGTTCTATTGAAAACAGTTCAGTTTAGTACAGTTTAATTGCCAAAAACATTTCCATTTCTAAATTTGTAATAATTCAGTTAAGTGTAAATACAGTTTTAATGTCAAAAACAGTTCTATTTCAAATAATTCAGTTAAGCATAAACACGCAGTTTAAGTGTAAGTACGGTTTAATTGTCAAAAACGTTTCTTTTTCAAGCTATTCAGTTTACTCAATTCAGTTTAGCATAAGTATGCTGTTAGTTCTATTTAACCCATAGATAGGGCCCTATCAGGTGCTACCACTCCGGGCCAGAGTGGACCTGGGAGCGATGGCAATGAAGGGGTACTCCGCATTCCCCAAAGATCCAGCACAGCTGGAACCTCACCATCAGATTGTTTAGTGTCATATCCAGGACACTCGTGGTGGTGTAATGGTTAGCAAGCTCGACTAGCAAACCTACACGAGTGAGTTCGAGTCTCATTGGGTGCCCCTTTCATATGGCCTTGTGCCACATCTAAGCAAAAAGCTTAGTAAATTTCCATATCCAGGACACTCGTTAGGGTGGTCTTACCCCTCTGCAGAGGTGCAGTCAGTGTACTCTACAGCCCCAGCTGACTGGGCAAAAAATATCTTTTAAAAGAAACCTCAGTTTTTATTGTTTTAAATACCGAAAATATTTTTAAAATCAGATAATTAACCGATTTAGGGGAATTCTAAAAAAACAGTGTTTTAGCAAGTATTCATTTCTGTATGCATATAACATACTTGTAGAACTAAGAATAAACACGAACAAATTAGATAGGAAAAAGAACTGCGTGATTCTTATACATTTAGATTGAGTCGAGAATCCAATTATCTAGAAAAAGTATTTTTAAAAAGTTCATGAAAAGATATTTTGTGGTACAGCTTTCCTTATCTTCTTTATGTGTTCTTTTGTTGTTTTGTTTGTGTTTTTTTTTTTTTGTTTTGCTTTTTTTTTTGTTTGTTTGTTCGTTTGTTAGTTTTTTGGTTTTGTTTGTTTGTTGTTGTTATTGTTTTTTAATCAAGCAAAAATCTAAACTTTTTTATGGACCTACACATACGCAAATAATACTAAAGCACAGATAGACTACGTCTTTATATATAAGAAATGGAATGATAGCGCGTTGAATTGCGAAGCATATTCCTCTTTCATGGGTGCGTCCTCCGATAACCGAATTGTCACGGTAAAAATACGACTGAGCCTAAGAAGGAATACGACCCGAATAATAACCCCGGTACACTATGACTGGCCCCTGCTTAATAACAGGAATATTAGAGATAAATATGCGTTAGCACAAAAAACAAATTCGATGCACGAGAGGAGAAGACAGAAACACATACTCTTAATGACGAATATGAGAATTTCATCAATGCCCACTGAGAAGCAGCAGCAGAATGCATACCAACTACACAAAGAGCTAAACCAAGAGTCTCATGAGAGACATTAGCCGTTAAAAAAACCGGCAGACGTGAAAATTGACTCCAAATGCAATAGGAAGAACTCGACCAATATCAATGCTCTGAAACTTAAAAAGGCACAAAATGAATAGGCTAACATATACCTAAAAGAGCAAACGGAATACATACAAAATCAGATCAATAAGACTTGATTGAAGATAGACAATCTAAGATAGTATGGCAAACGGTAAACGAAGTGAGCAGAAGGAAGAGCACTACGGAAGCTAAACTGCAAACTACCAGCCAAGAACAACGAATACAACTATGGAAACAACATTTCGAGAATTTACTCGGAAATCCTCCGGAAGCTACGCATGAACCAATCACAAGAATTATTAGTAAACAATTAGACATCAAACTAGGACTGTTTACGCAAGAAGAACTCGACTCAGTACTAAGAAAAATTAAAAATAGAAAAGCTGCGAGGCTTGATGAATTACCCCCAGAAGTATAGAAGACCAGGCAATTTGACGACATACTGCTCCGACACCGTAATGCCGTATATAATCAAAACACAATAGACAGATGGACAAAGGGATGCATCCTCCTCTTCCCAAAGAAGGGCGACCTCGGATTAGCCAAGAACTACCGAGGTATAACCCTTACATCCATAGCGGCCAAGATATACAATGTTCAACTACGAAACCGCATAGAACCCAAAATTGAGAACATACTTAGGAAGAACCAAAATGGCTTTTGGAGAAATAGATCCACGACGTCACAAATTTTGACAATCCGTCGAATTCTTGAAGGTGTAAGTGCTAAAAACCTAGAGGCAACAATATTATTGGTCGACTTCGCCAAGGCCTTTGACTCCATACACAGAGGAAAGATGGAGCAAATATTACTCGCTTACAGCTTACCCAAAGAAACGGTCGCAGCCACAATGATGCTATATAGAAACACAAAAGTAAAAGTCGGTTCTCCAGGTGGAGACACAGACTACTTCGACATAACAGCAGGTGTATTGCAAGGAGACACATTAGCCTTATACATCTTTATCATCTGTCTAGAAAACGTGCTTAGAATGTCTATTGTCACGCTTACAAAGGAAAGAAGCAGAAGATACCCTGCACAAACAATTATGGAAACGGACTACGCCGATGACATCGCACTTCTAGCAAATACACCCGCCCAAGCCGAAACCCTGCTACATAGTCAGAAACGAGCAGCTGCAGGCATAGGCCTCCATGTTAATGCACACAAGACGGAATATATGTGATTTAATCAAACAGGTGACATCTCCACACTAAACGATAGCTCTCTGAAATTAGTAGACAAGTTTACCTCCCTAGGAAACAGTGTCTCATCAACCGAAACAGGCATCGACACGTGACTAACAAAGGCATGGACAGCTACCGATAGGCTATCGGTCATATGGAATTCAGACCTGACCGATAAAATGAAACGCAGTTTTTTCCAAGCAGCAGTTGTGTCGATACTGCTGTATGGATGCACTACATGGACGCTAACTAAACGTATGAAGAAAAAACTTGACGGCAACTACACAAGAATGATGCCAGCAATATTGAACAAGTCCTGGAGGCAGCACCCCACAAAGCAACTGCTGTACAGCCACCTACCACCTATCACGAAAACTATCCAAGTTAGACGAACCAGACATGTGCAACACTGTGGACCCCTTCACATGGACGAGTAAAAGCAGGACGGCCAGCTAGAACCTACATACAATAGTTCTGTGCCGATACGGGATGTGACCTTGAGGACCTGCCGGAAGCGATGGACGATTGAGAAGGGTAGTGAGAAAGAGTCTGGGATATCCGTGCTGATGGCACGACATGATGATGATGATGATGATTTCGTGTGCACAAATTTGGCAATTAGCTAACGATGAAAATAGATTCCGAAATTCTTAGATCTCTCACTGTGTTTGAAATTTAAAACTAGTTTTTGTTACTTGCCTCAACACAAGTATTCTTGTCAAATAAATACCTGTCAAATTGTTATATACTCATATGCAGATGCATGCATAATCATAACGACACCATAAAGACGAGCGACACAGTTCTTTAGAAAAATATACCTCTTACTTTATTTGAAAGGGTTGTGTGTGAGAGGGAGTTGGAGACCGAACAGAACTGCAACATATTGACCCCCACTCTTATGGCCATAACAGCGTTTCTTTCCTTTTCGTCCTGGGCTGCTTAACCGGGGGCCTGGGGGCCCAGCCTCTCTGGGACATGTTCTCATTCCAGCATCTTCTCTCCAACTCGTCTGATCCCCAACAGACTGACTTCCTGTCTTCACCCGGGTTATATAATAATTTGACGTCCACTCTTCTTCCTGCGAGCGTCACAATTTCGCACTCATTCAACCCGTCCACGGTCAATGTTATAATATCCTGATATTCCTCGACCGGATGCACCTGTTATTTACACAGGTGCATTTCCTATTTTGACAGCCCGGCCGGGTCGGGGGTCAATATACAACAAAATAGCAGAACCAACTGTTTGAATATAATGTTTATAATCATTTGTTTACACATAGTAATATGATATCAAGTATTCCTATCTAATACAAATATTTTGGCCATAGTTGTATAGTTTCAAGTGTTCTTATCTAATACTATCAATTATAATATTTAAAATAACTATTTCTATTTAACATTAATCATTTGCTTGGGACCTAGTCGACTGGGACTTTAGAATACACCGACTGCATTACTGCAGAGGGGTAAAACACCCCTAACGAGTAACTTAGATATGACATTAAACCATTTGATGTTGAGACTTGGGGGAATATGGGATACCCTTCATTGCCATTGCTCTCTGGTCCACTCTGAACCGGAATGGTAGCACCTATCTATGGGTTAAATGGAACTGTTTCACATTTAAACTGTGTGTAAACAAATGACTTCTGCTAAATGGAATTATTAGAAATAGAACAATTTGACTATTTAGCCGTGTAAACAAATGACTGATTTTTAATTGAATTGTTAGAAATAGAACAATTTGACCATTTAATTGTGTGTAAACAAACGACTGATACTTAATTGAATTATTTGTGATACATAGCACGCCGAGTGATGAAAAGGAAAGTCACCAAGAAATAACATAACATGTACGCATGAAAACGTGGTCATGTTGATACTCCTCATCCCAACAGTGAATAATTTAGAACAACGGAGGATGACAACTGAAGGCCACGAACAAGAACACTTGGTCTTTGGGGACCGTCACCCCATGCTTTATCTGCTTTGCAGGGTTAAGTTAATTGCTCAGCGTCTGAGGCACACTATTAGGGGAATGCCGACAGAGCCAAGTATTTTTTACATCTGACATGCATGAATCTTGATTCGTGTGCGGTCTCCACCACAAGATTGCCTTGTGCCACTTTCTGGCTTTGTGGCAGGTAAGATATATACCAACAAATAAGAACAAAGATGGTGACACGAAAAAAAAAACTCAGAGCTACACGAGGCAACAGACAAGACAACTGAAAGCGGAATGAGAGAAATGAGATGGTCACTAGCCAATAAACCAATTAAGGTTAATATACAGTGTGTCTCAATATACGTGGGACCCTTGTGACTGCTAATAACTCTATTAATAATAACGCTGTGTTATTTTTGTTTCAGATTTGAAAATAGTACACTATAACGACTATTAATCCTCAATCATAATGTCTTGGACAAAAGAGGAAAAATATTTTTTGTGTCACTACTTATTTGGAGACAAAATCATTCAAAACTGCACCAGCAAAATTTCTCAGGAAGTTCAACTTAACAATTATCCCTAGAAAAGCCAAATTTATCGTTGGGTACACAAATTTCAAGCCACAGGGTCAGTAAACGATCACAAAAAGAAGGCAGAAAATCCCAGATCTGGCAGAAAGTTGACTTCAATAGGTCCCGATAATGTGGATGCGTTGAGAGCTTCTGTAGGAAGAAGTCCGAAAAAGTCCTTCCGAAGACGTTCCCAAGAATTTGGTCTTTCACATGCACTGTAGAATAAAGTCAATCAATTTCTGTCTTTATTATCTGGTTTGACCTTTCTGAAGTGCAAAGATTGCTTTTGAAGACTCAGATGAAAGATGACTTGATTCAATATGAATTATCATATTAATGGGTTGCATCTATTTTGAGACACCCTGTATTTACTCATAGCTGAAGGAAGAATAGTTGAATGCATACTTTTCCCAAGCATATTAGCACTGTATGAAATGCAAACAACCTTGTATGAAGTAAATTTCCTATGATGATAACTATTACACAAGTGTCTCCATAGACATGTAGCGAACGGTTTTTCTCTAAACTAGAATTACTTCTATTATAAACAGGGTTAGAGATATAGTTGCCGCTAACAGTTGTCCAAATACAACAAAATAAGTATTTAGGAAAGCGGAAAAGAACATAAAATAGAATAATACAAATTTTTAGGCCTTTGACAGACATTCAAAATAACAAATTTAAACACATAAAAAAAGGGAACAAACAACAATAACAAGAATTGGTAGGTCTATATACATATATGAGTTTTATGTGAAACAGGGGGTTATGAATAGTACTTTTACAATGAGGATATTTTACGGACAGAGATAAATGGTTTTCCTTTTGGTCTCTTCTTGTAAAAAAATTTATATCTAATAGAATATTTTAAAGGTTTTGCATCGAGCAAATAGGGTTACTTACAAAGTCCTGAAATGAGTTTATAATCTTGTGGATATATATTTAATCGTCAAGGTTATTTTCATCAAAGGTCCTTCGTATCTTTGTTTTATAGTTCCTTCGCCATATTACTTGTCCGGAGTCCTGAGTTCAACTGAACTTTCTTTTAGGAAAGAGGGGATCTCTCAACTCGAAACAGGAAGTAACAAGGAGTCATAAATCAAATCCTTCTTCAGACAACTGGTCTAGCACTAAGGGTGTTCTCTGGATTTACTGGTGCCAATTTTGTTACATTTTCTATCATTCATTTAACGCTGTTAAAAAAAATCATTGTCTTTCTTCTCTTGAGAACAAGTGACAGCAAGTCTCCTTGTTCAAACAGTTTTATTATTATTATCATTATTATTATTATTATTCAACACATATCCATATCTATTTAAAAAGGGTTTTGAATTTGGGGTCCCATAGATATTATGGGTAGAAAACCATGTAAATAATAACTTTTCATCTCAGAAATTTAGAAAGAGTTAACAAGCCATAAAACCAATCAATCACCATTCCTTTATGAAGGATTCGCCAATTTAATTCTATCAAATCGTTTTTCAAAGCAATGATCTTGCTAATTTTTTTACCATAAAGTTAGTTGATATAAAAATTTCAGATTCAGCCAGAGGACTTTAGTTAATTTAAATTTTCAAAAATCAGTAATTTAAATTTACATATTTATACTCAACAGTTATTTTAGGATCCCATCTGATAAGTGCTTTTCTCGTTATGAAGTTTTTATTCCGGCGGTTATTTCTTTTACTAGGGACATTATTTGAGCCCACCGTCTTTGTCGTTGTCGATTTGCCGATATGTGGCGCTACTTTACAAAGAATTTTTGAATGCTTCAGGGGAGATAATTCAACTTAGCATTTAAATATAGCGCCATAAAGAGCACGCTTCTTTACACGGAGATATACTACAACTAATTAAGCAAAATGTCGTAAGTATTGAGTATTTTTTTCTGTTTTATTTACTTTGAGAATAAATGTTGTATCTATATTTCTTATCTGATTTGTCAGTTGAAAGCGAATATAAGGGTGATTAAAAAAATAAAAACCACATGGTTTTATACACTCAGAGCGGTGTGTACAAAATGGCCTCCATTATTGCGTATATCTTTCTTTTTTTTTTTTAACCGGCATTTAAGGTTTTTCTTTAGCTCCTATAGTTTTAGATATAATTTATTCACGCTTGTTGCGTAATTAGCTCTTTTCGAAACTCTCTGGCATAATTTACAAGTTAAAGTTTTGGCCTAAAGTCGAAAAAAGTTAGAAGGATCCAGATTTTCAACCATTTTTTTTTTTTTTTTTTTGTAAGCAAATGTTCGTTATATAGTTCTGCAACTTTTTGAAGAAACAAGTATAATATGTAAAAGATAACAAAGAAACCTGCTTGTAATGAATTGAATTATCTATATAGCTTTGTTTTGATTTATCAAACACTTTGATATAATTTATCTAATTATTTTCCTCGTTTTGGGAAAGACGATATTCAGCAAATGAGTTTTCACTTAAACGGTCTATCCCAAATTAGATTAATCAAGATTTTTTTTTTTTTTTTTTTTTTGCTTTCTTTTAGTTCTGTTTTTTTTGTTTGTTT
This sequence comes from Sepioteuthis lessoniana, assembly GCA_963585895.1. Classification (NCBI taxonomy): domain Eukaryota; kingdom Metazoa; phylum Mollusca; class Cephalopoda; order Myopsida; family Loliginidae; genus Sepioteuthis; species Sepioteuthis lessoniana. Next base: position 25,577,194 of record OY757935.1, read on the forward strand.
TTTTTACAAGCTTTAATTTAAAAGACAATTATTTCCTGTGTACTTTTTTTGTGAAATTTTAAAATTTACACTATCCAAATTATTTGCTTTAATTTTTAATTACTTTTTAAAACATGCATTGGAGTGAAGTATGTAACTAACATAGACTTTACTTGTTAGATATTAAGTTAGTAATTTTTGTGGAAATTAGATCCTAGCAACTTTTAATCAAGTTATAATTTGTTTTGAGTACAAATAAAATATAGCCTTTAACGTAAAAGAGTAACTTCCTCATTTATGAGACTGGAAAATGCACATGGATTTATTTCAAGGTTTTCTACCTGCTTTCCTAACAGTTAATTTGATCAATAGTTTGTTGATCTTATAAGTAGATCAAACAATAAAAAGTATATACACTGTGGAATTCTTCTCAAATCCTAAATAAGATAAACAAAATGTTTCTTTCGTATATTTTTAAAGGTCACAACTTTTAGCACTCGGTTGTGACGTACTTTTTAAAAAATTGGATTTTCTTTTAAAGCTATGATAATATTCTCGTATATATTTCTATTTACATTAATTTTACGTTGTAAATTGAAGGCACAAAATCAGGGTTCTGTTACACATTATATGCTTATATATAAACCAAAGTCCTATTTTATTGCCGCTTGACTTCTAAGCCTTTTTTTTCTCGAAAATGAAACATTCCCAAAAGAAATGGTTATTTTCAGGGGATTCTACATGAGATAAAATAGATTTTCCGACGAAATTGGGGTGGTTCACTAAATTTTATTTTACCCTTATTTTTTTCCCTGTTTAGCGATGTCCAGTTCTGTTGTCGAGGCATAAGAATACTCCGACTGCATCCACTGCAACGGAGTAACCTCCAAAAAAAAAAAAGGTGTCCTGGGTATGACAAGTCCTGGACCTTTTGGGCAGTGTGGAGTACCATTACTCTCAAGTCCACTCAGACTCGGAGTGCTCGTACCTGTTAGGATCCTATCTATCAGCCAAATGGATCTGTTGAAAAATCATTTATATTTGATAGGAATACTTTATGCTCTATAACTGTAAATTATTCCTAAGTGATACTATATAACTACGAGTTATTAGTAAGTTTACTGAAATTATTGTTTACTAAGGATTATTATTAATTACTTGAAACCATATAACTAAGTACAAACAAATGTCTAGATAGAAACACTTGATGAATAACTATGTGCAAAAAAATACTCTTCACACCTACACAGAAAATGTAAATATAAATGTGCAATGAATGCAATTCCCTAACCTCTAAGCAAAAAAATAATCCTAGACTGGTTGACATGCCATTAAAGTGCAATGGATCATTGAAACAAACATTTAGGAATTAAAAAGTAAAGCTGGCAACCATAGTCGAGGGTGACCCGAAGTCTCCCTTTTCAGTAGCTACCACACCAAGGTGTAGGAGACGTCGCTAATCCTTCCTCTAGATTGCTCTACTTTACCCTTGATCCTTACCTTATAATGCTGAGTGTTAAGCAAGGTGGTATCAATTACTTTTTTTTTCTTTTTCTTTTTTTGTCTTTGGTATGATTCAACCTGGGATTGAAACCTGGTCTCCCAAACCATTGGTGAACGAACCCAAACTTTAAATGTCTTCATAGGTATGAAGCAATAGCATTTATATATCTTAGCAAACCTGTACCATTGTTTTTAAGGAATTTACGCAAAACAAATGAGTACCATTTTTGGTACTAGTCCACAATAACCCATTGAGGAAGTATCTGCTGTAATGTACAGTGGTGACTTTGAACAATTTTCAGTATGTTAATTTACTCAGTGAACTATACTAGACAAGTACCACTGCCCCATTGACCTAGTAGGTAGACTGTTCGCCAATGGCCCAGGAGACTGGAATTCAATCCCAGGTCGAGTCATACCAAAGACTCAAAATATGGTAATTGATGTCTTCTTGCTTAACACTCAGGATAAGGATAAAATAGTGCAATCCAGGGAAAGGAGTAGCACCCTCTCCTACATCTCAGTGTAGCAGCTAATGAAAAGGGAGCCTTCTGGACACCCTTGATTACAGTTGCCAACTTTACCTATTTTATTCATGGCATAAAATACTGATGTGAAATGTGAAGTAGTCTATTATCAAAAGCAAGGGACATAAATGCTGTCGGTTGTGTATATGCCTTGCATTCTTGAAGGGACACTATTATAGTAATGCCTATATATTTATCGTACGATAAAAATTTAAAAAAAAGATAACTCAAATTTTAATTATCCTATTTACCAACCCCTCCGCTCGGGCAGGGTATGACACAAGGTCAATTTTTAAGCAGAGTTTAATAGGTTTTAATTCAGTTTTCCTTCTCCTAGACTAGTTGCCTAACCAAGGCTGAAGAACCTTGTCTGTCCTACTATTTAACCATAGCTGGAGGGAGAATAATTGGATTCATACCTTTCCCAAGGGTATTAGTGCTATGTGAAATGCAATCAGTTTCATCCAGGATTTGAACTCGTGTCGCCGTGTTCATTTCCTACGACGATAACAATTACACCACGGGCACCTCCAAATTTTGATTATTGCATTCCAGAGAACGTATAGAGTGGAAAGGAAAGCGTCACAAAAAGCCTTGAATTCAGTAAAATCAGTACAAAACTATTAGTTGTACAAGACGAGTCCATAGATTTAGTCAGATAATAATTTTAAAAAACACTTAAATACAAGTCTGTTTAAATTTGTGATCATTACACTCAAAGAAATTTGCTAAGTTTTCACTTGTATTTACCTTATCTATATTATATAAAACAAGTTATATGCATGTGTATAATACTAAACTATCTCCGGTGGTAAGGCTCCTGTTCTGCTTCTCTGGGGATTGAGTCACATCTGTTGCCATTACTCCCATGTTCACTCTAACCTGGAGTGGTAGCGCCTGTTATGGTCCCATCTATGACTTAAATAGGTGTGTTTGAAAATTATTAGTATTGAATTGTACTTGAAAACGATATGACTATAAATAGTATTAGATGAGAATCCTTGAAACCATGTAATTCTGTGGAAACAAAGTAGGAATATTTATTTGGAACTGTGAAATTGTATATTTACCCAACCCCTCTGTCATAATCAGAATATGACACACAAGTTCAAGAGTACAGCTGGCTTGAATTCAGTTTTCCTTCTAGACTGGTTGCCTTATCAAGGCTTAAAAAAAAAAAGGATATGACAAACCATCTGATGTTGAAGCTCCAGTAATGCTGGAGCTTTGGGGAATACAGTGTACCCGTTCATTGTCATCATTCCCAGGTCTACTCTGGCCTGGAGTGGTAGCACCTGAAAGGGTCCTATCTATGGGTCAAATAGAACTGTTTGATATTCAAACAGATGACTTATGCTAAACAGAATTGTTAGAAATAGAACTGTTTGATCATTTAACTGAGTGTATCTACAAAGTATGTTTACAAATCATATATTTAATAATATGCAAAAACAGCATTTGGCATTAAATAACCTACAATAGTTGATATGCCATAAAACCCAACCAAACCAAGGCTTAAAAAGACAGTCTTTCCCACTACTTACACATCACTGGTGAGAAAACAGAACAATTCATGCATTTCCCAAGAGCATTAGCATGAAGTGAAATGAAAACAGCCTCATTCAGAATTTGAACTTGGGTTACCAATTCCATTTCCTACATTGATAAATGTATCTCCATAAAATTTTGGGTAAATTATTAAAGTTTACAGAAACAACTTGGTGTAACTGTTATTATCTTCAAAAATCAATTCAGTAACCAAAGTTCAAATCCTTGTTGAAACTTTGCATTTTACTTCATACTCATGCCCTTGGGAAAGGCATGAATCCATCTCTTCTTACTCTGGCTATTGGTAAATAATAGAACAAACTGGGCTATTTAACTTTTTCAACCAGTCCAGGAAAAGGAAAATTTTGAATTCAAACTAGCTTTACTCTGCTTAAGAGTTGATTTTGTGTCACATCCTGTTTGTGGGGTGGAATGACTGGATAAATATGTACTTGAAGCTCTAACTTTTACAATAATTATCATTGGTTACTTGAAAAAAATCAATGTCAGCATTAAATATCCCAACATGCCATAAAACTAGCTAACTAACCCACATAAATAAAAGGCAGACTCTTTTTTTTTTTTTTTTTTTTTTTTGTTTGTATATTTCACCAAACAAGGATTTGATGATGTAAACTAAATTGAAATGTTAACCAACCCAGAATGAATGTCTTTTTTTTTTTTTTTTTTTTTTTCTTAAACTTGTTTTAATGGTCTGTATAAAACCAATCCCAATATATTTTTTGATGTTTATCTTTAAATCCAGTTTAAACACCCTGATCATCAACTGAATGACCATGCCATGTTCCAAGTCTTTTATTTTCATAGTCCAGTTTAAACACCCTGGTCATCAACTGAATGACCATGCCAAGTTCCAAGTCTTTTATTTTCATAATCCAGTTTAAACACCCTGGTCATCAACAGAATGACCATGCCAAGTTCCAAGTCTTTTATTTTCATGATATTAAGTAAAGGGTATTTAATGCAAAGGAACTTTTAATAGTTCCATCAAATTCCATTTAAATAAAAACAAATAAATTTTAGGCCAACAGAATAATTCTGAAAGAGACTTCATTACTTTGTAGAAGTTTTTAGATGTAAGTGTTCTTGATTATGTCCAGCCCTGTCTATGGGACTTAAGGTATACTGACTGCATCTTCTGTGGAGATATTAACTCCAACCCCACCCTCACGCCCAGAAAAGGTCCCAGGTATGACACCAACCTGTATTTGTTGGTGAGGCTCCAATCCTGGAGCTCTGGTGTTTGTGAAGTACATCTTTATTGCCATTATTCCTAGGTCCACTATAATCTTATTTTATATGCATTGGAGCAATATGATTTTCTGAGATATATTAAATGTGCATCATTTGTTTAACAGGCTTATTATACACTACTGCAATCACAGCTGAAAGAAAACTTGAATTTTTTTTTTTTTTTTTTTTTTTTTTTTTTTTTTTCAGTTGAATTTGGTTTTATAAGTAAATGTTAGTTATAAATAATTTCAATGCCACACACACACACACAATGGTTTAACCCTTTACTTACTGGTTATGCTGGTGTCTAGTAGACCTTCACAAACTGGTGTGCTGGCTGAATTGTATACTCTGCATTCTTGACATGCCAGAATCATACTTCAAATTATGAATAATACAGTGATGGTTTAATTGAAGACAATTACAGCAGACTTCATTACCACAATTTTTTTCACCAATTCATAAAAGTAAGTAATACTTGTGAGATTTGAGTTAGAAATTCATAAGAGATTGAGCAGAAGAAATTCTTTATTTTCTGAAAGAAATATAAATGAATGTGTAATTCTGTCTAATACTAGTTGGATTTGCATATGAATTTCAGACTAAAAGTAATTATTATAAGACAGAATTACTAGTTTATTTGACTATGAATCTATAAGATTCATAGTCAAATAAACTACTAATTCTGTCTTATAATAAAATTCTAAATTCTCATTGTTTGGATAGGTGTGTGTGTGAGAGAGAGAGATATGCACACACACATAAGGGTTGTTCAAAAGGTTCTAAGCCTCACCTAGATTTTAGATTTGTTCCACACTTTTTTACCTTTAGACTAGGTTCAGCTGAACAGAAAATAAAACAAATCTAAAATAGTTTTTCTAGTTTTAGAAGTGGTAGTATGTTGCCATAACAGAAATGTTCAGCTATGACTCTTCTTTCTGAGTGAGGTTTAGAACTTTTTGAATGACCTTATATATATATATATATATATATATATATATATATATATAAGAGAGAGATAAACTGCAGGTACTCCAAGCAATGCTCACATTGTTTGGAGTACCTGCAGTTTATCTCTGTTTGCTAGTTGTAAGAAAGTTTAATAAATGATGCAAAAAGGAAGGAGTTAAACAACAAGCCTGTTCAGTATTTCAATGAGTGACCACTTAGTGATAACGGGTGGTGTAAGCAACATGTTTGCTTAAGAAAAGCTTACTGGGAACTTCTGGTTTATTATAATGAGTATCTTAAGAATGGTTTTTTAAAAAAAATAAAATAAATAAAATAAAAAAACTAATCGCTCCAACTTTTTATCTAATGAACTATTTGGAAAGTTGTGCTTTATATATATATATATATATATATATATATATATATATATATATACACACAAATCATTTTTCCCTTCTCTCAACTTTTATTTTTTTTATTTTAGTGCTTTATTACAGAAGCCCAAAAGTGAAATGACTCCTGAGGAGTTGGCCCAACGTGAGCAGGAAGAATTTAACACAGGGCCATTATCTGTTCTCACACAGTCTGTTAAAAATAACACACAAGTGCTCATCAATTGCCGCAACAATAAAAAATTGCTAGCCAGAGTGAAAGCTTTTGACAGGTAAGAGAATTGTTGTTTTTTGTTTTGTTTTTTTGTTTGTTTTTTTTTTTGTCACTTCTGAAAGGAAAACATTTATATTGGCTCTCTCATAGCTTTTCCATCAAGTTTTAAAATGGAAAACCTCATTAAACTTCTTTTAATTCTATCAACATAGTGTCATTAATAAGAAGAGTGATTGGAGAAAATTTTGATATAAAGCATTTTCTAGAAAACAATGTAGAATTGGGAAGATTTTGTTTCAAAAGTTCTTATGGTGTTAACAAAGTTTTTGTCCCAGACTAAACTGCTATTTTATTTTCCTTCATATATAAATGTTATTTCTTATTGATCAGAAAGCAAAGAAAATTTTACTTGTATAAATCAATCAGAAAATGGTTTCAACTTTTACAAGAGTACTCAGAAAAAATTAAATTACTTCAGAAAAAATAATTTTGATAAAGGTAAAAACATGTTCTTATACCAACAAACCTGATAATTGTAGTTAAATTTAAAAACAATTGGTTCAGAATTATCTCCCTTATCGCTTTACAATGACTCGTGTTGCATTTTAAGCAAAGTCAGCCTTTTAAAATCTCCTTTCCTCCCTTTATCTAATCAATAAAAAAAATTAAACTGTAACTTTGCTGGCAATAATTTTTAGCAAAAAATCAGAAAAACAAAAATTTTTTAATAATAACTTCCAGAATATTGGGAGCTACTTAGATTTCTTACAAGAACAACCTTTACCAACTGGTCATTGTGACATCAATCAGTTTCTTTCCTTTTTCTCTATTCTTGTGAAATTGGAGGAGCGGGGGAATAAAATCTTGTGAACAGAACAAAATATCAAAATTAATACAATTCAGTTTCTTTATAAAAAAAAAATTAAAAAGTGACAAACCAAATATGAAAAACTATGAACAATACAATTATATACAGGATACTGAACTAAGAGCTTCAGGTAGAGTATCAATCCTAATTAGGAAAAAATTTTTCCCATGGTAAAATCAATATCAACACCCTCTTACGAGCAATTCCAGTTTCAGCAACCTTGCATAAACTGTCTCTATTTGCTCACTATATATCTTGCTGCATGACCCCCATAAATGAAAAAGTGCTAAACAACTTAATAAGATTACTCTCTACACTATTCATCTTGCCACCACAGAATATGGAGGAATAAAACACAAAACAAAAGAGGCTTGACATTTGAAAAAAAATCATCAATAGTAACAATTTATGCCTCCAGTCAAAAATTTCGCCTGGACCCATCCTCAGGTCTATTCTCTGCCATAGGGCACCTCTGGTGGTGTAATGGTTAGCAAGCTAGACTAGCAAATCTACACGAGTGAGTTCAAGTCTCATTGGGTGTCCCTATTTATATGGCCTCCTGCCACATCTAAGCAAAAGGCTTAGTAAATTACAACATTCTCTGCCATAGACCTAACCCTCTTCCTAAAATATAACTGAAGAGTATATAAAGATCCCTGGGGCAGTGACCCTTACCCAATAATAATAGAAAACTCGGAACCACAAACAATTCCAAAACACCCATGATGGAATTTAAAAAAAGCAAACTGGCAATCCTGAAAAAAAAAACTGTGCCTTACCACATTAATCTCGGAAACAAATGCAAATCAATAAGAACCCCATAATGCATTTTACCAATATGCTCATTACCATAGTCAACAAAACTTTCCCCCCAATCTAAACAAATATAAACAACAAAGTGCCAAAACTCAATGTATTATCAAAGAAGCCAAAAGATCTTTCTGGGGAACCTTTACTTCAAAAATAAACTCCAATATTGACACAAATTTGGAACTTTATAAAGAAAATATTAAAAAAAGCATCAACACTCCTATAAATCGCATCTCTCAAGGAAACATAAATGCCACAAGTAAAAAAAAAAAAATTTTTTTTAAATCTCCAATTTGATCACAGAATATTTTGCTCAAGCATCATCCACAAAAAACTACTCCAATAAATTCAACTCGGTCAGAACTAAAGAAGAAAAGAACATAAAAAAATGCAAATCTGACAATACTGAAAGCAATACCCAACCGTTCACTCAAACCAAACTGAAAATTTTGATATCCAAATCCTATAACTCGGTCACTGGTCCGGATGAAAGCCACTACACTTTCCTCAAAGAACTCTCAACAATATTCCTAGAATATCTCCTAAGTATATGCAACAATATCTGGATCTCTGGCAACATTGCTACCTTATGGAAGCAAGCCACAACCATCCCTATCCTCAAAAAATAAACAGATTCCACAAACCCTACTAGTTATAAACCTATTAAAAAGAACATCTGGTTGCAGTCTTTTTTGACCTTGAAAAAATGCTATAACACATGGTCATACAACATACTCAAAGATCTAGGCTTACTTGGCTGATTTCCTATTTTTATAAAACCCTTCCTTGAAAACCAAACTTTACAAACAAGAATAAATAACACATTCTCAGATCCAAGACCACAGGAAATAATTGTACCTCAGATTAGCATCCTGTTTGTAATCATCTTCATTATTAAAATTGGTAAGATAACAACCTGTCTCTTCCCAGAAATCAACAGATCACTATAGGTTATTAATTTTCCTCATTTGTTACAGTTCCAAAAATATAGCTACTTTAGAAAGAAAAGCCCAATGTATAAACAAGATATCAAAATCGACCATCGAAAATGGATTCAAAATCTCAAATAACAAAATCAAATGCATTCACTCATACCAAATCTAAAAAATACATACCCGCCCTGCCTTAATATTAAATGGTACTGAAATACCCATAACCCATGAATACAAATTCCTCTTGAGCCAAATCTATCCTTCATTCCCCGTATCAAACAACTGAGGATAAAATTCAACCGAACTATCCAACTCCTGAGAGCCATAGCCCACACTAACTGGGGTGCTGACAAAAAGACCCTTATCAAATTATACAGATCCTAATATGATCAAAGCTTGATTATGGCTATTTAATATACGCAGCAGCCAAAAAGTCCAATAACCAAGAACTTGATACCATCCACAACCAGGGATTCCATGTCACCTTAGGAGCTTTTACTACCTCTCCAAATGAAGCTAACGAACCCCCGACTTCCTTGAGGAAACATACTTGCACTCAAATATACCAAACTCATCACATACCCTCAAACCCTGCCTATAACCCCATAAAAGAAATAAAATACACAAATCTGTTTGAAAATAAAGCAAAAGCCATCAAACCTCTTAATCTAAGAATCCAAAACTACCTCAATGAAATCAAAATCAACCCCCCACACACACACACACACACCAAATAATACATGATACCATCCTCTTCATAACAGCATCATGGACTATGAATCAACCAATTGTAAAACTAGAATAACTTCCCAAATCATCACCAAAACCAAAAATCACTAAAACATCTCCCCCATGAATCAATCTATAGTGCAGAAGTCACAGCTATCGACCAAGCAATGAACATTATAGCTAACCACGTCCTCCAAATTTATCATCTACTTATACTTCTACTCCAAATCAGTCCTCTTAACAAAGATACATCAACTTCTCTCATCACGAAACTCCTAAACTAAATGAACACTCTTTCCAAAGATGATAGTATCATTCTCACCTGAATACCAAGTCACATGGCAATATATGAAAATGAAAGGGCAGACAAAACTACAAGAATCCCATACACTGATCTAAAACCAACCATTAACAAATTTGTATTTGACAAATGGCAAAAATCATAGTATGATTTAGTATGCAACAAACTCTACCAAATACATGATACCATTGGTGAGTGGCCAGTAGATTACATTAAGAGAACCAAAGAGATGATACTTTCCAGACTTCACATTGGCCACACTGACACCCCTATATGCTTAATGTGCAAGTACCCGTCTCAGTCAAACACATTCTCTTAAACTGTGACAGTTTCTGACAAGCTATCTGAAGGACCTTTTCAAAAACACCAAACCAGAGAACACCATTTTGAATGTTCTTTAAAAAAAAATTTTTTTTCTTCAAAATCTGACCAAATATAATCAAATGCTATCATTAAAACCTGCATAGAAGACAAAACCAATCTTTTATATCTCATATAACCCACAGAAGTTGATATGCTGTTAAATAAAACTCCAACTCTACACTCAACTTTTAACATTTTTCTCTTTACCTTTTGATGTTGACTGAAGAAGTCCCATTACAACTGCAAATGGAACTAATTGATCTTCAGTGTTCAGAAAATTTGAAGTCCATGTTTCTTGCTTGCTACTTCCTCAATTTCTATAAGAACTCAGTGCTTTCATCTGGATGACTTCCCAACTTTATCACCCACACCCAGCAAGTTGTGAGCATGTTTGGCACCATATACTGCTGTGAACAGTTGTTCTCCAAAATAATACATTCCAAGAGTATACTGCATTCACAACTGTCAAATCTTCACTTGTCTGATGTGCTCTTTTTGTCAACCTCTTCATTTAAGCTTGATATGATATCTATTTGTGGTTGCAAACAAGATCAAATGTTTCATTAATAAATTATGATTACCTTGTGAATTTTGATGGGTTTTTGTCCTTTTGAGTTGACATCCCTAGACTCTCCTGAGTTGAGTTTTGTGGTCTTTGGGCTGAAAAGATTTGAGACCCCTTACCTACAATAAAAAAAATATACTTACAGATTAAGGGCTTTATTTAAAAGCTAAAAATAGAAAATTCTAAAACTTTAAATAACTGGAAACTTAGTATTCAAAAAGGCTTAGAGTGGTGAGGAGTTATCAAAATTTTTTTCTTTTTCCATTAAATCATAAATTAAGATCAAATGTTTTAAAACACAAATTAAAAAATGGAGGACAACAGTAAATTTGTGCCTTCAATTTCTTCTTTTTTTTTTTTTTTTTTTTTTTTTTTTTTTTCCTGTTTGTATTGATTTGTCTAAATCTTAAAGTTTAAATTATGTCTCATTCTTTTATAGTATTTGAATGGAACTTTGAAAATTTCAAATTATTTATTATTTCTAATTCTTTCCAGACATTGCAACATGGTGTTAGAGAATGTGAAAGAAATGTGGACTGAAGTACCAAAAACTGGCAAAGGCAAAAAGAAATCAAAACCAGTTAATAAAGATCGATATATCTCCAAGATGTTCTTGCGAGGAGATTCTGTCATCTTAGTTCTCAGAAATCCCCTTGCTGGCCCCAAATAAAAAAAAAAAAAACTTTTTTTTTTATTTTTGCTCAGCATTTCCTGCAAAGAAAAAGAACAGATTAAAATAATTTTGGATGAGATTTTTTTTTTTTAATTTTTTTTTTCCTTGTGTGTCAGTTTCCATTGACTACTTATTCACTTCTTCACCCAGAGAATGTATGGAAGAAAAAAATGTAATAATAGACTCATTTACTTGGATAACCAAGTTTCAATATTTTTTATTAGCATACTCTTGTTTTTCTACTTCATCATTGATTGGCTGGCAGGAATTGTGCAAAATTAAAAGTTGAAACAATTATTTTTTTTCAACTTGTAATAAAAAGAAAAAAAATCCATACCTGTGCAATTTTTCTCTAAAATATTTTTTCCTTTCCTTTTGCTAAAATGTCAGGTTTGAATTGCTTTTGTTTGTGTGTGTGTATGTGTGCTGTTATCTAGAAGTAAATATACGAGGATCATTAAATAAATTTCCAGACTTTTTTCGTATGGGCACTTTTATTGATAGTATACACATGAAACTCTAGTCTCTTTCGAAGTAATTTTAGTAAATTCATCTACCAATTTCAACCTAAAACCAAGATACTTGTCAAACATGCTTTTTTATTTATATATATATATATATATATATATATACACACACACACACTAGGTGCATACGATGAGTTTCCTGACTTTTTTTGTATGGGTACTTTTATTGATAGTACACACATGAAACTCTAGTCCCTGTCGAAGTAATCTCCTCCAGCTGCAATGCACTTGTTGTACTGTTCCAACAACTTATGGAAGTCCTCTTGTGTGAGTGTGTCAATGACCTTTGTCACAGCCTCTTTCATCTCCTCAATTGTCTCATAACAACAGCCTCTCAGCTTAGGGAATAACCAAAAATCACAGGGAAAAAGGTCTGGACTATAGGGAGGGTGAGGAACTGTCTTGATGCCCATCTTGGTCAATTAGACTGTGACAAGGATGGAGTTGTAGACTGGTGCATTGTCCTGGTGGAAGTGCCACTGACCCGATTTGAAGAGTGTTGGCCTCTTCCCTAGGAATCTCTTTCTGAACTCCCTTAAAACATCAACATAGTAACCCTAACCCTAAACAATCAGGCTTTAGTGGGGTGTGTTCCAATTGCTGCTGTAGCTGTTGATTTGAACCTGAAATCATAAAAATTGGTCAGACATCTCATAAGATGTATAGCAATAATATACTGAATTCTCAAGAGTCTACAACAATTTTAAATGACTGTACAAAAAAGTCTGGAAACTTATTGAATACACCACATATGTTGTCTGTTCAAGGTGTAGTTCTCAAGGCAGAAAGTTTTTTCTTTAATACACTGAATGGCAGAAGTGACCATTGATTAACTTGAGACATATATGCCCTGTTATTAACAAAGGATTATTATTGGTTACTTAAAACCATATAATTGCTTGCAAGTTATTTGTATTTGATATGAATAATTGAAACCATATTACTGCAATGGATCATTATTAAATTGGAATAATTTAAACAAATATAACTGTGTATAAACTATTAGTATTCAATAGTGTAGGTATATATATATATATATATATATATATATACACACACACACACACACACACACACACACACACAAGACCACTGTCAAAAATGAAGAAAAAAATATTATTTACAATTTTTAAATTATGAAAATCAGATATATGAAAGATAAGGTTAAGAGATATTTAAAATAAGAAATTTCAATTCATTTTATGTGTATATTAGCATTTATGCTAAATTTTAAAATTTGTTTTTGACATAAATATAAGACCACCAATAAAAACTAAAGAAAAAAGGATTTAATTGAAAAATTTATTATATTTAGTCTTCGTAATATAAAAGCTATTAAAATTGTAATACTTATGATACTAAAAACAAATGGCTAAAGGAACTAAATTATCTGAATTTGAGAAAGGCGAGATTACAGCTCTGAAAAGAGTTGAAAAATCTCAGATATTTTGAAGGCCTTCAGATGCAGTAAAACCATTATCTGCAATTACTTGAAAAGTCCAAATAAGTATGGAACAAGAAAACTGACTGGCCAGCCAGAAAAATTATCACCATAATTCAATTGTGAAGTAAAAAAGAAAACTTAAACTAAAATTTGTCAGTGATCAACAAAAAGCAGCAGATTATATGAAGATGCTAAATTATTTATCTCTTGCACAAGAAGGGCGTCATCTATGTGGAGAAGAATGGATTTTTCAGCAAGATAATGCTGCTATCCACAATGCATCAATAACGAAGTACTTGCTTGAAGAAAAAATAAAACTTCTTGACCACCCAGCATGCTCTCCAGACCACAATCCTATAAAAAAATTTGTAGGGATTGATTGTTGCAAGAGTTTATGAAGGAGGTCGACAGTCAGCAATTTCTGAACTCAAAAATGCAAGCTTAGACGCATGGAAAAAAATATCTTCGGTTCAATTTCAAAAACTAGTTGATAGTATGCCTAGCCGAATTTTTGAGGTTATCAAAGCTAACGGCAGATCTGCAAAATATTTAAAAATTTGCTTTTATATTCTGTCGTTTTGGTCATGTCAAAACAAAATTTTAAAATTAAGCATAAATCCTAATATACATATAAAAAATGAATTGAAATTTCTTCATATTTTAAATTTAATTTTCTTTATGCCTTATCTTTCATATATTAAAAATTGTAAACTATCTTTTTCTTTTTTCAGGGTGGTTTTATATTTTTGTCCAAGGGTAGATATCTCTTACCTCCCATCTCAAAAACTATTTTAGCCAGATGAACAAGACATGTTAGACAAGATGTAGTTTGGAAGGCCTGCTAGTAACAATGGATGAGAGAGAGAGAATCAAGGAATTCTGTGTGGTCAGTGCAACTTGGTGTGTGTATTACATTAAACTACATCTTGATGGTGAGGCTCCAGTTCAGGTGATTTGTGGAATATGGAGTACCTCTTCATTGCCGTTATTCTCAGGTCCACTTAGGGTTCCATCTCTAAGTTAAATAGAGCTGTTTAATCATTTACTATACTTGAAATCATTTAACTGTTTGCAAACAAATGAGCTCTGGCTCATTTAAAAATAATGTATATATACACACCTACATTTTATTTATTTATATATATATATATATATATATATATATATATATATATATATATATATATATATATATATATATATATATATATATATATATATATATAATCTCTGTGTGTGTGATTTGGTATTAAATATTGTACAATAGTTGATATGCCATAAAACACAACCAACCAAATATATTGGGGTTAGACAAAATAAAACACCTGGAAATTTCAAACAAATTTATTCTAATATGGTTTTCTGATGACTGCACTCCCATGAAATCCAGCTTTATGCCTCTCCCTTCATACAGTTTTTGAGGAACTTAGGTTCTCGGAATGGTCATTAAGCTCTGCTGTAATTTCGGAGCTGTATTCTTGTGATCCTTCCTAACAATCCGTGTGAGAGTCTGACGGTCCCTTTCAGACATCTTTTGCTTTCTCCCAGAGTTTTGCTTCGGTTAGAAGGTTTTTCCTTCTTTCTCAAATGCTATCATTACTTTCGAGACTGTACTCCTTGCTACACAAAATAGTTCAGGAGTTTTTATTACATTAGCGCCTGCCATACGAGCACCAACAAATTGACCTCTTTTAAAGTCTGATAGATCTACCATTTTAATGAATTTTGATTAATTTTTTCTAATGATATATCAGTAAAAAAAAAAAACAACAATTTTAATAAAATAGGACGAGAAAAATTAACAAATCAAAAAACATTAAAACAAATGTTTGATGATATAGGAGTTTTAAATTATGATACTAAGATTCTATGTGAGAATTAATTTTTTTTTTATATTTATTGCGGACTTTTTTCCCTTATCTTGGTAGAGGCGTTGAGTCTCTACGGTTCCAAGTGAGCATTGTCAGAAGATAGCGGTTTCAAATCCTACCCAAGCCGGCCAGAGGTTTACTTGGTCATAACAACTATGGAAGGCAGTAATTACTGGGGATACGGTTACAAGACTCAGCATTCCTATCCGAGGTCGCGGTAAATCACCTGAAGAAGGCCAGAGGTGAAATTTGGCCGAAACGTAGTGAAAGAAGAAACAACACAAAAACTACCAAGACGAGGGGAAAAAGTCCGCAATAAAAAAAAAAAAAAAAAATTTAATTCTCAGATTAAAAAGCCTCATCTCAAAATGATTCCAATTAAAGACGAGTATAAGATTCTATGTTTCCATTAATTTGTCCCAACCATATTCTTCAAAATGCACTCGTGGCAAACTCTCAAAAGGAGGTGATGAAGTGTCAATTGCGCTGAGAGAATTGGACTCCTCCTTAATTACATAGTAATAAGTAACATCTACTGAAAACCAGAAATTATCGAGGGCTCGAAATCCTACTCCCAGCTCAAGTATACTGTTTGGGTATTTCCGTCTCAACCAAAGCGAATGGGTTTCTCACTTAGTAAATTTTCAACGCAAGTTGGACTCCGTGGTGGGTGATGGAGCACAGGACCAGCAGAAAATAAACATTACCAATGGCTTCTTTAAAGAAAAAAAAAGAAATCTCAGAATCAGATTCGGAGAATGAGGCGGCAGACTTCCCTTGGTTCAGTGTCATTGAATCTTTGAAGGAGACCTACCAAACTCAAATCTCTCTTTTTTAATAGAAAAATAAATATCAATTAGAATTACTCCTAGAAACATGGTAAAACAAGAAACAGAAACTTCCTTGTCAAAGTAGATAGCCGGAGGCAGGCTGAAAACATTCTCAAGATGAAGACCAAGTGTAAAGCTTACCTACATTAAAAATTGAATACTTTAAAAAGAGTCGTCAGAAGTAGGGATCTACAGCGGAGGAGATAACAACGGTCATGGGGAAACAGGGAGTGACAGACATCAAAAGAATTACAATCAGAAAAGACGAAGGGCAAATCCAGACTAACACATATATCCTGACTTTTAATCCGCCTCATATTCCCAAGGAAGTGAAAATCGTGTATTGCCTCGAGAGGGTTGAGCAGTATATCCCAGCCCTCCTGAGGGTGCTTCAAATGTCAAAAATATCGCTGAGTAAGACAGACATGTGCAAAGTGCGGTGAAAAGGACCCGGACCACACAGAGGAAGATGGCTCAAATGAAATTCATCATCATCATCATCATCATCATCATATCGCGCTGGTAGCACGGATATCCCTGATCCTCTCTCGCCACTCCTCCCTATCGTTCATCGCCCTATGTAGGTCTTCAGGACAGCATCCCGTATCCTCACATAGCTGCTGAATGTATGTTCGTGCTGGTCGTCCTGCTTTTGCACGGCCATGTGTGGGGGTCCATAAGAGTACATCACTTATGAGTTCGTCCCTGCTTCTCCAGCAGTGTCCTGCATGTCTGGTTCGTCTAACTTGAATAATTTTCGTGATAGGGGGCAGGTGGCCGTACAGTTGGTGTCTTGTGGGGTGTTGCCGCCAGGACTTGTTTAAGATTGCACGTAGCATTCTTGTGTAATTGCCGTCTAGCTTCTTCTCCAGCCGTTTTGTTAGCGTCCATGTAGTGCAGCCATATAGCAGTATCGATGTGACCGCTGCCTGGAAGAAACTGCGTTTCATTTTATCGGTTAGGTCTGATTTCCATATAATCGATAACCTATTGATAGCTATCCATGCTTTCGTTAACCTCGTTTCGATGTTCTTTTCGGTTGATTCGACGCTGCTTCCTAGGTAAGTGAATTTGTCAACTAGTTTAAGAGGGGTTCCTTCTAGAGTGGAGATGTCCCCCGTTTGATTATAGCACATATATTCCGTTTTGTGTGCATTAACAGAGAGGCCTATGCTTGTTGCTGCTCGTTCCAAACTATGCAGTAGTCCAAATCGCCGAGAAAACCATCTAGCTTTCTCAAGATCTGGTGACATTTATAAAAGAGAGAGGGAAATACTAAAGGTGAAGCCCAAGAGAAATGTGACCTTTTTGGAAGATAGAATAGTAGGGTCCTATAGGGGAGATAATACCTACGCCTCTGTTGCACGGAGAGTGAACCCAATCAGATGAAGCAATCAAGTGAACAAATACAGAGCTCTCGTGGAGAAGCTGATCCAATTGGAACCAAATGATCAGCCAAAGTTTCTGGAGCACTTGAAAAACCTACACTTGGCTGAATTCCAGAAAACAGAAGAACAAACTCATCGAAAGGAAATCACAACAAATAAAGAGAAATCCAATAAAATAATCCAAGGAAAAATATACACAAAATCTACTGCTCAAATGCAAACTACTCTTCCTCCACCTAAAAATAGAAAATTTCCAACAAAACAAAGTTCACATAGATCTTCAATCCGTCCGCCAAAAACCGCCAAAGATAGACAAAAAACTTTTCTCTCCAAAACCACTCAACAAAAACCACAAGCTCCTACTGACAAATCTGGAAAATTACATATGAACACCAAAAGAAATACAGAAAGACCAGGAAGTGCATTCAAACTTCCCATTGCCAAATTCAATTAGAAGCCCCCTCAATTTCAAGAACAAAATAACCTAAAAGAATGAATAAACAATGAATTACTTAGGGATCAACAAAATCCCTAAATAGATCATACACTATAGTAAGTATGGATAGCGAAACTGATCATGTAATTGCCAACTTCAATCTAGATAATATAAAGCTTACCAGACTAAAGATAAATACGATGCTTGAAACCCTCTGTGTGCAACATATATATATATATATATATATATATATATATATATATGAATATTCTTATGAATAGGATTTGGCATTAAATAACCAATAAAAGTTTACATGCCATAAATTCCAGCCATTTTTTACAGTGAACAAATAAAACTACTGGTGTTTGAAAGAATGCTTGAAGCCGTTTAACTGTGTGCAAATAAATTAGTTCTAGCTTGTTTAAAATGTTACCTCCAAACAATTCGCTTACAAATTGTATATACCTAATATATATGTATAAAGATGATTTGGCATTAAATAACTTACAATGGTTGATATGCCATTAAACCAAACCAAACCAAACCATATATACCTAATATATATGTAAAAAGAGGATTTGGTATTAAATGACATACAACAGTTGATATGCCATGAAAACAAACCAAACCAAACCAAACTAAAATCTCCCTCCTCTCCCTATTCCTATTCCGACTCATTCTCCTCTTATAGAATAATAAAAATAGACCCAAGGGGAAAGTAACTGGTATATATGAGTGTCGATAACCCAGGGATCAATTCAACATCGTAATTACATTGTAAACAGGATTTGAAGCACGCTTAGTGTAAGGGTGACCCGAGTTCAAAACCTGGACGGGGCTGTTTGCATTTCACGTCATGCTAATGCCCTTGAGAACGGTATGAATCCATCTGTTCTCTCTCCCCAACAATGAATAATGTTTTCCTCTCTTTCTATTAGGAGACTGGGATGTTTAATCTAGGTGGAACAGCCAGTCTAGGAGAAGGAAAATTATAGGCAGTCTGGGTTCTTTAACCTTGGTTAAGCAACCGGTCAAAGAGAAGGAAAACTCCGAGTTCACACCAGCTGTACTCTAGCCTTGTGTCCCATCCTGCCCAAGGCGGAGACGTTTGGTAAATCTATACATTTTAAACAAGGCCCTCCCGCTTCTTCAGAAATCGATAAAGATCAATATTTCTTTCAAAACTAACAAACCACTGGAATAAAAATAGATCTTTTCAATGCTAAACAGTAAAAAATAAATTTGCGAAAAAATTTTCTGGATTTTTCAATTTTTTCTACATGTTATATTCATTTTTAACCACTTTTTTGTGGGGGGTTCGGGGTTCCGGTGTTAGCTTTATTTTTAAATTCCTGTAGTCTACGGCCTTTCGGAGTGTCGGACAGGATTCACTCTTTTTTGGATAAAGACAGGGAGGTTTCTTTTATAGAATACACATTTGTTTAGCCTTAAAATAAGCAACAAAAACATACATAAGAACATTCTAGAAATTTTGGATCAAAACCGCATTAGCATTGAAGTTACATTTTTATATTTTTCAACCAATCAGCTAAAAACATTGAATAAGAACATTCTAGAAAATCCAGATCAAAAACTAATTAACAGAAAATTTTTTAGGCTCTAAAAATACGAATCTGATTGGTCGAGAAATGTCTACGCGCTTAAATTTTAGGACATGCAATAAAACTATTTTTTGATCCACTTCTTAAGTATAAATAACGAAAAATTTAATCAACCAGGTCAGTTGTCAGTCATTTAATTCATTTCTTTCTCGCCCAAAAAGTCATTCCATCTACTAACCAAAAAGAATTTTCACTAGAGGTCATGACCGAGCCGCAGAGAGCCGTGATATAGACTCAAAGGGAAACGCTTGCAACTTTCTTTCATCAATGCGACACGTTGTCGCCAAAATCTAAAAAAAAACAGTGCAGACTTAATGAAAGCAAAGACCCATACCTACGGTCCATAATTCATATATACACACACATACATATGTAAGTAAAGACAATTATTTTTATCCAACTTACTTCGGCCAACCATTGAGCCTTTTATTTGATAGACTTTATTAGCATGTCAACACACACGTGTGAACAACCCTATTTTATTTAACTGGTCATAACTGTATCTGCACGCACATTATGTTTCTCATTTATGTTCATTCCTGTTTTGTTATGAATATTAAATTATTTGTTTCTTAATATTCGTTATTGTCATATTCCATTTGTTTTACGTGCTTGTAAAAATATGTGTTGTACTTGTGGTGGAACTAATCGTGAAGTGATACCCGTAAAATACGGACGAGAACTCACTCTCACTCGCTACATGCACCCACTAAACTTTTCTTCTTGTTTTTAAACTTTATTCATCTAATCCCCATGTTATTATTATTGTGATATCAGCGTATGGTTGCAAAAAAAGTTTAAAAAAACAATTGCAAAAGCAAAGAACACGAAGGCACGTAAAAAATTACCAATTGTATTGGAAACAAATGAGTAAAAAGTCCAAATAGCTGGGTTTGTAAAAACGTGTTGATATAGAATATCAACACGTTTTATTTCCCTTTTTTACGTCAACACATATAAATCAACACATATGCTGAATAGTGGAAGGATTGTTGGACTTACGTGTACGCGGTCAATTAGATGTTACGTGTGCGGTGATGAGAGGGATGTTCGGTGATTGACGAGTTAGTCGCTTCCTTCAAAGCGAAGAAGAGGAAGGTCAATGTGGGCGATGCGTGGTTTCGAGTTTTGCTTATCTCTCTCTCTCTCTCTCTCTCTCTCTCTCTCTCTCTCTCTCTCTCTCTCAGTTGGAGTTCTGGTCTGCGGACCGTCGTCTGTCTTCTTTTGATCTGTGTCCTCTGTCGAGAAATTTGTCTTTTTATATCGTTTTTCTCTTCTGATCGGATCAGATTGTGTTTTCTTTGTTTTTTTACCGCCAAAGTCACGGATTGCCCCAAAAATTCCTTTTGAATATTTTTATTTTTTGACAAATTTCATCGACATTTCGCTATGGGCTTGAAGGGAATAAATAAATAAATTGAATTAAAATAATTATTAAAATATGCAGAAACCCCCACAGGCCCCTGACAGGAATAGGGGCGACGCATGCGCAAAGAAAAGGGACCATCTCGACAAAAAGGAGGAATCTCATTCTCTTTCAGCAATAACCAGCGGAGTAACTCGCTAAATGGTGGAGGACGCCACACGTTCGTCTTTAGACGACGCATTGGCTAACTCTTCCTCTGGTTGTAGTCATCTCTTTCACTATCAACCCATGTCTAAAACACCGGATTTAGACGAATTCCCAAAAGTGACTAACACGTCATTAAAGGCTTTATATACCAAATACGTTGTTAAAGCTTTAAATACCGAATAAGGACACATATATACCCAAGAAACGACTAACGAATTTTTAACACCTTGACTGGGGGATTCAACCATTTCAATTGTATTCAGGGAGAATTTCCTCACCCACTTAATGGTTGTTAAACCCAGGAATAAAGGAAAAATATAAAAAATGTCTTCGTCTCCTATTTGTTACTATTTTCTTTCATATAATTTTACGGCCTTCTTATCCAAGAAGTTAAACCAACAAAACAAAAATGGGATAAGAGTAGGATAACCCAGAACGGAGTCAGATAGCAAACGGCAACACATCTTGTCGTGGGACTCCATAATGGTGACCTCGACGTAATGTTGAACACTCAGGATAAAGAAGCTATCCCAACATGAAGTGAAAAACTTTGGCGTGGTTCAAAATATACCAATATGAAAGCAAACAACTAAAACGTGCGTTGAACACGCGGGATATAAAAAAAAAGGTGTTGAAGTTAAGATAGAAATAAAAAAGATATAGAAGAACTGAACATAAAGAAAATACAAGACCACGTGTTCAAGAAAGGATTAAAAAAAAACTACAAAAACAGAAAACACCCCAAACTTGAAACAGACAACTTTCCATGTAGTACAAAAATATTTACACGAAATAAACGGCATACCCACGAGAAATGACAACCTCCTCAATGCGACTTATCAAAAAAAAAAAATTACGGCCAATACTAGTGACTAAAAAAGAAGCTATCCACTCTGCCAAGCAAAGTCATATTACCCTTTCTTCCATCATCATAAAAAAGGAGTTTACTACTACAGAAAGTAAAACACTCTACAAGCGAGCGAACACAAAAAACAAAAACACATATTAAAGAAAATGTGAGTAACTAACTTTCTTATTTTAGTTTTGCGAATAATATTCACGAATATAAAAAGAAAAATTTCCAAGGAAAAATTTCCAAAAAATGACGTAAAAAGTTTTCAAAAAATTACGTAAAAAAGGGAAATAAAATCCATCATACCCAACGATTCCTCACTTCCAGCCACCCTTAACAAAATAAATGAATAAATAAAAATTTACCAAGAAGATAAAAGAACTTGATAAATTCCCTCCTAAAATATAAAGACAGTCACCGTCAAATCAATTTTTATTTTAAATGGATTCAGTGGGAAGACATGCACCAAAAGTCCGTTTCCAGACACCTTAACAAAACAAAACCAACGAAAAACAAGCAGAAATTACAACAACAACAAAAACTATGTAGAATTTTCAAATAAGATACAAGAATTTGATAAAGAAATTTTCGTAATGAATAAAAAGAACTTGTTTAGTTAATATTATGTCTTAAAACACAAAATTTACATTTTATTTAGAGCAAATGCACGGACATGTTCACACAAAAATGTTAACAGCTAAAATAAGCTTACTTTAAGGGAAACACAATTATAAACAAACACACATTTCAATGACGGCGTAAAACGCATTTATTTGAATTGGGCTGAAAAATTTGGGAAAATAGTGCGTCTTATACCCAAATAATTACGGTGAATGAAATTCAATCAAAGTTTTGAAATTTGATAAATAAATTATGTTTAACAACTATAAAACGAAAGAAATAAAAAAGAAAATGTAGCTTTACTTTTTTTACTATTTTGATGCAGGAAAGCTGCTCAGGCAGGATGATGGGTAGGGGGTGAATTTCAGAGTTTTCCTTCTTCAAGACTGAAGAGCATTTCAACTCTTTTAGAAGAAGAGATGAGTTCATGCTTTTCTCAAGAATATTAGCACATGATGAAATGCTAAGAGCCTCGTTCAGGATTTGAACTTGCCTCGCTAAATCTATTTTCTACTACAACAGTTGTTACAACAACGACGCCTCCCTGATAACGTCAGTAGAATATACGTAAAGCTTAATTCATGGTTGCCTGTCGTAGAGCAACAGTGAACTTTTAAGCTTTCTAGGGTAATTTACAAAGCTCTTTGCTTCGATGTGGCACAAGGCCGAATGAATGGGGCACCCAATGAGACTCGAACTCACTCGTGTAGGTTCGCTAGTCTAGCTTGCTAACCGTTAAGCTTTCTAGGGCCATGATAGTAACAACAGTTCAAGCTTTATTGAGTGCATCTTTTAGGTTAAGCTTGGTAAATACCAACCGTCTATGACATCCAACGATATCGTGGGATGAGGTGAAAACACAGGTGTTAAAATATAGGTCATGGATCTCATTAGAATGAACAGGTGTCTTGCGTGGGTCGACAATTGACGTATTCCGTATCAACGAGCAATATGATGGTATTCATTTTTCCGGCAATTTATCGGTCTAATTATTCTATGCAAATTATCCTACGCAAATTATCCCATGTAAATTATCCTTCGCAAATGACCTGTTCTCTGAATCTCTGAAAAATTCGCTTGCCAATAGAAATGAGATAATGGAGGGATTAAAGCATTAAAAAATCGATTTTATTTCATTGATAGTTACTAACAGCAGGAACTTATAGTAGATGCCGAGAGTGTCCCCGTAGCGTTGTGGTTAAGGTGATGAATTGCGACATTGTAGTAAGCGAGTTCGAACTCCAGTCAAGTTATTATGTTCACTTTTTAACTAATACCTTTGAGAATGGTATGAACTCCTTTAAGGGAGTTCATTCATACCAGCTATGGGTTAAATAGTACCACTCCTGTCTTGTATATGGATGGCTTTCGCATTAAATAACCCATGAAGGTTTATATGCCATTAAACAATATATATATATATATATATATATATATATGTAAATGAAAGAAAACACAACGGACAGTTGTTTCAATATTCTCTCTGTATGTGAATGTTATCATATTTTCTGACAGATCTGTATACTAATAGCCATACATTGATCACTCCTGTAGAATTATATGAAATTTCTCATATATTCTATATATGGATTATTCCAAACACATTGCTTCTGGACATTAACCGTACATATATATATATATATATATATATACGCTCCCCCATGGGGGTTGAGCACTCTGGTGAAGGAATTGTCGGCCGCCGCTCGCATAATGCAAAGCTCTTCGAAAGAATTGAGCACTCTGGTAGCCAATAGGGTATAAAAATGTAAACAAACGGACGCTGCTGCTGTTGCTACATAAATACCTTTAAAATTCCCTTAGCCAACGTAGTCCGCTTGTTGGGTGAGTGGTCTGAGACTTAGTCTAACGTAAAGTTGGATGGGTTTCGATTCCGGCTTTGAGCGTCCTGCGTGTCTAGCCCCACTGAAGAGTTCTGATTGAACGAAATAGTCTGTCTGTAGATGACAATATATATATATATATATATATATATATATATCATGTCGCACCATCTATCGTCCATCGCTTCTGTTAGGTCTTCAAGGCTACATCCTGTATCGGCATAGAGCTTCTAGTTGGTCATCCTGCCTTCGCTCGTCCATGTGAAGGGGTCCACTAGAGTAAATCACTTATGGGTTCGTCCTTACTTCTCCAGCAATGTCCCGCATGTCTGGTTCGTCTAACTCGGATAGTTTTCGTAATGGGTGGTAAGTGGCCGTACAGCTGCAGCTTTGTGGGGTGCTGCCTCCAGGACTCCATATCCTGCCCGAGCGGAGGGTTGGTAAATATGATAATGACCGATGTAAGTATTGAGATTTTTGTAACTTGAAAACATGATTGTAAACGAAACTTCATAACAGCTGAAACTTCTCGAAAGTCTCTGGAAGTGATGTTTTCAAATGCAAAGTAGACCCAACTACAGACTTTCTGAAGAGCCTAGATCGTCGACAAGTACTATATTCAGTGATATGATTGGACTGCCCACATCTGCTCCTGATGTAACACAGAAATCAAAACTACATATTGGTCCTATATATATATATATATAGTAATTGTCCCTTCTTTACACAATTCCTCAAAAACGTACCCGTGTGAGGACATGCGATTTCTCAGGCCAAGTTAATCCTTGCAAGCTCTGTTACGTATGCGACAAGATACAGGGGGGAACGATAAAATTGTCGTGATAAAGAAAACAACACTACAGCTTTATTTTAAAACTTTTATTGAAAAAATCATTTCAGGTAACTTGATTATGTAATACAGCTGACATCTATTGAAAGTAGCCGCCTTCAGCCTCAATCACCACCTTGATACGGATCCGGAACTGGGAGCATGCCTTTTCCACAAACGCCGGCGGGCGCTTGGCGAATACTCGGCGATCAGGCTGGCTTTGGTGTTGTGGGAGGTCATGTTGGTGATGTTCTCGACGTATGACCAAACAAAGCAGTCCAGGGGGTTCAGGCCGGGGGAGGAGGGGGCCAGTGAGAGAAGGGTACAAAGTCGTAGCACTCCTTCTGAAGCCAAGCCTGGGTAACTGGGTAACTTGTGGACCGGTGCCGAGTCCTGCTGGCACACCCAGGGTCTGCCACCGGCCACCTGGTTGCACCAGGGGATCACCACACTCTTCAGCACATCCAGGTACACTTTGGTGTTGACTTTCAAGCCGACTTCGAAGATGTCAGGTGGCATGATGTGGCCCTCACTTGAAACCCCACCAAAGATCATAACCGTAGCCGGAAACTTTGTTTTCATCACCCTGGGCACGTCCCTGTTATTCGTGGCAATCCAGCGTTGTCATAACTTGGATCCTGTTGTCATAACTTGGATCGGTAGAGAGCATTAGTTGTACCTGCGATTGTTTGCGGTCATAAAACCTCGTATGGCTTGCAAGCCTGGAAGGTGACTTGCACCCTCCCTTTTCGATAGCTAAGGTGTAGGGGAGGGTGCAACTCCTTTCACTGGATTGCTCCACTTTACTCTTGATCCGTACCCTATAATGCAGTGTATTAAGCCAGGAGGCATCAAGTACCATTTTTTTTAGTCTTTGGTATGACTTGACCTGGCCATTGGCTAACACTCTAACCATCATGTCAATGTCTGGTCGGTAGCGAACAATAATTTTTAAGTAAAACGAAAAGTTAACAACTGTAAACAAAACAACAAAAGCAATAAACAAGAAGTTTAAGTGCAACAAAAATTGTCTTTCCGATATATTATTATTATTATTGAAAATTGACACAGGCAATAAAATTGTGATAAGCTCGTTAAGACAGAATACCTTTCAACATATCCTCCAAACGCCTCTTTCTCTTCTGCCTACTTCTTCTCTTGACCGTTATCACCAGGCCACTCTTTCAAAATCTTCCAAGACAAATGGAGAGTCGGCAGCTAAGAAGAGCTCTGAATATTCTCTTCCCCCACCAGATAGGGTGGGGCTGAGTCTATATATGTTGTTCTTAGCTATTTGGCTTACCTGTCACGTAGTTTATTTGGCGTCCACGATTTTGGATTTCTCCACATGTCGACTTTAAAAGGTTTTTAAATTGAGAGTTAGCTTTGGTTAAGTCTGTCCCTGATAATATATATATATATATATATATATATATATATATGTATCTACTTTTTATGAACCATTGCAAGAGTTTCTTTAATGTTTTTATGTTCAGAATGGAAGATTGTTTTGGAGGAGGATATGGGTTTGGAGCAATATATTAGATTTTTAATTATTGCTATTTTGTATGGTTCTGGGCATTCGCTTTTATAACTGAAAGTGCAAGAATTATTTGTATGAGAAGGTGGTGAAAGTGTTGTTGTTTGTGTCGACATCAAGAAATGAGAGCTTATTATCAGTGTTGAGTTCATAAGTAAAATCGAGCACGGAATTTATTTGTAAGGCCAGTTGTTGATTGTGTCGTTCATTTGTGCTGTTGACAAGAGGAAGGATATAATCGAAATAACGTAATAAATTTTGTTTTTTTATATAGTTGAAAACTATATAAACATGTAGAAATTACTGAAAGTAGGTCAAAGGGCGGACTCCATTGCAATGCCGTTGTATTACACACACACGCACACACACACACACACACACACATATATATATATATATATATGTACTGCTGAGATTAACAAACATTCTTTAAACAAGATCAACTTTGAATATAGCAACCGCATTCTAAAATGACTTTAAAACTTTTATGAATTAACCCACCCGGTGGTTTGTTTGGTTGGCCGTTAGGCTAGTGGTGTGGACCCCGTTATTGCTTCTAACACCCGGCCGAGTGGTCATTTCACAGTTGAGCAAAAATAACGATAAGAAAAAACAGAGGGTGGAAGGAAGAAAAGACAAAACATGGATTTAAGGACAGCAAAACGTAGGAAGGTGAAGTTTGTGACATTTTTGGCACTCTGTATGTGTATATGCCCTTTGGCTATCACAAGTGCTTTGTGAAACTCCCCACAGCTACCAAAACTGTTGACTCATCTCTGATCATTAACTTCACTGCCTCGGCGTCCCGTTTTTGACTGCACAGTCCCGTGTCTTCTTTCTTGACTGCTAGGCTTAGCATCCTAGCCTCTACTTACCAGCCCCACATCTTAAAGTCGATTAACTAGCCCTGTGTTATACAGAAGGATTCAGATCTCTCCCGATTAACGATTTCATTCAAAAAACATACACGTGACTGAAGAAGGGTAGCATTCGACCGGATGTTTGCTTGACGGCTGCTGCCGAGACAATGAATAAAATGTATCTTTGCGCAAGAGGCTCCGCGCAGAGCTTCCGGGTGAGAATGCAAGAAATTAATTCACATTAACAAAATACCCCTTTTTTCAGCCAATCATAAATCTTCCCCCTAAAAAAATTCCCAGAACCGACTTGATCCAAAGGGTAACTACTTAAGCAGCAAAAATCTTCAAAGGCGTCAGACTGGCCTACCGAGGATTGAAGGGAAGAACACGCTACGGCCATAAGTACTCATCTGAACTCTGACGGACTTTTGACACACCACCTGCTTGTGAACAACTGCTGACTTAGCTACAACGCCACCCCGTCCACGACTGCTACTACCACCGAGATCATCTGATACCCTTACCACCCTTATACCACCATACTCACTAAGTGAGTTTCTTAACTTATAACATACGTGACCGCACATGAACTCTGGCTTCATATACACACCTCGATTCACTCTTTCACTTGATATTGTACGCTACAATTTTGTACAGTTGATTCTTCGCTTTATCGCCTTGTTTTTCCCTTGTTATATTCTGAGTTGTTGATATCTGTGATATGATGTTGTGGGCGAGAAATGCGTATGGTTGCAAAACAAAGAACGTATAGATACTCACAATAACACAGTAATGATGTTGTAGAAAATTTTTATAAATAAATTAAGCACAGAGAAATAGAATGGAGAAATATGTAATAGTTAAAGAATGAGTTCAGGGTGATAGTTACAAAGTTCATGTACTGTCCTTGTCTCGTGGTGAAGGGATGGTTTTCTTGGAAACAAGGGCAGCGTTCCTAACGGCGGCGATCGTTTGAAGTATCGGATGACAGGCGCCGGACGGTGGCGTAGAATCTTTAACACGAGTCGTGTGAAGGAGCAGTTCTGACTAATAATTATTTGGTC
Source organism: Sepioteuthis lessoniana (assembly GCA_963585895.1). NCBI lineage: Eukaryota > Metazoa > Mollusca > Cephalopoda > Myopsida > Loliginidae > Sepioteuthis > Sepioteuthis lessoniana. Next base: position 25,606,102 of record OY757935.1, read on the forward strand.
CGTCTATTTATATCTTTTTTGTAGGCTCAGAAACGGCAATTTTTGTGCCCCGCGGGAAGCGTTCCGATTGGACATTTATTAATGTATCTCTTTTGTTAATTTATCGCAAACGGAAGTTCTGCGCGGAGCCGATGCGTGAGCGACTAACTTTTCATTTTGAGTTGAGAACTCGAAGTGGTAACTTCCGTTTTTTTTTTCTTTTCTCTTTTCTCCTTTCTTTTTGTTTTTTCAAATCAAGGCAAGATCTCGTCTTGTAGCACCCTTTTGTTAATATAATTGTTTAAAAACTTTCAACCTGTGTTTGTCTTTTCCTTGCTACCATACGCTAAATATAACACCTGCATTCTGGGCTTGAATGTCTGACACTCTACTGCCCAAATCCCGTTCCTAACTTTACCAACGTCCTTCAAGTTCACGCGGGCACAGCACTTTGTGTGGTCTTCGCGCCAAAATAGACAGACAAAGGAAACCCTACAGACAATCTGACCACTGGGTCAAAGATGCTGAAGATAAGATTCCTTCTTTGGCCACCCATCCAAGAACACACATATAGACACACACACACACACACACACACACACACACATATATATATATACATATACCCATTATTGTGCCACACATTAACATCTTTCCCGCTAATTCTTCCTCTTACTTCTAAAATTATTTTCTTCCGTAAATTCCCTCTTTGTTCTTCCTCCTAATCTTTATATAAATGTATATAACTCGCCATTGTGTGATTTTATTACTCATTTCCCTCGAAGATGGCTGCAATTGAGGCCGAAAGGACTCGGGGAAAAATACGGCACATTTCTGAATCCATTCAAACGACTCCAGCGAGAGGTTAAACGAATCAAAGGTAAACATGTTTAAAAGAGGAAATCATATATATATATATATATATATTATATATATATCAAAGCGAAAAATAATGACTTGCAACTTCAAGTTTCGGGAATTTAGAATCATAGTAATTGCTCTACATTTGTGTGTTTGCGTCTCTGAGTGTATGTGTGCTTGTGGGGGGGGGGTATGTATGTATGTATGTGTCTGTGTGTCTGTGTGCATATGTGTGTGCGTGTGTGTGTTTCACTTTCTATTATAACTGACATTATAGATTTTTTTTAACTGACATCTTGATTTATAGTTTTAAACGGACGCTCGTTATATAACTTACTTTATATATATATATATATATATAATATATATATATTATATATATATATATAATATTATATATATATCTTTGTGTGTGTGTGTGTGTGTGTGGTGTGTGCTACTATAAACAAAACACCAGACGTGCGGCTAACAATGCCTTCATCTGATGATGCTTTCGAGGTCAAGCATGTTTTTGACACCAATGCATTATTACCACAAACCCAGTACGCACCAGCAGTATGTCATGAAGCCACCAGACGTTTTTAATTTTCCGTCACATCGTAGGAATGCCAGATCAAGATAAAGCAAATCATATAATATATAAATGTATATATATATATATATATATATGTAAGTCAGAATAGCATATACACAGTAGTAATTCACTAAGTTTTTTGCTTAAATGTAGCACAAGGCAGAATGAATGGGCACCCAATGAGACTTGAACTCACTCTTGCAAGTTTGCAAATCAAGCTTGCTAACCATTACAGTACTCGAGGTTCCCTTGGATAGCGTATACACTGAGTCAGCGGTGCTTGGTGACAGTCAGTTTCTCGTCCATTCGATCATCACACCAAGTGATTCTTTAGGGTTGTGTATTCCTAATTTATATATATATATATATATATATATATATATATATATATATATATATATATATATATATATATAATTTTGATATCGCCGATGTTGACCACTCTTTAACAACGTTATTAAGGAGAAGGGATACATATGAAGTTGTGGCTAAGGTGCTGGACTGCGACATCGAAGTTTGCGAGTTCGAATTCCAGTCATATTATTACGTTCATTTTCGGACTAATAACCCTAAAAAAGGTATGAACCTACTTATCCCCACCCCAGCTATGGATTAAGTTGCACCACAAGTGTCCTTCTACAAGGTTAGTTTTGGAATTAAATTACCCACGAAGGTTGATATGGCATTAAACAAAGAAAACAAAACTATATATATATATATATATATATATATCTTTAAGAAAAAACAAAACCGGTCACATTAGGATTATAAATTTAAACTTCTTCAGTTACATTGAGCCCTTTACCAGGAAAATTTAAATGTTCACTGTTGAATGGTTTTTTGTCCTGATGGAATTACTCCCAACTCCGGTTTAACTGGACAGTATAATACTTATATATATATATATATATATATATATACTTTCATCCTCGTCATCAACAAGTTACGCTGCTAACAAGGAGTTTCCTGCCATCCCTCCTGCTATATCGATACACTACATGGATGCTTACAAAATACATAGAGAAAAAGCTAGATTAAAGCTACACAAGAATCCTGCGTGCTGTCAAAGAACCAACGTAATAAAAGACCCTGTCTTTCTTTTCTTCGGTGAGTTTTCGGGTGATCAATTAGCCGGTTGAAAAGAGAACCTCATAGCCGGCAGCCTCCAGTTCGATACTCTGACTTCCGTACTTAACAAAGTCCAATCTGTTGCCACAGTACTACCTGTCAGCTTATTGTTAGGTTTAATTATTGTATTTTGTCAGGTGAATTTTTTTTTTCGGTTTATTATTGAATGAAATGAAATGAAAGAAAATTTGGCGCAGCTGTGTGCTTGACTCCATTTTTATATCACTGAGTTTGATAAGAGCAAAATCATTTTTCAGAAAGGTCACCTACAGAGTATTCAAAACTGATAATTTTTTTTTTCAAATGAACAAAATAAACAGAAAAATGCTATTGTCTTTTCTGTAGATTGTTCACGTAACATTTTTATCAAGTGTCTAACTTTTTGCGATGAAGCTTGATAATTTTTATCATTTAAAGTATTCGGACTATTGTCTTCATCTTGCTTATTATATTCACAAACGTTTCAGCCGATGCGTCTTTCGGCCTTCTTCAGATGTTTCCTGTCGAACTCAGGAGCCTACACGGAACTTCGAACCGAACCCTTTGTTTAACCACCGGGGTAGATTGTTCTAATTCCGTTAACCATAACCGGGTACAAGTGATTAGCGATCGTAAGTATTCCTTGTTTGTTTGTTTTTTTCTCACCTATAGCACACCAATAACCAAAAGGGCTGAAAAAAATTTGCAATAAGAGCTAAGGTAGAAAAAAAATCGTTAATTATAGAAGTAATTCATAGTGTTGATTAGGATTATAAGTCCTCAAAACTCACTTTGAATTTTCCGGCAGGACACATGGCATAATGAATATAAATGTCGAGTTAACGATCTTCTAAGTGAAATCATCTGGAGGTTGCTGGTTCAATCCTGACTACCAGTAAAAATAACAAGGAATGCTTACTATAGCTTAACACTCGGACGTGCCCGTGGTGTAATGGTTATCGTCGTAGGATATGGACACGGCGACACGAGTTCAAATCCTGGACGAGACTGATTGCATTTCACATAGCACTAAGACCCTTGGGAAAGGTATGAATCCAATTATTCTCCTTCCAGCTATAGTAGGGCAGACTAGGTTCTTCAGCCTTAGTGAGGCAACTAGCCTAGGAGAAGAAAAACTCTGAATTGAAACCTGTTAAACTCCGCTTACAAATTGACCTTGTGTCATATCCTACCCGAGCGGAGGGGTTGGTAAATAGGATAGCTTAACACTCGTACCCAGTTATGGTAAACGAAATCAAATCAATCTCCCCACTCCACCCCGTGGTTAAAGAAATGACTTGGTTCGAAGTTCAGTGTAGCCTCCCGAGTTCGATGTTATATAATTGCGGAAGGATTTTTTTTTATATTATCACTCTTCGTTGGTTATATCTTATCTTTCGATTTAGTTAGGCTTAGAACTATTCGGCTTAGTGCACGGGTAGGGGTAGACATTGAGCGCAGGTGTTCACGCTCGCGCAGGGAGGATGTGACAATCACAGATGTCATGATAAAAACCCCGGATAGGAAATTGGACATGTAAATGACGTCATGCCCGGAAGCGATGGGCTGAGGATTTTGGGTGATTTTTGAAAAAAAGCAGTTAGTTGAGATTTGAACCTAGACGAGGCAAGTTGAGATTCGGATCTGGGTGAAGCGAGCTGATTTTTGAGCCTCAGCGAGGCCAGGCCAGTTGAGTCTACGTGATGCGCCTCGCATGGTGGGGTCAGATGGAATGGTCAGCATAGTAAAAATTGTCTCTCTCTCTCCTCGTGTTGAAAACCTAAAAGTCAAGAAGGTAATAAAAATTTTCGTAGCCGAACTAAAGACAGTCGTCAGTGTTTCGAGTGTTTTTCGGATTCCCATGCATATGAACGTTTTTACATATTCGTATATTTTACATAACCACATCTGGCTATGCTACACGACATGAAACACCGGAAGAAGGCCGAAAGACGCATCGGCTGAAACGTAGTGAATATGCAGACAATGGTCTGAATACTCTAAAAAACAATTTTTTTTTCACATTTATTTTCTCCAGTCTTAAGTTTTCACGGTAACCTAGAATAGTAGTACTTGTTAGGGATCCATCAATGGGTCAAATAAAACTGTTCAAACTTTTGCTAGGGATCATTTTTATTAGCTATTTGAAACCATACAGCAGTGCAGTTTCAAATAACTAATAATCCGTTTACCAGGGTTAAAGAGCCCAGTCTGTCCTACTATTTACTCATAGATGGAGATAGAATTACTGGATTCATAACTTTCCCAAGAGTATTAACGCTATGTGAAATGCAAGCCTCGTCCAGGATATGACGGTAACCATTATACAGCGATCGCCACCAAAGCACATACCGGAAATTTCTTTAAATTTTTTCCTTCGGAAAATATCACCAGCGGCCTCACAATACCTTTAGTCCAGTCCAGAAGCCGGCATGGAAGCGTTTGTACAAGAAATGTTTACTCTCAAGAATAGATATAAGAACAATTGCGTACAATTAACAGCACCCTTTTTCGTGGGGTGGGGAGTTTCTTATTCCTCTGCAGAAGGTGCAGTCGGCATATGCTTAAGAAACTTGATACAAAATCAAGAAACATTTTTTAACTTTAACATCTCGGGTTTTAAACGTTGTATTTAAATAAAAATCAATAGCATTGTTGATTAATTGCATTAAAAACGAAGTTAACATGCATGAACGAGTAAATATAATTATAAATAACAGGCTTGTTAGTGTGTGTCGGGGATATTGCGAGATGTGTCGAAAGTATAAAATGAAGTTTGGAGGCAGTACGTGTTCCTCGCAAGTAATTTCCCTAACAAAACAAAAACAAAGCCTGAATAACTTTAAAATAAAGGTTTATTATTCAGCTGGAATATTGTACCAAAGAACTCACAATGTTGTTGTTGTTGCTGTTTTCGCCTTTGGTGTAAGGAGAAATGGGAATGTCTTTGCGAGACAGCGTGGCGCCTCTCAGGTTTTGGATGGATTAAGGGAACAGTCCAGTGGCGTAGCGTAGTTTCGTTGTCGTTAGCGGTGAACTCTCTGGTGAATTAGTCCCTCGCTTTCTTTTTATAACTCCTAAGAGGATCAAAACGGGTATGAATGTTTTTTTGTGGGGGAAGTACTTGATCGGTTAAAAAATCTATTGGCACGAATTTTGTGTATTGTGGTTTGGATCCTTTTTTTCTTGAATGTTCTAATGTTTGTTGATTGGCTTAAAAATCTACGGGCGCGAATTTTGTGTATTGTGGTTTGGATCCTTTTTTTCTTGAATGTTCTAATGTTTGTTGATTGGCTTAAAAATCTACGGGCGCGAATTTTGTGTATTGTGGTTTGGATCCTTTTTTTCTCAAATGTTCTAATGTTTGTTGATTGGTTCAAAAATGTGAGTGCGAATTTTGTGTATGTATAAGAATTTTACGCTAGCGTGCAATCATCAACGTGTAAATGTTCATGTGCAGATTTACATACATACAGGTGTATACATGTGAAAGTGTGTACATACGGGGTGCTACCTTAAGTAAATTTAAGTATAAAAACAAGAAAAGATATTCATGGAATTTCCCTGGCTACAAATAATAGTAATAATAGCCGTGGCGGTGCCCGTGGTGTAATGGTTATCGTCGTAGGAAATGGACACGGCGACACGAGTTCAAATCCTGGACGATACTGATTGCATTTCACATAGCACTAATACCCTTGGGAAAGGTATGAATCCAATTATTCTCCCTCCAGCTATGGGTAAATAGTAGGACAGACTGGGTTCTTCAGCCTTGGTGAGGCAACTAGTCTAGGAGAAGGAAAACTCTGAATTAAAACCTGTTAAACTCCGCTTAAAATTGACCTTGTGTCATATCCTGCCCGAGCGGAGGGGTTGGGTAAATAGGATAGCTGTGGAACTTGAAGGTGATGGTGATAGCAATTGTAATTAACGCACTTAGAACAGTCCCCAAAGACTTGTAAAAATGGGCTGAAAGAATTGGAAATAAGAGGACGAGTTGAGACCATCCAAACTACTGTATTGTTGAGATCAACCAAAATACCAAAACGAGTCTTGAAGACCAGAGGAGACTTGCTGTCACTCAGACTCCACTGAGAGATCATCAGCAAACGCTGGTGGGAAAAGACTCGCAAAGAGTATGATTAATAAAAATAATAAAATAGGGAAGAATATCAACAAATTATGGAACATGAAACTGATAGTGATACCAATTGTAATTGGTGCGCTCGGTACAATCACCAAAGGATTGGTACAGGAACTGAAAGGTTTATAAAAAACGAATTTACTTGATACATCCTAATATATAGTTGGCGACCATAGTCGAGGGTGACCCGAAGGCTCCCTTTTCGATAGCTACTACACCAAGGTGTAGTGGAGGGCGTTACTCCTTCCCAGGATTGCTCTACTTTACCCTTGATCCGTACCTTATAATGCTGAGTGTTAAGCAAGGAGGCATCAAGTACCATTTTTTGAGTCTTTGTTATGACTCGACCTGGGATTGAACCCAGGTCTCCCGGGCCATTGGCGAACACTCTAACTGCTAGGCCAGAGTTGTACATAAAATAACTTTCAAATAAAGGCCTGTAAAAAACAAAAAATGCTTTTTATATACTGTTATATATATACCCTGCCACTCGAGCCGAGACGCTAAATGCTAAAAAACAAGACCTTCCTAACCGAATTGAAACACAAAATAATGAAAATCGAAACACTACAAAACAAACGTTAACACAAGAAGAAAAAGTAAATGTGTTAATAAAGAAAATTATGATTGAAAAGAAGATTACATAACCATCCCTCAAGAACCAAGACCGGGAAAAAGTCTAGATAAAAACTGAAAAGATAGACAAATTATTACCAAATACCCCAACGAACATCACTGAATTAAACGAGCTAATTGAGGTGTAATGGTTATCGTCGTAGGAAATGGACACGGCGATACGAGTTCAAATCCTGGACGAGACTGGTTGCATTTCACATAGCACTAACGCCCTTGGGAAAGATATGAATCCAATTATTCTCCCTCCAGCTATAGGTAAATAGTAGGGCAGACTAGATTCTTCAGCCTTAGTGGAGCAATTAGTCTAGGAGAAAGAAAACTCTGAATTCAAACCTGTTAAACTCCGCTTAAAAAATTGACCTTGTGTCATATCCTGCTCGAGTGGAGGGGTTGGTAAATATCATTAAACGAGCTAATCCATGCAGGAGTAAAATTAACCTGTGATAAAATCCAAACAGAAATACAAAACCTGGAAGGGAAATTAGGCTAGAAGGACAGATAAAGATATTGCGACAACAAGCGAAGATGCTAAGGTAGGAAAAAAACAGAATGATATGTTGGTATGAAAAAGCAAAAACAAAACAACAGGCAAATCTGACAATAGAATTTGAAAAGATAAATCAAAAGATATTGGCGAAAGAATGAAGACTTGAAAGATACCGAGACAGGGTCAAGCAATACAATCAAAACAGAACTTTTCAAAATAACAAAATAAAATTCTACTAACGAGTGGGAGGAGAATGCACGAAAACATGCAATCAAGCGAATGCAAAGGAAATAAAATTATTTTGAGGTAAAATATGGGGACAGAAAGAACATAACAAAAAGGTCGAATGGATATACAACATGGAAAAATAATTCCAAGGATTCGAAGAAGTCTCTGTGGCGATGATATTCCTGAAATCACTAAGAGCGACACTCAAAAAAGTACCGAATTGGAAACCCCCTGGCCATGACTGCATATATGGATTCTGATTTAAACAATTCATGTCCATCCACAACTGTGGTAACACCCCTAACCGGCCGACCCCCAACTATCTCAAAGTCGTTAAACTAAACTTCTCATGGCCCGTGATTTGTCTAGTGGTTTTTTCTCGTTTCCGACTAGGGATATTACACATTTCTTTACGGCCACATAAAATACAACTGAGATGGTGGACGAAAAAGTACAAATGAACAAACACGGACTTGGGTCAGCTCCAAGCGCAAGAAAGGGAGTTTGTGACACTTTGCATTCTCCGTGTATTTGTAGACTATCGCGGGCGTGTATTTTGCGTGAAACTTCTACAGAAGCCACTAGGAAAGTTAACTTATCTTTGACTGTCTTCCCTTACTGCCTCCTTCTGCTGACCGTCCTTCCCCTGGACTGCTATCTCAAGCCGACCGTCCTCCTCTGCTCTCCTTTGTCGACTGCTCTCTCTGTCTTCTCTGGGACCTTCCTTCGTCCCCCCACTTCGGTCTTATGGGAGATCTCGTCCTCAGTCCTTTGTGTGGGTTTCGCACCAAAACAGACAAAGATATCGTCTGAGTGGCACCAACACAAACGGAAACGAATTGCTACGCCTCGTGTCACACAACAGACTGGCTCTTGAACTGAGTAGATGCCTAGAAGAAACAAATATACCCGAATAGAAGACTAAGGAAAAGACCAACATAATCCAGAAAGAGCCCAAAAGTGAACTGTTCCAAGTAACTATAGACCAATAACGTGTCTACCTATGATGTGGAAAATACTAACAGCACAAATTAGGAAGATCTGTTACTCGCTAGAAAGCCGCGGACAGTTTCTCGAACAACAAAAAAAGATGCCACAAGGGAATAAGAGTAACGGGTGATCTACTGTACATTGATCAGCACATCCTCAAGGAGAGCAAAGCGAAGTGAAAAAATGTAGTCATGACGTGGATTGACAACAAAAAGGCCTATAATGTGTTCCCGCAATCCTGGATTGTTTAAAATGTTCAAGATATTCGACTAAGTCATAAAATTCATCACGAAAACCATGAAAAACTGGAAAGTTGAATAGACAACTGGAGGAAAAAAGTGAGGAGAAAGTTCACTATTACTATTTGCAATATCAATGATGAAACTCAATAACATTCTTAGAAAATGCACAGGGGGCTACAAATTTACTAAACATTAATCACCTAATGTACATCGACGGCATCAAGCTGCTTGCAAAGAATGAAAAAGAATTGGAGACTCTAATACAAATAATAAGAAGATACAATCAGGATAAAGAATGGGATTTGGCACAGAAAATGTGCCTTGCTAATTATGAGAAGCGGAAAAAGACGAACAACGAAAGAAATAGAAATGCCAAATAAAGAAAGAATGAGAACGCTCGGAGAAAGAAGAATTACAAGTACTTGGGAATATTGGAAGCGGACACAATCAAACATGCGGAGATGAAAGAAAAAAATTCAAAAAGAGTATCTGAGAGGAACGAGAAAGCTTCAGGGAACTGAGATCTACAGTAGAAATCTTATCAAAGTGATAAACACTTCGACTGTCCCCTTGTAAGATACTCGGGATCATTCTTGAAAAGGACGAGGGGAAAACTTCAACAAATGGACCAGAGGACAAGAAAGTTATTGATTAATACAGCAAACTAATGCAGCAATAAAAGAAGACAATATATGATAGGATGGAGAAGTGATCTACTAGGAATTGTGCAAGAAATTGAAATTTATCATACTACCAAATGTTATATGCTCAAATTAGATTCCATCATTGAGAATTAGACGTACAAAATTCTCAGGGATTCTGAAATACAAACAGATCACCAAATCCCGGCCAGAAGACCAGACCTAATGATAGTTAACATAAAAAGAGAACCTGCCGAATAGTGGACTTTGCCGTCCTGATGGACCACAAAGAAAACGAAGAGAAAGACAAGTACTTAAACTTTGCCTGAGGACTGAGACGTTATGAAACATGAAGGTGGGGGTGGTACCAATAGTAATCGGTGCACTCGGAACGGTCTTCAAAGGCTTGGTAAGGGAGCTGAAGAAATTGGAAATTAGAGCACGAGCCACGATCATCCAAACTATAACATTGTTGATGACGGCCAGAATACTGAGACGAGTTCTGGATACTTGAGAAGACTTGCAGTCACTCAGACTCCAGAGAAAGGCCATCAGCTAACACTGGGGTGAAAATCTCGGAAGGAGTAATATGATAATAATGATAATAATAATAATAAATTTTAAGATACAAATGGATCACCAAATCCCAACTAGAAAACCAGACTTAGAATTGATTAACAAAAAAAGAAAAAAAGAGAGAGAAAAAGAATTTGCCGTATAGTGGATTTTGCCATTCCGGGTGACCGTAGTGTGGAAACAAGAGAAAACGAAAAGATAGACAAATACTTAGACTTTGCCAGAGAGCTAAAAGATAGACAAATACATGGACCTTGCCGGAGAACTAAAAAAGATATACAAATACATGGATATTGCCAGAGAATTAGAAAAGATAGACAAATACTTGGACCTTGCCGGACAATTAAAAAAGATAGACAAATACTTGGACCTTGCCGGAGAACAAGAAAAGATAGACAAATACATGGACCTCGCCGGAGAACTAAAAAGCTATGGAATATGAGGGTGAAGATCATGCCAATCTTAGATGGTGCGCTTGAAATGGTCTCCAAGGACTTGGAGAAAGAACTCTAGGATTGAAAACCAGTGGACGAATAGAGATCATCCAGCATTGCTGAGATTGGCCAGAATGCTCAAAGGAGTCCAAATTACATTAAGAGAGTTGTTGTCACCCATATTCCGCTGATAGACTACCAGCTAACGCTGGTGTGAAAAACTCGCAAAAAGTTAAATTATAAATAATAATGATAATACCTGGACCTTGCGAGAGAACTGAAAAAATTATGGAGCATGAAAGTGATGGTGATACCAATTGTAATTGGTGCGCTCGGTACAATCACTAAAGGATTGGTACAGGAACTGAAAGACTTGGAAATAAGAAGCCGAGAAGAGACCATCTAAACTTCAGCATTATTAAGAACGGCCAGAATACTGAGAAGAGTCCTGGATACTTGAGAAGACTTGCTGTCACTCATACTCCAGTGAGAAACCATCAGTTAACGCTGGCGAGGGAAACTCTCAAAAGATTAAAATAATAATAATAATGATAGTATATAGTATCTAGCTGTGTACATAAAATAAGTTGTTGGAATAAAAGGTTTATAAAAGACGAATTTACTTGATACACCCTAATATATACAATAACAATATTAATAGTATAATTGAGTCACAGAATGTATTTAGTGTTGTATATAAAATAACTTTCAAATGAAGGCCTGTAAAAACAAAAAATGCTTTTTATATACTGTTATATATATATATATTATCAAGGCGTTTTAACACCACAGATTCCCTCGATTCTCTCTCTCTCTCTCTCTCTCTCTCTCTCTCTGTCCCTATCAGACATCACTCTAGACAAATTCTCTAGACAGCATCCACTGTCTACACAAAAGCTGATGAATGTAAGTTTTTGCTGGTCAGCCAACACTAGTGTGTCCATGCGTGGGAGTCCATAGAAGAACCTCGCTTATGAGTTTATCTTTACTTCCTTAGCAGTGCCCATCATGTCTTGCTCATCCTTACTTGGATGGTTTGTGAGATGAGAGATAAGTGGCTGTACAGTTACGGTTTTGAATGGACGCTGCTTTTATTTGTTCAAAACAGCACGTCGTGTTCTTGCGTAGTTCCCATCAAGCTTTTCTCCAAGCGTTTCATTAGAATCCAAGTGGTGCAACCATACAATAGTACAGACACAGCTATATCTTGGAAGAAATCCCATTTTATTTCATCAGAGAGATCAGATTTCCATAGTCTTGATAAGCTGTCGATAGCAGTCAACACTTTTACGGTGCGTATGTTGACATCTTTTTCAGTAGATGAGATATTGCTAGCAAGGGATATAGATGGGTCTTCTGATTTCAGTGGCTCACCATTTAAAGAGATGGTACCATCTTGATTAAAACATATGAACCCAGTTTTATCAGAGTACCCAGAGAGATCAATACCTCCTGCTGAGTGTAACATCAAATTTGGTTGGGGTGGAGTTATTCATAAAAGATAATCTATCTATCTATCTATCTATCCCTATGAGCTCATGGACTGAGATATATAAATCTTGTTTGCTAAAAATAGGGTTGGTTGGTTGGTTGGTAGTTTTTATGGCATATCAACCCGTGTAGAGTCCTGTTTATACATATATTTTTTTCATCATACAACGTTCGATACCCTGCCCTCATCAGGCGCCAACCAGGGGTCATAACACAGTTTTGGTAGTTCAAGGTGGTACTGCCACTCCTGGAGCTACCAAGCAGCTTTTGCCTCCGGACAGGGTATTTCAAAGAAAAATATCCTGTCTGGTGGCAAAAGGGTAGAGTCCTGTTTATACATATATTAAATATATGATTTATAAACAAATACTTTGTTAGTAACATTTTAAACGAGCTAAAGTTCATTTATTTGCACACAGTTAAATGGTTATACATATATGACTTGCAAGTGTATTGTTTGTAAGTAAATCTATTTTAAAATTAGTTATTGCTAATGTGCTTTCAAACAAACAGTTACAAGCATTGTTATCAAACATTATTTAATATTAATCATTTGTTTGCATACAGAGAAGTGGTTTCAGGTATTGATAATGCTAATCCTTTTATTTGCACACAGATGGTTCCAAGTATTGCTATTCCATAGCAATAATTCAATTTTTGCTAACAGTTTAATGGTTTCAAGTATGCTTATCAAACATAACTCTTTCGTTTACACAGTTATAGGGTTTCAAGTCTTGCTGTGTAACGCTAACAATTCAATTTAACATCAGTCGTTAGTTTGCGCACAGATGGTCAAACAGTTCTATGTGACCCAGAGATGGGACTCGAACAGATATTACAACTACAGGTCGTAGTGGACCTGAGAGTAATAGCAATGAAGAGGTACTCCACATTCCCCAAAGATCCAAGACTGGAGTCTCACCATCTGATGGTTTAGTGTCGTATCCAGGATACTTGGTGGTGGTGGTGGTGGTGAAGGAATTTTACTCCTCTTCAGAGATGCAGTCGGTGTATTCTACAGTCGCAGCCAACTGGGCTATGCTTAAATAATAAGAAAAAAAAAAGAAATAGAAAAAAAAAAAGGAAAAACCAAGTATTTTATATGCAATTCAAAATAGTTAACTTACACTCAAAGGTAATTAACAGAATAAATTTCATCTCATTAACATTTTTATGTATGCCGGATACATTTAAAATACAGATATTTACAGATGGATAACCAGAGGAATTTTCTTCTTTTCGTATTATTTTCAAATGTACAGAATTAATGCCGCTAAAAAGCAACATTAATTGCCCATTTAAAAAGAATACAAAATGTCCCCAACCCAATCAAGATGGGAATGGTCTCAAGTCAGGAAACATACCATGGTACGAGGTGCATACGATAAGTTTCCAGACTTTTTTCGTATGGGCACTTTTATTGATAGTACAGACATGAAACTCTAATCCCCTTCGAAGTAATCTCCTCCGGCTGCAATGCACTTGTTGTACCGTTCCAACAACTTCTGGAAGACCCCATGGAAGCCCTCTTGTGTGAGCGTGTCAATGACCTTCGTCACAGCCTCTTTCATCTCCTCAATTGTCTCATAACGACAGCCTGTGAGCTTAGGGAATAACCAAAAGTCACAGAGACCAACGTCTGGACTATAGGGAGGCTGAGGAACTGTCTTGATGCCCATCTTAGTCAAATAGTCAGTGACAAGGATGGAGTTGTGGACTGATGCATTGTCCTGGTGGAAATGCCACTGACCCGATTTGAAGAGTGCTGGCCTCTTCTGACGGAATCTCTTGCTGAACTCCCTTAAAACCTCAACATAGTAACCCTAACCCTAACCGTTTGGCCAATCAACTCTGGTGTATTGACTTCCTTAGTCCTCCCACACCTCTTATCATCCCTCACAGACTCACATCCCTCAAAAACTGATGGTCGATTCATGCAAGATTCCTGTGTACTTTTTGTCTTACAATATATAAAATATTGTTTTGTTTAAATATTGGGATCTTTATTGCATTCATTTTCATTTATTTTGTAACTTTATTTTATCATCCATATTTCGTATACATACCAAAACAGATAAACGAAAATCAGTGACCCCGACGAAATCGGTACCTAGAATTGGGGCTGGGACGTCCGCGAGGGTGAAAACCCATTTAAAGGAGCGTCGATGTTTGAAATTTAGGCTAATACATTTTTGGCCGAACGTATTGATAATAGTGCCGTTGACGGCCTGAAGGGTTAATTTCTCTGGATCCTTTCGTTTATTTACTAGGGTAGTTGGAATTAAGGAAATTTGAACACCACTTAGAATTGAGGGTGGTTGTGGTACCGTATATTTAGCAATATGGTATTGTTATTATTTTTATCGAGAAAAAGGTGTAACGTGCGTGTGTGTTGTTGGTAAATAAAAGAGGAGGTGGAGAAGTAAGAAGACGAAGATGCCATTAGCATTTACATGAAGGTTTTTAATGGCAGCATGGAATAAAGAGTTTACGTTTATGCTGCAAGTCTCGTAGGAAGGAAAGAAGTAAGGAAACGAAATGAAGTTATGAGAGAGTGGAGAAAGCAGCGCGTATCGTTGGACGCGCGAGGGAGATATGTTCGCCATAGTGTAGCAAAAGTCGTGTTTGCTGTTTGAGGAGAGGTGTAACGTTACACCCTCTCCCCCACCACGTTATCTCAGTCTTCTAACCATTCCACTTCTTACGCCGGCCGGTGATCAACTAGTGGTTCGAGGGGGTAACGCACATTTCTTTACCTACACAAGAATACGATCGAGGGAACGGAGAAAATAGAAGGACAAACGAACAAACACGAACAAAGCTTGGCGTTAACAAAGAGCAGAGGAAGGTATGCAACACTTTGCATTCCTGATAGCATATATGGACTAACGCTAGCGTGGGTTACTAGCGAAAATTCCACAATGCTACTGGAATCAGACTCATCTTGACTCACTCTTGCTGGACCCTATCCCATGCTGCCTCGCCTCTCTGCTCCGGTGTCCGGTGTTGACTGCCCCTATCCGTTCTTCCACGCCAACTCTCTGCTGCTCGCTTCTCTGCTGTCCAGCCGCCAACTCTCTGCTGCTCGCTTCTCTGCTGTCCAGCCGCCAACTGCCCTCTGCTGGGTCGCGTCGTCAACTCTCATTCGCGTCCCCGTACCACTTCCGGATACGGCGAGATTTCATGTCCAAGAATCCTTTGTCTGGTTTCGCGCCAAAACAGACAATTGAATCGTCTGCTTTGGCAGCCCAACCATATAGTGCTACATACCTCCCTCTCTTGCCCTTGTCATTTATTCTCAATAAATTACAACACAATTCAACAACAAGCAGAAAAACAAGAACATTTACAGGAAGTAACAACCGAAATTACAAAATTTTAAAGGGGTTCGGTCGTCCCCTAAAAAAAAATAATAAATAATATAACAACACCATATCATCATACACATAAAAAAAAAATTTTTTAAATAAAAAAAATATTGCTGGATTCAGTTCTTCCACCTTGCTCTCCTGTGAACAATTCTGGGGTCTCCTGACTCATCCCTATTCTTCATTCCAATAGGACTTTTCGATTCACCTCCAAAATTATTCAATTTTCTTTCAATTCGCCCCGCCCCCACCCAACAAAACACAAGGGAATTTTAACCACCCCTACCCAACGATTTCAGGAGGACTTTTCCATTCACCTCCAACGTTATTCAATTTTCGAACATTTCACCCCATTCTCCAACCCATCAGAACACAGGGGAATTTTAACCACCCCTACCCAACAATTCAGGAGTATTTTTGGACTTGTCTCCCCCCTTTCCTTACGACGTGGGAGCATCAGTAATCTCCGCAGTTCGATCGGTGTCGTAACAGGAATAATGTTCCAGAAAGCACTGTGGAAATCACCTCCCAACCTGAGGGCCTTCACTGCCCCCTGCAACAAATAAAACAAGTCTCTCAGAGTTACTGAAAGTTCACTGTAACTGACTTTCAGCCAGCCATCAATCACCATGGATTTTCAAAAGATAAGAAAAAAAAAAAGCAATTGACACCATCTCCCAGATCGTCCAGCCATGACCAGCCAGGGGGGAGGAGCAACTGGACACCGCCCCGCGCCCAGGTATCGTCTTCCCAACCCATCGTCAACCGTTTCCTCGGTACCATGTTCATCAATTCTATGTCAATCAGGCCACTCGCTTTCCCAAATCATCATTTGTATAACTTACTACCCCTCGATACCAGTCCGCGAAACGGGGCCCCCGTGCACCCCCCAGGGGGAACACGATCAGACGAAGTGAAGAAGTGCCAAGAGCAGTTAAACTTACAAAAAATAAACCCAGAAAATCCATGAAGGTAAAAAAAAATAAATAAATAAAAATAAATTAAAAAAAAAAATAAACAAATAACAATAAACAACAAAGCAAATGACAGCGTAAGCCCAGTCCCCCAAAACCAACAAAAAAAAGGCAAAGTATAACAAAAAAAACAAACAAACAAAAAAACAAAGGATAGCAAAAAAAAAATCCACACAAATTAAACAACAAAAAAAAATTAATAATAAACAATTCACAGACAAAAAATAAAAAAGAAATAAAATAACTACAATTGACAAATATATAAAAATAAAATTGTTCTGAAGGAATCTGTCACGCATCCACCTTCTAACCCTTGTCTCTCTTCCCTTGAGATCTCTGCCCACTTCCACCATTTCTCTTTGCGTCTTTCTTTCCTTCTCTCCTGTCCACTTGAATTCTTCCCTCTACCGGGGGTGGTGTGGGAGGGGATAGCGTTTGCTTCCAACCGTTTTTTTTTTTAAATCCACAAAAAAACAAAAACTTTCTTTTCTTCCTAAAATCCAAAGTTTACTTATTCTTTTTCTTTTTTTTTTTTTTTTTAACTGAGACAGGCATGGATGTAGTGACAAAAATTCCCTAGCAATCTTTCTTTCTATCTACTTTTCGTTCTCTCTTTTTCTTTCTTTTTTTTTTCTTCTTTTTCATGACTTTATCTGCTCTTCCTTCTCTTTCTTTGTTCAAATTTTCCGCCATTTTTTTTTTCATTT
Source organism: Sepioteuthis lessoniana (assembly GCA_963585895.1). Taxonomy (NCBI): domain Eukaryota; kingdom Metazoa; phylum Mollusca; class Cephalopoda; order Myopsida; family Loliginidae; genus Sepioteuthis; species Sepioteuthis lessoniana. Next base: position 25,623,541 of record OY757935.1, read on the forward strand.
TTTATATTTTCCATTTTCTTTTTTTTAGTTTTTGTGGTAGAAGCTTTCCTCCACCTTCTACCCTCTGCACTCGGATGATCCGACTTTGACCAGTCGATTTTAACCTAGCTTAGAAATCTCACTCTCTCTCTTATTTTTCGTTTCATCTTCCCTTTCTCTGGGGTTTTGAAATACCACAATTTTTTTTTCTTTTAGTGAACCTTACAGCAAAATTTTTTTTTTTTTAATCGGTAACTTATCACCTTTCCAGCATAAAAAAAATTACTATAAAACTTCCCAGAACGGACTAACTTTCTTTCTTAAGCCACTGGTCCTAACACTTAAGTATAAAAATTACTATGTGAAACTGCTACGAAGGAAAAAAAAAACATTTGAATTCTACCGGTCAAGTTAAGTGTGAAAAGGGGGTAAGGGAAGAAACTTTCCCTTCTCTTCTAAGAAAAATACAACAAAAATTATCAGCAGTTAAGCGGTTAAACATACACACACACACACACACACACACACACACACAAAAACGAAATAGATTACTTGGTTTTTTTTTCTACATCTTAAAATTTCCTTAATCTAAAAAATCTTTTTTTTGTGTGTTCTTATATTCGAGTTCAGTGGGGGGAGGGGGGAATGTGTATTCCTACCTTTGTAGATTTCTTTCTTTTCCACTTTTTTTTTTCTTTGTCTCTTTCGTTTTCTTTTTCTTTTATCTCTGTCTCGCAGGTTGCAGGTCCTTACGGCATTTTCTTTTTTTCTTTTTCCGTTCGTCTGTCAGCCTCTAAACTCCCCCGTTCCCCGATCAATTCCAATTTTTTTTTCATCAGGTTTTTTTTTCCTCTGGTCAACGGCACCATTTGTAACGTTACACCCTCACCCCCACCACATTATCTCAGTCTTGAGTCGATCTTCTTCACTGGACCCTATCTTGTCTCCTACTGTCTCTGGAGTCCGGTGTTGACTGCCCCTGTCTGTTCTTCCACGCCAACTCTCTGCTGCTCGCTTCTCTTCTGTCCAGCCGCCAACTCTCTGCTGCTCGCTTCTCTGCTGTCCAGCCGCCAACTGCCCTCTGCTGGGTCGCGTCGTCAACTCTCATTCGCGTCCCCGTACCACTTCCGGATACGGCGAGATTTCATGTCCAAGAATCCTTTGTCTGGTTTCGCGCCAAAACAGACAATTGAATCGTCTGCTTTGGCAGCCCAACCACATAGTGCTACAGAGGAACGTTGAAGTCACCGTGAGTTTTTGGTTCTGGTTGTTTCGGGGAGAAGCGTGAATGTCTCCAGAAAATGTTGCCCAGTGAAGAAGGAGCTAGGTGTCGGAGAGAAATTATGCCTCGCAGTCGACATAGCCAATTTTGGGGGTGACGTAAAGTTGTTCCTGTGTGTGGCGTATTGAATTTATCTAATTCGTATTCAACTGGGAACCCTTGGTCTAAGAGAAATAGACGCAAGGAGTCCATAAATTAGACTGATTCTCTCATTGTGTCTATGCTGCTGCTGCTATTGAAGAGAAGACAGTGAGACGTCTGCACTGGTTTGACCGTTTCCCCAATTTGTGCTGTCCAGAAAGGTTATTCGGGATGAATAGGATAAGTCATCCTGATTGGGTGAAATTATGCGTCGACCCTAAATTACGCGCCAAACAAAAATACGAAATTCCTTCTGCTACATATATGTGAAGCAGACAACCTTTGTTGCTTGAGTGCGTGCCGACAGAATTCGTCATCGCTTTCTGCCGGTGTACTAATTTAAAAGTTCACTGATTTGAAGGATCACATGGCTGAATACATTTCTGTGTATTTTCCCGGAAACGATTGTGATACCAATAATAAGAAATCGAGCTATTTGATCGTGTTCTAGATTTTGAATATCTATTTTCGCTAAAAGATCGGCCACGTGGATGGCGAATGGTCAAGGCATCTAATCGCTTATTCATCGCTTTCATTTGTCGCGTCAATAGTGCAGCCATCTTTTTTAACTCATTGTTTTCTTGAACTATTGTTGATTAGGCTATGGTTGTATGTACGGAGATATGCTCCATAATTTGATCGGCAACCTCAACAATTTTGTCTTAGATTCCATCTTTGTCTACAGTGGCTAGAATAGGTTGAATGATTTGTGGCACTCTGAGTAGAAATATATGCCTCACTATGTTGTCATTTGTATCACCCGTCAATAAACTCATGTGTCGTAATATCGTAGTCAACCGACTACTCAAAACTCAAACAAACAAACCCCATTCCAAGAAGTGATGAGTCACTGATGTCGTCAGCCAATAGTATTTAGAAACGAGTCGTTAAGGAACTAAATCGCTCCACACAGAACTTTCTTTTTTGAATATTAAATTCAGCCTGCCTTTCTAAGGACAGTCGTCAACTAATGGACAAAATAGGTAGTAATATAAAACACATGGTCGAAGAAGAATGAAGTTTTTCACCATTATTTAGTAATAAATAGCAAACTCAGTGTATGTAGACCACAATGCGTAGTAGCACACAGTAGCTATAAAAGCAGCGGTATCAAACCGGGTCAAATCAGATGGGCTGGACGTCAGCCAAGGATGCGGGAGAAATCGGATTCTCCAACGACCGAAGCCTAATCAGCAACAGCTGCCCACGAGGACTGCTCAAATTTTCCCCTAGAGCCGACGTCCTGATTCGAGCTGCAGACGACGCAAAAAGATTGCCAGCCTCTCAGCTTAAAAGGCCTTCTCAGGGCTACTCAGAAAGTCTATCTAAACACCTCCTGAGATGGCACAATGCAGCAGACACAACTACCAGCCTCTCAATCTAACAACCCTTTTCAGGCTAATTCAGAAAGTCTAACCTAATACTCTTTGAGACGGCACCACTTCCCAGCAGCAGCAGTTACCTTCTTGCACTGGAGACCACTTTCCTGCAGTCTCAACTGCCAGTCCTGCACCGGCGACCACTTCCCAAGAGAAGCAGCTACCAGTCCTGCACCAGCGACTACCTTCCTGCACCAGCAGCTACTAGTTCTGCACCAGCAGCTACCAGTTCTGCACCAGCAGCTACCAGTCCTGCACCAGCGATTAACTTCCTACACCAGCGACCACTTTCCTGCACCAGCAGACACCAGCAACTACCAGTCCTGAACCAGCGACCACTTTCCTGCATCAGCAGATACCAGCAATTACCAGTCCTGCACCAGCAACTACCAGTCCTGAACCAGCGACCACCTTCCTGCACCAGCAGATACCAATCCTAAATCAGCGACCATCCTCCTGCACCAGCGGAAACCATCCCTACACAAGTGACCACCTATCCAACGAATACCAGTCTTGTACCAGCTATCCAGACCTGCTCCTGCGACAAGGTCCTGCTCCAACGATCACCATCCAGCCGCGGCGATTGTTCGCCGTACACTTTTCCGATTTACGATTCGCCATAATAAAGTTTGGCCTTTCGAAACAACACTCTTGTTTTGTCATTCTTGCCAAGTTCGTTGTCAATCACTTATATTTCAAAAGTTTGTGGGGACTGGTATATTTATCTGGCCTCCGCAACAGTAATAACTGAGATGGCTAACGGTTGTCTATAGTTTCAGTAATTAACTGTCGCTGAATTTTCTGTCGTTCAGAAAGTGCCATCCAAACGAGTATTACTTCTTTCAGCATGTCATAGGTGTTTGAGACGGGTAGGTTTTCGGATAAATCTCTAATTTCTGGAATAATATGACCCCGTAAGTTACCTATGCAGAAGTGGAATTTCTTAATTTGGCTGTTGAGGTTGTGAGGTTTTAGGCTGAAGGTCACGGGCAAAGGGCAAGGCTTTGTTGCCGTTAATTATCTGACTCCATATTTTGGTTATTTTATTTTACCCTACGTTGGTTAGTCGGTGTAATGCCTTGCCCAAGAAAGTCCCAAAAGAATTATACAAAAGAAAAGAAACAGATAAGAGACGAAGACGTTTCTTTTATACTTTCCTTTATTTACTGGGTTCAGCAACCATTCCGTGGATGAGGGAGTTTTTCCTGAATACATTGAAATGGTTGAATCCCCCAGTTAAGGAGTCAAAAATACGTTAATTCGTTTCATGTATGCAGGTGTCCGCATTTGGTATTTCGGGCTTCCATAAGAGTTAGTTTTCTTTTGGAAGTTTTGTCAAAGTCCGGTAAGGGTTAGTTTATAGTTCAGTAGTGGATCTTGCATATTTCAGCATAATGTTGACCGAGAGAGGGTTGCTACTGGGTGAAAGGGACTAACCGACGCTACGTCCAAAGACGTATGCGTGGTGACCAAACACCAGACAACAAAATGGTGTTGTTGGTTTATTTTTTTTTTTTAATTTAATTTTAAATTTTTTTTATTTATTTATTCGTTCCCTACAAGCTCATGCATGGCCATATTAGATTCTAATTGAACGAACCAAGAACTGATATCGTTCGGCATAAAAATTAGTTTAATCTGTTCGAAAGTTAAAAAAAATATTTGCTAGCTCTTCGCCATTCATTTTACTTTGCATTAATAGTTGGCATAGAAAAAAAAAATAACAAACTAAAATTAGCAACGAAACGTAATTTCAAATGTCTCAAAGAGAAAAATTTATAAACAGTTTTCTTAACGACTGTGTGTTTCGTATTCTAAATAAACACTGCACTAAGTAAAGTTGGCGATGTAACATACTCATATGCAGATGCACGCAGAAACATATTCAACCCAATAAAGACGAGCGGACACAGTTCTTTAGAAAAATATACCTCTCGTAATGGTTGGAAAGGGTTACGAAAGGTTATGTGTGAGAGGTGAGTTGGAGACGGAACAAAGACTGCAACATATTGACTCCCCATAACAGTGCGTCTTTTTCGTTCTCCTGGGCTGCTCAACCAGGGGCCTTGGGGCCCAGCCTCTCTGCTGAGAGCTGATTCCCACCGTTCGATCTGGAACACTGACTTCAAGCTCTGAACTCCAACTGCCTGACTTCCTGTCTCACCCCGGGTTATATCATTGTTTTACGTCCATTCAATTCAACCCGTCGACAGTCAAGGTTATCCCCTGATCTCTTCGACCGGATGCACCTGTTATTTACACAGGTGCATTTCTCATTTGACAGCTTGGCCGGGTCGAAGGTCAATATGCAACAGCGACCTTAGTCGAGGGCGACCAGAAGACTCCCTTTTCAATAGCTACTATACGTTTCAATAGGTGTAAGGGAGAGCGCTACTCCTTTCCCTGGATTGCTCCACTTTACCCTTGGTACGTACCTTATATTGCTGAGTGTTAAAGTACCATTTTAAAAGTCTTTAGTATGTTGCGACCAGGAATTGAACCCAGGTCTCCCGAACCATTGGCGAACACTCTACCCACTTAGCCAATGAGCCGGTAAACACTACACTACACTACGCTAAACTAATAGAATTAATACTTTAAATGTTTTTTAAAGTAAAAATTACGCAGTATTTATAAAATAGTTTTAAAAAGAATTATTACAGTACTTAAGCAATAGAAATATGTTTTTTGTTTGATACCACGGAAAGAAAAAAAATATATATTACGGTCACAAGAAGTTTTTCTAAGAAAAAAATATACCAGCACGTATTCGTAACCCGTAAAACTATATATCTTTCACCGAGGTCATTAATCGGTTTTCATATGTATACGAAATATGGATGATAAAATAAAGTTACAAAATAAATGAAAATGAATGCAATTGTTTTAAACAAAACAATATTTTATATATTGTAACACAAAAAGTACACAGGAATAAATGAAATGTTTATAATGTATACAAACCACAAAAAGTCTTCTCACAAAAGAAAAATCCCAGCCAATCTAGAGAAAGACGTATGTGTGTATTTCAAAGTGAAAAATAAATTAGGAATGTGTGAGTACTAGTGTGAACTTAAGCCAAACTAGGAGAGAAAAAAATTGTCTTTACACTGCAAACGAAAAAATCTTTTTAAATATTTCAAATTTCGCATGTGGAACGCGAATAAACAACAGTTTGATTCTGAATATTTTGGTTGGCCCAGCTGTGGAATATTGTGGTGATGTAATGTTTTACTATTTTCTGCTGGCAGATAATTCTGGTTGCTATAATACATATACATTGAATATATATCATTTGATTTGGCTAGGTTTTATGGCATATCAACCATTGTAGGTTATTTATTGCCAAGTTTTCTTTATACATATATATTAGATATATAGGATTTGGTTTAGTTGGGTTTAATGGCATATCAAATATTGTAGGTTATTTAATCCCAAATCCTCTTTATACATATATATTAGATATATAGGATTTGGTTTTGTTGGGTTTTATGGCATATCAACCATTGTAGGTTATTTAATCCCGAATCCTCTTTATACATATATATTAGATATATAGGATTTGGTTTGGTTGGGTTTAATGGCATATCAAATATTGTAGGTTATTTAATCCCAAATCCTCTTTATACATATATATTAGATATATAGGATTTGGTTTTGTTGGGTTTTATGGCATATCAACCATTGTAGGTTATTTAATCCCAAATCCTCTTTATACATATATATTAGATATATAGGATTTGGTTTTGTTGGGTTTTATGGCATATCAACCATTGTAGGTTATTTAATCCCAAATCCTCTTTATACATATATATATTAGATATATAGGATTTGGTTTTGTTGGGTTTTATGGCATATCAACCATTGTAGGTTATTTAATCCCAAATCCTCTTTATACATATATATTAGATATATAGGATTTGGTTTAGTTGGGTTTAATGGCATATCAAATATTGTAGGTTATTTAATCCCAAATCCTCTTTATACATATATATTAGATATATAGGATTTGGTTTTGTTGGGTTTTATGGCATATCAACCATTGTAGGTTATTTAATCCCGAATCCTCTTTATACATATATATTAGATATATAGGATTTGGTTTGGTTGGGTTTAATGGCATATCAAATATTGTAGGTTATTTAATCCCAAATCCTCTTTATACATATATATTAGATATATAGGATTTGGTTTTGTTGGGTTTTATGGCATATCAACCATTGTAGGTTATTTAATCCCAAATCCTCTTTATACATATATATTAGATATATAGGATTTGGTTTTGTTGGGTTTTATGGCATATCAACCATTGTAGGTTATTTAATCCCAAATCCTCTTTATACATATATATATTAGATATATAGGATTTGGTTTTGTTGGGTTTTATGGCATATCAACCATTGTAGGTTATTTAATCCCAAATCCTCTTTATACATATATATTAGATATATAGGATTTGGTTTTGTTGGGTTTTATGGCATATCAACCATTGTAGGTTATTTAATCCCAAATCCTCTTTATACATATATAATAGATATATAGGATTTGTACACATAGATCAACAAAGTTAAATAGTTCCAAGCATCACCATGTGTCATCAATTCAATTAAACATTAGTCATTTATATACACACTGCTAAATAATCAAATAGTTCTATTTCAAACAAATCAATTTAGTATAAGTCATCAGTTTGCTCTCTGTTTAAATGTCAAACAGTTCTATTTGACCACTCCAGGCCAGAGTGAACCTGGGTGCAGTGGCAATGAAGGAGTACTCCACATTCCCCAAAAGCTCCATCATCACTGGAGACTCACCATCAGATTTTTAATGTCATATTCAAGACAATCATGCTTCCCCTTTTTTTACATAATTCTTTTATTGTTAAATCTTTTTTTATACATTTTTATTTAGATTGAAAACAAAATTTTTTAAGTTGTTGTACATCTCGCTGATAAAATAGTGACATATATACGATGAATAGCAGGCAGAGATATGTGTTGCATAAATTTCTTTACTTCGCAAGGTTCATTTCGCAAACCAAAAATCTTATCAATGTTCTGCATAGCATAGTCGGCAGGGCTTAGAATGCCCTTGATGCATCACCTGCAAATTGGTAATATTATCGACAAGCGTATAGTTGCAAGAGACAACGGTATTTGTCGCCCGTCCCACCAACCGGACGAGTGTGGCACAAGGCCTTTTTCAAGGTGGGTCAAGAGACAACAGACGAGAGGATTGGATTTACTGTCGTTTATCTTATCTAAAAGTTTATTTAAACAGAAGTTGGTAAATCTAGAAAAGATACAAGCTTTCAGATAGGGGTCAGGGGGCGAATGGGTGTAAGGCTATTCTCGATCGAATGACTTGGTTGTGTACGGCATAGTGATGTGATGTGGATTCTAGTCTGAAATGTGGCGGATGAAGATTATCTCAGTCTCGGTGTCAACCGCCGTTTGTGACTTTTTGTAGACGGTTTTATAGCCGTGTTTAGGATCGAAATCGGCTCCGAAAAACTTTTGAGGGAAAGTTTATGATCGGTTGAAAAAGGACTTTTTAATTGCTTCACAGGGAACCGACGTGACGAGATTTGCTATTTGAGAATGTATCTTAACAGGTGGAATCCCATTAAATAATACGTAACTTCTACAAGTTACGCAATCGTTCTTTCTTATTTTCTCTCTCTTTTTTTCTTTTTTTCTTTTTTTCCGGTTTTCATTTTTCCTTGTTTCCTTTTTTTTATCTCTTTTATCTCTTTTTTTCTTTTTCTTTTTTCTTTTGTTTTCGTTTTCTTTTTCTTCATTTTTCCCTCTTTTTCTTTTTGACTTTTTTCTTTTTTTTTTTTTTTCTTTCTCTTTTCCGTTTCCCTTTTCTTTTTCGTTTTCATTTACATTCATATCTTGCTTTACTTTCTCTTTCCGTCATTTTTTATCACTTGCTCTTAAAAGAAAAAGAAAAGAAAGAAAAAATTGGGGGGTTTACTTCATTTCCTTTTCTTTCTTTCTTTCTTTCTTTCTTTCGTTTTCATTCAGTTTTAGCTTTACTTTTTGCATTGCTTCTTTCTTTTTTTATGTTTCATTAAAAAAAAACAAGCAGATTCACCAGGGACTTTCTTTTTTTTTCTTTTTTTCGTATTCACTTGAATGAAATGAAATGTAAGTTTCTATCAGGTAAATCAAAATTTTCTAGATTTTATTGTCAATGCATTTGTTAGAATCAATTAGATAAGATGTTTAAGTTGATATACAATGTTTTGTTGATTCTGTTTTAGTTTAAAATAAAATAGAAAGAAAAGCAATCGACCAATAAAAACACAGCTGGGTAGGTTTACTTAGTAATTTCAATGATTTTGCTACCATTGCTTTAGCTTTCTTTTCTCATATACATATTTTTAATGTCAGCCGGTGAGAAAAAAATCAATTATCTAATGATTCAAAATTGTCCAAAAAGCTTTTAGCAAAATATTAAATGTTACACCTGTCATTTTATCATGCCTAAAAACATCAATTTCGTTTTTAACACAAGAGATAAGTTAGTTGGTTGGGTTTTATGGCATATCAATCCTTGTAGATTATGGAATGACAAATCCTATACAAATATATATTATACTCATATATATTATACAAGATTTGTTGGTTGGTTGGGTTTTATGGCATATCAATCCTTGTAGATTATGGAATGACAAATCCTATACAAATATATATTATACACATATATATTATACAAGATTTGTTGGTTGGTTGGGTTTTATGACATATCAATCCTGATTGTAATCAGTTCTATTTTAAACAATTCAGTTTAGCATGAGTACACAATTTGATTGTCAAAAACATTTCTATCTCAAGCTATTCAGTTTAGTCAAACAGTTCTCATTCAAACAATTCAATTTAGCATAAGTATGCCGTTAGTTCTATTTAACCCATAGATAGGGCCTTACCAAGTGCTACCACTCCGGGCCAGAGTGGACCTGGGAGCAATGGCAATGAAAGGGTTCTCCGCATTACCCAAAGCTCCAGCATCACTGGAACCTCACCATCAGATTGTTTAGTGTCGTATCCAGGACAGTCGCGGTATTGGGGGGGGGTCTTATACCTCTGCAGAGGTGCAGTCGGTGTATTCTTTAGCCCCAGCCGACTGGGCAAATAAGATCTGTAAACCAGGAGTTTGAAGGTGACATATTTAAACGAAGCGGAGTTCAGTTGTTTGCACGTAAATGGTTTCAAGAATTGCTATTTATTGTTTGCATATTAGTATTGTAATATAATGCTAATAGTTCTAGTTGACCCATACACGGGACTCTAACAGGTATCACCACTACGAGACAAAGTAGACCTGGGATTAATAGCAATGAAGGGGTAATCCACATTTCTGAAACTCCAAGACTAGATCCTCACCATCAGTTAGGTTCGTGTCATATCTAGGTTTGGAGGGATCTTTTTCTCTGCTGCAGAGATGTAGTTGTCGTATTCTTTAGCCCATCTGACTGGGCTGTAACACAGTGGATGGTTGGGTGGGTTTTATGGCATATCAACCTTTGTAGGTTATTTAAGGCCAAATCCATTTTCATGCAAATAATCAGTTCTATTTCAAACAATTTAGTTTAGCATGAGTACACAGTTTATTTGTCAAAAGCATTTCTATTTCAAGTTATTCAATTTATTCAAACAGCTCTAATTCATCCAATTCAGTTTAGTATTTGTGCAGATTTTGTTTACACACAGTTGAATGTCAAAACAGTTCTATATTAAACAATTCAGTTTAGTGTAAGTACAGTTTCAATGTCAAAAATAGTTTCATTTCAAACAATTCAGTTTAGCATAAGCATGCAGTTTAAATGTAAGTACAGTTTAATCGTCAAAAAGATTTGTATTTTAAGCTATTCAGTTTAGTCAAACAGTTCTAATTCAAACAATTCAGTTTAGCACAAGTATGCAGTTAGTTCTATTTAATCCATTGGTAGGGCCTTATCAGGTGCTACCACTCCGGGCCAGAGTGGACCTGGGAGCAATGGTAATGAAGGGGTGCTCTGCATTCCTCAAAGCTCCAACATCGCTGGAACCTCACCATCAAATTGTGTTGTGTTATATCCAGGACAGTCGTTGGGGTGGGTTTTACCCCTCTGCAGAGGTGCAGTCAGTGTATTCTACAGCCCCAACCGACTGGGCTGTAACACAGTGAAGTATTAACACACATTCTTATTGGTATTTATTTAGCTTAGCTTAATTTGACACAAGACTGCGAGTAAAGATCAGATTCGTTCTGGTACTGGGATGGATTAATAGTGATCTAGGCCCCAGACTTAAAAAGTGCTATCCATCTCACCCTACCATCCACTTCATGCAGATAAGCACAAGCTTAATGAAACATTTGCTTTTGAGGCTCCATATTTCAAGTGTCTGGAGTATGACACTAAATTGTATCGATATTTACCAACCCCTCCGCTCGGGCAGGATATGACATAAGGTCAATTTTTAAGCGGAGTTTAACAGGTTTGAATTCAGAGTTTTCCTTCTAGACTAGTTGCTTCACCAAAGCTGAAGAACCCTGTCTGTCCTACTATTTACCCATAGCTGGAGGGAGAATAATTGGATTCATACCTTTCCCAAGGGTATTAGTGCTATGTGAAATACAATCAGCCTCGTACAGGATTTGAACTCATGTCGCCGTGTCCATTTCCTACGACGATAACCATTACAGCACGGGCACCTCCATTTTCCTTCACCCATGTGACGATCAGTTCATCATCATCCTCATCATCATCAGCAACAGCAACAAGATAACAGTAAACTGTATCATGTGGTGAGGCTTCAATTTTGTTGCTCTAGAGAATGTGGAGTAACTCCTCCATTGCCGTTACTCCCAGGCCGACATTGCTTTGAACTGGAGTGGTTATACCAATATGGGTCAAATAGATTTGCTTGAAAATTATTTGTATTCCATAAGAATACTCGACACCATATAACTGTGAAGCGCTCGTGGTATAAAGGTTATCGCTGTATGTATCCTTTTGATAGGACTCTACTCTCACGTCTTTGTACATACATACATACATATACGCTACCTATGCCTTCTCATACCCATACAGATACGTTTGCATCCACGTGGATATACACATACTCATATATATATGCTCACGCATTTGGGAGTTTTTCACCTAACTCTGTGCACCCACGGGATACAAGAGCTTATAGTGTCCCATATAGAAGGGAAATAAGTGTAGCATTGTCACTGATTACTGTTATGTTGTTGTTGTTGTAGTTGTTGCTGCTGCTGCTGCTGATGATGATGATGATGAACTGATTGTCACGTGGGTGAAGGAAAACTCAAAAACACAAGATGCTTAACTTATAAGACCTTTCACTTTTTATTCCTGAGCCCAATCGGATGGGGTTGTAGAATACACCGACTGCATCTCTGAAGAGGAGTAAGACACCACCCACTTGTCAAGGAGTGACCTGGATATGACACTAAAAAAATCTAACGATGAGGCTTCAGTAATGCTGGAGTTTTGGGAAATGCGGAGCACCCCTTCATTGCCATCGCTTCCAGGTCCACCCTGTCCCGGAGTGGTAGCACCTGAAAAGGTCCTATTTATCGGTCAAATAGAACTGTTTGAAATTTAAACTGAGTGCAAAAATGATTAATGCTCAATTGAATTGTTAGAAATAGAACTGTTTGATCATTCAATTGTGTGTAAACAAATCATTGATGTCAAATTGGATTGTAAGTGATTCATAGTAATACTTGTAATCACTTCACTGTGTACAAAAAATTATTAATATTGAATAGAATTATAAGTTATGGATAGCAATAATTTAAGCCATTTAACTGTATAGAAACAATTGTAATATTAGTGTGCAAACATTTAATTTCTAACTCTTTTAAAAATGAAATTACCGGCCAAATAGTCTCTTGAATATCATGTATATCTACTTAAATGTGAGCAAACAAATGACTGATGTTAAATTGTTACTTGTACATAGCAATACTTGAAACCATTTAACTGTGTGCATATGAATGAACTGTGTTGAATAGAATAATTAGTGTTAAATAGCAATACTTGTAACTACTTTACTGTGTGCAAACAAATCATGAATACAGAAAAGATTTATTGGTGTTAGATAGCATTAATCAAAACTGTTTAACTGTATAGAAACAACAGTCGTGAATCGTTAGTGATATATAGCAATATTGTTGTATATTGACCCTTGACCGAGTCGTCAATCAGAGATACACCTGTGTGAAGAAGCGGAAGAAAGTGGGCATTATGAAAGAATATAGGCAGGTTCCGGCGGCAGAGGAGTGAGAGCCAGCTTGCAGACTGAGGGCTGTGGCACTCAGTGACCCCCGGTTGAGCAACCCCAGCCAAGATGCGGAAGAAAATGCAGGAGAAAAGGTTGGGTCAATATAGCAGTCTGTCTCTGTCTCCATCCATCTCTCACACACCACAGAAGCATTAACCCTTTCGAGAACAAAGTGTGAGAGATATATATCTTTATAAAGAAGTGTGTTCGTTCGTTCATTGGAGTTCGTCATTATCTTTGCTTATATTCATATTTGTATATGTATACGCGTAGTATACAACAATATTTAGAACCATTTGACAGAGTGAAAATGAGTGAAATGTTCAATAGAATTATTAGTGTTAAATAGCAATACTTGTAACCACTTCACTGTGTGCAAACAAATCATGAATATAGAAAAGATTTATTGGTCTTAGATAGCATTGATCAAAACTGTTTAACTGTATAGAAACAACAGTCTTGAATTGTCAGTGATATATAGCAATATTTAGAACCATTTGACTGATTGCAAATGAATGAATAGTGTTCAATAGAATTATTAGAGTTTGCAATAATGGAAACCATTTTACTATGTATAAACAGTAGCAATGTTTGTGTGCAAATAAATAAGTTCTAAACCATTTCAAAATGAAATTACCTACAAACAATTCACTTACAAATCATATGTATGTTCATTTAAATTTCTGCGAATAAATGAATAACGTTAAATTGTTATTGCTACATAGTAAGACTTGAAAGCATTTAATCGTGTGCAAACAAATGACTTATAGTTAATAGAATTATTCCAATTAGATAGAAATACTTGAAACCATTTAACTGTGTGCAAAAAGATGAACTCAGGCAGTTAAAAAAATTTTATCAGCAAAATGTGTTTACAAATCATATATATTTAATATATATGTATAAAGAGGGTTTGGCATTGAATAACCTACAATGGTTTTGTCCAGTTGGCTGGGGCTGTAGAATACACTGACTGCTTATCTGCAGAGGAGTAAGACCCCTCCTCCAACAAGTGTCCTGGATATGACACTAAACAATCTGATGGTGAGGTTCCAGTAATGTTGGAGTTTTGGGGAAAGCGGAGTATCCCTTTATTGCCATCGCTCCCTGGTCCACTTCTAGCCTGGAATGGTAGCACCTGATAAGGGTGCAAACAAATAACAAATAGTTAATAGAATTATTCCAATTAGATAGAAATACTTGAAACCATTTAACTGTGTGCCAAAAATGAACCCAGGCTCGTTTAAAAATGTTATCAAGAAAATGTGTTTACAAATCATATATATTTGATATATATGTATAAATAGTATTTGGCATAAAATAACATGCAATGGTTGATATGTCATAAAACCAAACCAAACCAAATGATATATATTTAATATATGTAAGGAAGGTTTGGCATTAAATAACATACAATTGTTTATACGTCATAAAACCAAACCAACCAATCAATGTTTATTCCCTTTATTTCGTCCAGTTATGGAAGCCATGGAAATATGTAGAAAAGAAGGAGAGAAACTAAATGTTCGGGTGAGTATTTGTGAGTTCTTCTTTGATTTAGTAGGAACTCTTTTCGAATTTTTCGCTCAAAGTCCACACTACGGCTTTTCTCACCTCTGGCCCTAACCACAAAAGGAGAGCGCCTTGAAAAAAAATCATATTTGATAAGACCGTGTGCAAAAAAAAAAAAAACAAAAAAAAAATCTCTTAAAAAATAACTTGACAAAAAATGTAAATACCAACATACAATGCACGTGATTCCCTAACCTCAAACCCGAAATCGGGCGGGGTGGGGTAATGGTTAAAGCGATGGACTGCGGAATCATCGTAAGCGAGTTCATACTCCAGTCACGCTATTACGTTCACTTTTGGGCAAATACTCTTGGGGAAGCTATGAACCCCTTATCCTCCTGGCTATGGGTTAAATAGTACCACTACTGTTCTTCTTGGAAAATGGCTTTGGCATTAAATAACCTACAAAGGTTGATATTTCATTAAACAAAGAAACCAGACCAAACCGAGACGGGTTGACATGCTGTTAAAATCAATCAATCAATCAATCAAACTAAATGTCTCATCATATTAGATTTTTATATAATCGAATCTAAACAGATCACCGCTCTTAAAAAGAAGCCATAATGAATTAATGTAATTATTTGTGTATAAGATGCACCATTTTTTTTTCTTTTCATTTTCTGCTCAAAACTTACAGATTCGTGTTATGCATATTAACTATATAATCAACTTTTTTTCTGGACAAACACCTTACTATATTCGGTCCGTGAATGACGGAAAGTAAGTTTTATTTATAATTCAAACAATTGTGTTTCACGCCGTTACAGAAAAATGACCACTGGAATGTGTGTTTATTTATAATTCTGTTTCTCCTAATGTGAGCTAATCTTTGCTGAAAGCTTGTTGAATTTTTGCGTGAATTTTTGTGTTTTGTTATAGACTAGCGTATGGTTGCAAGAGACAACGGACGAGAGAGATGGATTTAATTTCGCTTATTTTTGAATAAATAGAGGTCGGTACGTTTCCATTATCAACACGTTTGTATATTTTTTCTTATTATTAAAAGGATTAATTTTTATTAAAAAAAAAAAGAACCCTTTCACGGAAAATAAAACAAATCTTTGAAAAAGAGAAAGGAAAATAAAAAGACAAACGTGCCTCGTGTGTACAACTAGAACTATCTATCACCAAGTAAATAAAAATCGTAGCAGAAAGAACTTCGAATGTTTGGCGCGTAAATTATCTCGACTGTTGGTCTCGTCTTATATTTTTACCTTATGGGGATGACGAATCCCATTCGGCCCGGATGACTTTCCCGGGCAAATCGAATTCGGTGAAAGTTCGCCAAACTATCTCTTTCTCAGCAAGACGGACGTATTTCTGTCCGCTCCTTCCTAGCAGCAACTTACACCATGAGGAGAGCCGTCTAGTTCATAATTCCTTTTAGACCCAGGGGCTTCCCAGTTGAAAATGAATTAGACGAATTAATTCCGCCTCTGACAATTCAGCTACTTCATTCCTGGACAACATTTTCCGGGGATTTTCATGCCTCTCTCCTACAGCAACCAGGACCGCGCATTTATGGCTAAACCTTTATTCCTTTTTTATAATCAGCAACTCAATATTTGCTATGTCTACAGCGATGCATATTTCGCACAGACATTTAGCTGCTGTAATTCTTTCTCAACTCGATCTCTATTTCTTTCTTTCTATGAGATTTGCGGCATAAAGGTTCCATTTATTGCGGCTGACATTAAACATTCTTGAAAACCTTTCGATATCTCGTACCGATTCATTTATTTTCCTTTAAATATAACGTGAAGGTTACCCATTCCACCTTTCCGATATAAGATAAATAAAAAGAAATAAAGTTTTGAAAAAAACACTAGTGCTAAAATTAATTGCTATTTTAGCGACCAGTCAAAAAAAAAAAAATGAATCAAGTAACAATGATACAAGTTATCTAGAAAAAAAAAAACACTGGGTCACTCATGAATTACAATGAAATGATATGTCTTCAACAATATCTCTTGTATCTGTTCTATGGTCTCTTCCGCTGAATCCCTTCAGTATCTGTTCTGTTCTGTTCTCTATCAGACTGACTTTACTTTTATATATGCAGGGGTGAACATTCCAATTTCTGGGTATTCGGCCACCAGTAGACTGGACATAAAAATATTGCCAAACTGTATGTCTTCAGGAGACCCTAAAAGGTGTGATAATAATTTGTTAAAGTCACGATTCCACTTTTATTTGACCATCTCCAGTTATATTTACTGGGCTGAATTAATGGTTCCCACGCAAATATATCTCGGCCCTATATGGAGACACACATATACACGTATACGCATATACATGCTTATGGTCAACTCACTACCATGCACATGTATACACCAGCACGAACATACATACACACATACAAGTATTCAGACATATCCCATAATCTGGTCTAGTCGTGAGGGACTCAACTCATGAAGTGTATTTGGGACAGGAAAAATCTGATGGAGCCGATCCCTTTCCAACTCTAAAACTGGTTTGAAGTCAGTGTTCTCCTTGACTGGTTGCCATAGCAAGGTTAAAGAACAAGTCTGACCTACTATATAAGCCATAGCCGAAGGGAGAATATTTGGATTCATACCTTTCCCAAGCGTATTAGTGCTATGTGAAATGCAAACAGTCTCGCTCAGGATTTAAACTCGAGTACTTCATACGATAATAACCGTTACGTTACAAGCGCATCCTAATGTACTTGCCACTGCTTAAATATTCCAAGCATTTTATCTAAACATAAAACCCACCGTTTACGTTTTCAGTATTGCAAACTTATCAATAAATTTCTCATGAAAGGGTTCGATATCATTCAACATTTCGTTTTCTATTGTGACGCGGTATAAAATATTTATCCCAAGACGGGAGTTTATTTTTCGCACGTGTGAAGACGGGGCAGCCTGGCACTTGATCCCTCGCAAAATAAGTTCCAGTTAAGATTCCCTTTTTGGGCGTAGGAAACTGGCAGATTATGTTGGGGTTAATTTGGGGCTAGACTGACCGCCGCTGGCAAGGGGTTTCCAAATTTCATGTTAACACACCCACCCACCTGGCCACTACCTCTTCCTACCCCTAGGATAATGGAAGATATGGGCTACTAGGTTTAGATATAATAATATTAATTATCGTAGTCGACAATTCCAGTTTCCCGTGTAATATTTTTAAAGGCGAGTAGGACATGAGCGAGAATAAATTGAGGCGAATGAAGCTGAAAAGGGAGCATGCAAAAGACAACTTGATAGACAGACAACACAATGAATAAATTTCAACACGCGGGGACATTAAAATATAACAAGGTTTTTAATACACGCGGACACACATATTCAACGTGTCGGCTATATTATCAGCGGATAATACATAAATACAAATGTCTTTCTTCCTTATTCTTTTCTTTCTTCCTTATTGAAATTGAGAGAGAGAGAGAGAGAGAGAGAGAGAGAGAGAGTATGTAATTGCAGTACTTAGCTTTTTGACGGGTTCCTTCGGAGAGTATTTTCTCTTTTACGGGCAAGCGGGGTTTTATATATAGCTCGGTTTAAAGGCATCAGTTCTTCTTGGCCAAGATTTTATTTCGCTTCTTCACCCGGAGTTTGGCATGAGATTCGCCCATGTATTAAAGGCGATCTCCATCCTGAAAACTGATTTCCTTATCCCTCTTTCTGCTGACGAAAAGGGCGCTACTTCCGCTTTAGAGTACTGGCAAATCATTCGGCATCTTTCTTTAACCATCTGGTCACAGAGTGCAAACATCTGTTGGCTTTCATTCTGACCTGGATTTGTTACTTCGGCTGCGAGGAATTGACCTACATTCCTATTCCTCTTTTTAACGGTCAGTCTTTGGCGGCCTGTTAATTCAAACACGGAGGGGTAGGGGAAATTCCTTATTTATCTCCTCTCAGTGGTGCCCGTGGTGTAGTCGTTATGGTCGTAGGAATTGGACACGGCGACACGAGTTCAAATCCTAGACGAGACTGATTGCATTTCACATCGCACTAATACCCTTGGGAAAGGTATAAATCCAATTATTCTCCCTCCAGCTATGGGTAAATAGTAGGACAGACTAGGTTCTTCAGCCTTGGTTAGGTAACTAGTCTAGGAGAAGGAAAACTCTGAATTCAAACCTGTTAAACTCCGCTTAAAAATTGACCTTGTGTCATATCCTGCCCGAGCGGAGGGGTTGGTAAATAGTATCTCCTCTCAGTGGTAGACCACGTGACACTATCCAGAATATTGGTAATCGTGTTAGCCTTTTTGTTTAAGGTTGAGATATTGGCTTCTCTCGTGTAATTTTTTTTTCATTAAGCCCATTAATTATTGATTGACTGATTTCAACGAAATAACCCAAGATTATTCTATGCCGAAATGTTAGGCAACTGTGTTCATGGTATGTTTATTCTTTTTTTGTGTAGTCATTTCTTAAGTTGCTTTTTCGTGGGTTTTTAGGGGGGTGCACACGGTCCTATCGAAAAGGAAATTTTTTTAAACAAGTCTATTTGATCCATAAATGGGACCCTAACAGGTACTACCACTCCTAAACTGAATTGTTATATATGTAACTGTTTTGACATTTAACTGTGTGTAAACAAAATCTGTACTTATACTTAGCTGAATAAAAACTGTTTGAAAAAACTGAATAGCTTGAAAAAGAAATGTTTTTGACAAACTTTGTACTCATGCTAAACTGAATTATTTGAAATAGAACAGATTATTTGCATAAAAATGGATTTGGCGTTAAATAACCTACAAAAGGATGATATGCCATAAAACCCAAACAACTAACCAACCAACCTACTACCACTCCGGGCCAGAGTGAAAGTGGGAGTAATGGCAGTGAAAGGATACTTCACATTCCCCAGATCTACAGAATTCAGGCCTCACTATAAGATGCAGTTTAGTGTTAGACACAGCACACCCATGAATTATTATAATAAAAGTTACTGTGTATGGAGACTACGCGAGACGGCAAAATGCATGTGTTATCTACTGGGGTTGGCAATGCTTGATGAGGCTGTTTCCCTTTCTTTCCTTTTGGCGTCGAAAGTTAAACTTTCACCGAAAGTGGAACTGTAGAATATTTTTTACTTTGTTGTATTTTAGTTTAATATTTAATCATTCTTTTATTTTTTTTTATTTAACTTTTATCAATTTATTAATCCTGAAAGTAACTTACCTGTTTCTACTGAGGTCATCGGCGTCATTACTAAAATATTCTACAAGTTGCTGTTTCTAAAAATGCTGATTCCAAATTATTTACCAAGTGAACATTTAGAAAATAACAAGAGAGTGACGAAATGCCTCGTCTCCGCAGTGCATCTGCTCACTGCATTGTGTGACCCCACTCACTGTTTATTGCACAGAACCCGAGGTAGTTTAAAAAAGACAAAGAAAAAAGACGAGTCGAACACGAGGTTTGAAGGACTAGACTCGCTCACAGATGGAGAGGTGTGTGTTACTCCGGACCTAGCTTTGGTTCTGTCTTTCTCCACATACTTTCGACTTGAATTCTACTTTTCCAGATCCTAGCAGATCACCCTAGCTCTAGGGGTGTCAGCAGACTTCGAGCGCATCTCATTCTCTGACCAAATGACAACAATCGGGCTCCTACTCCTTTTTGTACCTCTGACTACATTTTTATACATGCAAGGGTGAATATTTCTTACATCCAGGCTTTGTGTCATCCATAGACTAGACATAAAAAACATTGTCAGACTGTATGTCTCAAGGACACTTGTAATAATACCCGTCTCTCCAGCTCGTTGCATAAGTTACTAAGTCCACGTCGAGAACTTATGCGCGACCGGATCGAGCGAGAGGCAGGTTCACAGGGAAAAGAATAAAAACACAACTTTGTGGTTAAAACGTCAAGGGAGGATGGAGAGCGTGTAACACTTTGTGGATAATTAGCTCTAGTTTGAGTTTCGGCTGGCAGAAGATTATCTTAACTGGGTCCGGCTGGTAATGTCGCTGTTCGTTGTTCCTTTGTTTCCGGCCTAATCAACTTTCCTCGAACCCAAAACGCACCTTAATATATATACAGAATGTTTCATTATTATTTCCGGCTAAGAGACACCCACGAATAAAACCATAACTTTTTGGGGTGCCATTTCTTTCTTGAAAAAACTGGACATAAAAATATTTTCTAGACTGGACATTAAATTTAGACCCTTTTAAGTTTTTGACCAGTACCCGACAAGTACTTAACACTTACCCACGTCCGTGGCCATATGCATAAACATTTTCTTATCTAGATTTCCTTAATCTAGTTAATGGGTTTTCCTAACATTTGAAATTTGATAGCCAGGCCGAATCTAACTCATCTTGCCACTTGTATAAGTGTGTGTGCGCGCGGGCGTATATATATATATATATATATACACACACATGTATGGGTACACACACACACACGTGTGTATACATTTATGTGCTTATATTCAACTCATAGTGTCACACACTCACTCTGAAAAGTGTGATAATAAAATTGAAGCCTTTTAAATCAAGGCTCCGATTTATCAAACCATCTCCCCTTAAACTGGGAGAAGTAAATAAGTGGTTTACATACAAAACATATATGGCCATACACACATTCAACACACCCATGCAGGTATATTCAGACCCCTATATAGATATACATGATCAGCTCGCAACTATACACATACGTGTATATACATAAATACATACATGTATTCACACCTAGTCATATGTCTACCATGATATGCACACACGCAAACGTCTAACTATATATATTACCATACCAAGGGTTCATAGAGTCATAAGAGGCCGCCAACTTTTTTCAGTAGTGCCAGAGATACGTGGTACTCTGTGGGAATAGAACTCATTGACAATCGTCAGTTCATCTTGCTAAGAATCCTTGAATCCGAGGTGAAAGTGGAGTTATTTTTGAGCCGTTTGATCACCGATTATATGTAATTCTGTTCTTACGATTTAAGCAAAAGCCCTTACCCTTCATATGCCATCATCATTTTTTAAGACAATAATCTATCACCTCGAGTGACACAAGCGGAAGTCAGATACGTGTCCGTTTCTACATGAATTTAATCATTACATGAAACGTATTTAGGCAGGTACCATCGGCTTTCATTGTTGAGCTGATGATGAAGAACAGATAGTTTAATTTTGCCTTACCTGAACAGCTTCACTGACTTCCATAGCTGGAAAAGCTTCGAGATAAAATGGATAACAATTTTGATTCTATAGTCTCCTGGATACATTAGTATGGTTAGAAGTGTATGCATGCATATGTTTTATTTTAAAACATGCATTAGAATACAAGGTTTTTTTTGGGGGGATGAAGCCCTGGTGTGTTTGTATATAAAAAAAAACCTAATATTAGCCCAAAATCCCACTACTACCCATATTGAGAAAAACTTAAATTACTTAGGTATAAAAACCACTACCCGCACAACAATAAACGAATAAAACAACTCCAAAAACAGATTCCCTATAAAGCGCAAATTGGATAGGCAATCCGTTGCCTAAATTGCAATAAATTTTACATAGGAGAAACGAGGAGAAATTTAAATGAATCTATGAACATAAAAAAGACTTTAAAACTGGTAACACAGCAAACACTTTAGTTTCTCATATTTTAACCAACCACACTTTCGATTTTAAAAACTGTCATATTTGCTTTCATCAGTGACAAAAATAATGAAAGCATGTCTCATAGCATACCACTACACAATACAACAAACAAACCTACACGAGTGAGTTCGAGTCTCATTGGGTGCCCCATTCATATGGCCTTGTGCCACATCTAAGCAAAAAGCTTAGTAAATTACCACTACACAATACAACAACAAAGTTTTTTTCAAAATATCACCGTCTCAAGGAAAAATAATGCTAAAAGAATTCATAATCCACACTAAAGTTTAGCTCCCTTTCTCTAAACATGTAAAGCAATAAAAGGTTACAAATCTGTTTCTAAAACCACAAAACGCCATTTACTTTTCAAAAAAATTCCATCGCATGACATAACATAATTTAAACAGAGTAGCCTGCATTATTACGTTTTTTCACATAACAACATCTACAAACCCTGATGAAGGCTTCTAACTGAAGTAAAAATTTATCTATTATAATTATTTCTCATACAAGAATAATTTCTTTCTTCCGTTTAACGTTTTTTCAATTTACATTCTGTCGGATTCAATTCACTTCTCACATGTGTAAATATCTTTGTAGGGCTGGACAAGTTTATGTTGGTGTGTGTATGAACAGGTGTAAAGTGCGTGGTGTTGTTCATAGATAAATGTGGCTGTGTCGAAAGAATAATAGATGAACTGAGAAAAGTGAATGAATATCTTAAGTGGAGATGGTCCGGATTTATGAATAGTCGGTGTCCGGGAGTGGGTAGCTTTATCCTTGCATATACACAGGTTAGATTTTTAGGAAAGTCGAGTTAGAACTTTGTGCTCCATAAATACAGGTTGGCAGTGACGAGAGAGGGAGAGAAAGAAAGGAGTTTGGCTTTTAGCTTCAGCGGGTTGCACGCAAGCCAGAAGCACCGAAGGACTGGCTTCAACCCGCACCTGAGGGGATGCCCCCATCTGCCATACCTAAACAGAAAGTTATACCTGCTCTCTCCATGAGTAAATTTAACCCTTTGGAATCATAAGGTTTTCTTTGCTTTTTCTTTGTCCTTGTTAATCTGGTGTTTTCTGGATGTGTACTTTGACTAAACCTGCAAAAAAATTATATTGGATATTTCTGTTTGTAAACGGGGATGAGTTGCTGACAACTGAACACTTGGTGCCAAACTCGTAACCCCAGGTGTGCAGGTGTTATCCATATATCAGTATGACCATGGAAAGAAAGCTTTGGAAGACTAGATTAGATAAGTTATTGAAGACGATGCAGAAATGTGCTTAAGGCCTTTTTGAGAGACAATTGCTGGAAAGACAGCAAAGAACCAACCCCATTTTTAGATCCATTTAAAGTTTGAACAAGACTCCATTTTCAACAGCTACTACAACGAGGTGTAGGGGATGGTGATACTCCTTTCCCTGACTGCTCCACTAACCCTTGATCCATACCTTATAACACTGAGTGTGAAGCAAGGAGGCATCAAGTATCATTCTTTTAGTCTTTCATATGATGAGACCTGGGATTGAACCCAAGTATCCTGGAATATTAGCAAACACTAACCATCATACCAATGGGCTGGTTCACACACACACATATATATATAATTTGTAAACAAATAGTTTGCACACAGTTAAAGGGTTTCAAGTATTGATATTCAACACTAATAATTTCATTTAATATTAATAATAATTCCTAGAAAAGATTGAACAGTTCACTTTGACCCACAGATGGGACTCTAACGGGTATGGCTACTCAAGGTCAGTCAACTTGATTATAATGAAGTGATACTCCACATTTCCCCAAAGCTCCAGAACTTGAGCCTCACCATCAGAAGCAGTTTAATGTCATATACAGCACAAATAAAATTAATAAATTTAAAGATTATTTCAAATGTTGGAAAAAAAAAAAAGTACATTGTGAAAAAAAATTTTTTTTTGATTCTTCAAAAAGCTAAGATTTGAAGAAAAAAACATTTAAAGAAATATGATGGTGCAAGCTTCACACCATTTCAGAAGCACTTAAACCAATGAAATACTCACTGTAATAAGTATGAATTATGCCATGGGGGCTATCTTGAAAAAAATTAATGTTTCATTCATTGTTTATTCCTGTCTAAGTAAATATATCTTTAGTTTTTGAACACTCCATGTATTTTAAAAGAATTTTTCCAATATCTGATTCACTTTTGATTGGTCTTAATTTTTTTTCAAAAGGATTTCAGTGGACTGATGTTCTTGCATTCTTAACTTAATAACAATTAATGCGACCATCTTGAGACCAAAAATGCAAACATGTCAATAAATAATCTCATTTACGACAGGCACTTTAATTACCTGGCCTTAGCTGGGCTGTCTGGTAATCATGCCAGATGGGGTATCAAAACCAATGGCAGACTTGTTGCCGAAAGGCCCCTGGCTTTGGGTGGGCAAGCTGCATCACTGACACTTTTGTCACCCTTGTATAGCACTGGACCTTGCTGACAAGTTCAAGCTATAATCAGGCATACATGCCTGGACCCAGATTTGGGTCCATGACTATATATAGGCTCATCAGGCCTACATTGCACTGTGGGTTGATGACCAGCAGGGTTCAAGCCTTGGCTTGTGCCCGACCTTCCTTTCCCCTAAATCCCCACAATTATCGGTCTCCAAGTCATTGACCTTGTGTTGAGTCCTGTCTGGTGGGAGGCAGCAACAAATATATACTTTAATTACTAGGAAGAGTCCAAAGTTTTGCAATATTTTGCTAACTTATTTGCTTTATTCTTAAAGTTACAACAAAAGCAGCCTAGCATTTAAAGTAGAGACCATAATGTTACACTGTCTAGAGCCAACTTTCTTCTGCCTTTTCTTTGATCCCATACTGATCCAATTTTTCACTGAAACTTCCACCTCTTCTCGGTTGTTAAAGCTCAATGAGCACAGGAAGCGATCCATGGATCAGAAGTAAAAATCAGTTCAGATCCCTCAAATTCCAAGAGTTTATTCCAGAAATTAGCATGTATGCAAAATATTGCAAAACTTTTGAATCAGCCTAGTAGATTTCATGAAAACATTTTTGACAGGAATTTGACATGTTTAAGAATAAATAAAATAAAAAAAAGTCACACACACACACACACACACCTTTCAAAACACTGAAAAAAATAAGAAAAAATAAAATAAAAAAGACCTTTGATATATTTAATAAAATGATCTTCCTGTACAATAAACACTTTTTTGTTTTGTTTTAATTTTCTTTATTCGGCAGGTTTTGTTATGTTTGCACATAACCAATACAAAGCCCACCTGTAAGATCTGCTCATTTATAAAATGATTTCTCCATAATCCAAACAGTTCAGATGTATTATCTGAAGAAAGGCATAGAAAAATAAGAGAAAACAATGACTTTATTCATTTGTGGAGCCTGTTTTTTTTTTTGTTTTTTTTGTTATTTATACAAATATTTATGCTAAAGCTAAGCAAGTTTTTCAAAAAGAGAAATAGGCTTTACATGTAGGTTTTATATATATATATATATATATATATATATATATATATATATATATATACATACACACACACACACACACAAACATATAAAAGTGTTATATATATATATATATATATATATATATATGAGAGAGAGAGAGAGAAAGATATGTGTGTGTGTGTGTGTGTGTGTGTGTGTGTGTATATATATATATATATATATATGATAATGTTTATGCATGTCATTTAATATAAACATGCAATATGCAAATACTTATGTATGTACATTATATATAAGCTTTTTTTGTCAGCACTGCTTCTTGCATACGTTTTATTAAACACCACAAGCAGGGTTTTCTTTAGATTACCAATTTTTACATGCCTTCACACAAGACTACATGTTTTAAGTTTGTACAGAAACTGCAAAGTTTTCTTTTTAATTACTTTCAACCATCATTGGTCATTATCAAGGGTGAATTTTGAGATGTTATTGTTTCTGACTTCAGAAGATAACTATACAAACACCGAAAGTGCTTAGAAAGTTTTGGATATTTTCTATACAATCTTCAGCCTAACATACATATTGTCCTTTATTATAACAACAGGAAATCAGAATTAACAACAAAATAAAAGAAGGTGTGTGTGTGTGTTTTGTACACATATATCAGTACACATCATTTTTTCAGATCTTACAAATATTTCAAATAGGAAATAAAGAATATTGATTGGATCATAAAGGATGACACTGACACATGCCATTTCTTTTCGATATACAGTGTACACACATATCCCCTACATGTACACTTAATGCCAAAATATAAACAGTCCTGAGCACTCTTTTCATAGTGTAATGGTTAGCAAGCTAGTCTCATAGATCAATTACTACAAAACAATGAGTTCAAATCTCATCAGATGCCCAATAATTGTGGCCTTGTTCCAGATCTAAGCTATGCTTAGTATGTAGGAACTTCAACATTATAATGGTTAGCAATCTAGTTTTGTAGATCATTTACAACTGAGTAATGAGTTTGAGCCTCACTTGGTGCCACATACTAGTAAACTTGTGCCAAATCTGAGCTATACTTAGTTTTTAAGAGAAGAGAAACCTTACATCATGTAATAGTTTGTAAACTAGGCAAACAAACCATTGTTAATGAATTTGATTTTCACAGGGTGCCCCATGTGCTTGACCTTGTATCACATGTCTGATAAATTCATTATTCAATGATTGCCTTTAAGAGTTTAATAAAAAGGGCCAGGGTTTGTAAAAACCCTATATTATAAGAGCAATTAATCTGATGAATTTACTGGTGAGAAATTCACCTAGAATCTTTGCCTCAAACAAAGCTAAACTTAGTAAGTGAATACTACTGAGCAATGAGTTCACTCCTCATCAGGTATCCAATGTTTGCAGCCTTGAGACAGACCTAAACTACACATTTTAAGAGAAGGTACCATTATGAGATGAAATGGTTAGCAAACTAAACCACTGCATTTTGTTGGGTGTAATGGTTATCAAGCTGAACTAGCAAACCTTTGCTAGAAAGTTTGAGTGCCCATACTGCTGGCCTTTTGCCAAACTAAGCTAAAGTCCTTATATACCCAGGGTCTATAGACATACACACACACACGTAATGCTGTAAAGATATCCAGTTTCAAAGCCTTTGTTTTTTTTTCTCCTTTTACCAAAACAGTTTCATAAAAAGCAGCATTCTAGAAAGAAAGGTTTCTGAAAGAATAAAAGCCCAATCTTTTTATGGCCCAATTCCTTACAGCTTACAATTAAGTGACAAATGAAATATACCCATGAGACAAATACATAATTCTTTAAAATGCACATTTAAAATACCCATATTTGGAATTGTTATTAAAAAGTTACGTAAAATTCTATCAGTAGCTGTGCATGGTAAGTGTCCAATAAGCCATTCTTTTTCTATTTTTTTTTTTTTTTTTTTTTTTTTTACACTTTCACTC
Source organism: Sepioteuthis lessoniana (assembly GCA_963585895.1). Lineage (NCBI taxonomy): Eukaryota > Metazoa > Mollusca > Cephalopoda > Myopsida > Loliginidae > Sepioteuthis > Sepioteuthis lessoniana. The sequence continues at coordinate 25,651,235 of OY757935.1, forward strand.
ACAATATTTTGGGTTTTTTCTTCATAACTTTAAAACCTATTTCTAGTGCAATAACAGATGCAATTTTGATTGCAAATAATGTGAAAAGGATTGAAACAATGTCAGCCCAGTCCCCAAGTTGAGCTTCCACCTGGGGATAGAATGTTAATTTTTGCATGCTAACTCCCACAGCATGAACTATTTTCACCCTCCAACCCAAACTGAATGGGTGTCCCAACCCTTTTGAAATATCCTAACAACATGCCAGAATAGTGTTACGCAACATAAAAATATTTTCATCCTGTGCTTTCTATTTAGAGGGCACCTTGTCCTAGTGTAATAGTTAGCAACTTAAGATCAATTATTAGTGAGTTTGATCCTCACTAGGTGTCACACATTTGCAACCTTGTGGCAAATCTTAAATATACTTTTTTTTTTTTTTAAGAGCAAGGCACCTTGTGCAATGGTTAATTAGCTAGTCTAGCAAACCATGGCACCTGGTGTATTTCCCCCCCACCACCACAGGCTGGAAGCAAAAACAAGGTTGATTTTTTAAGAAGAGCAAAGCTGATTTTGAATTCAAAATTTTCTTTTTAGACCATTTCCCTTACCAAGGCTGAAGAGTCCAGTCAGCCCTTTTACTCATAGCTAGAGAGAGAGAGAATTGAAAGATTGAAATAAGGTTAATTCAATATAAAACGGTTTTCACCTAGGATGATGCATTAGACACTTATCATCCACAGATACTCATACGCACTTTAACATAAAATGTGGATTTAGATATGAGTAGATAAAATATTTATGGAGTGTGCAAATGATGTATGCTTATAAAATCTTTTGGATCATTCCTTGGATTCAGTTGTACTTTTTGGCTTAGTCAGCAGTAAAAGTAATAAACAATCATTATTGGGAGAAAAAAAGCCTATTTTGATAAGACTATAGTGAATCGAAAGTTTTGCAGTATTTTGTAGTTAGTTTGAAGCATGTATATCATGTGACTGAAGCAGTTCAAGCCATGGTAGGTATTCACTGTGGTTAGCAGTATTGTGGTAGTTGGTGCACTGACATGTTGTGCATTGTTTCACATTATGTGTGATTTGAAAGGCAAATGAACATGCAACAGAGTCTAGCTCAAGAACTTATGCCTTATGAGTTCTGAACTGAGCCCTAATGCTGTGAAAGTAACCAAAAACATTTGTTGTGAAAAAGGTGATGGTACAGTTGATCACAGTGCAGTAACCAGATGCTTCAAGAAATTTCACTTGGATTGCAAGAATCTCAACAATCAGGCAAGGTCAAGCAAGATAGGCAAATCTGGTGAGTCACAGTTGAAGAGTATCAGGCGAGTTTGGCATCTCACAGTTCAGCATTCAGAGCTACTAAATTTTGCCTTATGATATTGCAAAACTTTTGATTTACCCTAGTATTTGATAACACATAGTAGGACCTCACTATCTATGGAATGTGCCAATTTGGTTTCATTTTGCTTTCCTTGGTCCAGACAGCAGAACTTATGTCCAAAATAATAAAACTACTAGGGAATAGACAGTGCTTATTCATACTAACGGGATGAGGGTGGTTCAAATTCCTTTTTTTTTCTTTTTTTAAATCTAAATTTTAAAAAAGTGTCAATGACAACTAAAATTTTTCTGATTCATTTAATTTTTACAGTTGGTTTGCCATGTTTTTTTGTGGTAGGAAATTTCACTTCCTGTCATCAAATAGGATTACTGTGTATAGTAAAACAGCAGTCAGCCCAAAATATTTCAGAATTTTTCTTTCTAAAAAGAATGAGAAAATCTTTTTAAAATATTAATTACATTCTTAAAATAGATATAAATCTCTCAGTGAATTTTTGGATAAACCTAGAATTTACAGTTGGCTATTATCTGTATATTTCATAATCCTGGGTGCCCAGTGTGACATAATGGTAAACAAACAAAGCGGACTATTACTAGTAAGTTCAATTCTCACTGAGTGCCCCATATTTATGACCTTGGGCCACAGCTAAGCTTAGTAAATAACTATTTCACTATTCTTGGTGGTAATGCCAAATGTAGTCAAATATGATAGATCAAAATAAAAGAGAAAATTAACTTAAAAAATTACTCATGAAAAACAATGGTAATATTGCAAGAGCAAGTCTATTTGTCATTTGACCAACCATGAAGAAAAAAAATATTGCTAAAGTAACATTTAAAGATATGTTTAAATTTCATTTTTGCTATTACCTTGTGTTATATCTGGAACTTTACAATGTTAAAATTTTTTTTCATTTTTAACACAAACATTTTTTTTTTCAAATCTCGTAAATTAAAACTCATGAATTTTGGAATATGGATAATTATTGGATTCTAGTCAAATGTGTTTAAAAATCTTGCACAATCATTGTATGTCACAACAATAACCTTAAATGAGCTACCTTTTCTAAAAAATTTAATTAAAAAAACCCCCCAAAAACAAAGGTATTTCACTTAAAGTGTTAAAAGCAACACAAGCTATCCTCTAAATGCTATGAACACCTGATGTTGACTGAAATATAGACCATTTGAAATCTTGTCATAAATAAATAAATAAAAACTTGTTTGTATCAACCAGGTGTCTCATGGATTATTTATCTACAACCCAAGGTGGAACCCTTTTAAAAATAAATATTTTCCTAAAACTTGAGCACCTAATTAAAACATGATTCTTTTTTATTTTTCATTTGCCTTGGAATTTTGGTACTAGTTCACCTTCTACCAGACATTTACTGTCCCATGCACATTCTTGATAAATAAAGGACCCATCCAGCAGTTTATCAAGCTGTATTAGAGTCTAGTAGTTTAACTAGTGGATATTTCATGCCACCCCAATCCACCTTACTTTTTAGGCCAACTATGGCTCTTTGTGTCTATGAGTTTGAGATCCCTGGATAAACCAAATAATAATGTTTTTTAGACCAGACGTTCTCAAAAAGGACCATGTGACCCCCTTAATACTCCTGACATGTTTGATTCAGTATGGTTTCTTTATTTAATGGCATATCAGCTTTGGTGGGTTATTCAATGCCAAAGTCACCCTTGCAGAAGAACAATAGTGGTACTATTTAACCCATAGTTAGAGGGACATAGATTGAAAAATAAGGTGATCCTTAGAATGGTGGTGGTGGTAATAAAAAATATTTTGAATTAAAAATTTAAACAACATCCTGCCAAGGAGTACAACGAATGGAAGAAAATGATCATTTGAATGATTCAGCATTTTTTATACTATCACCTCTTCTCGTCATAATTTTTTGTGTTTTTTTTTTCAATAGAGAAATAAAAAGTTCAAATGGCTGTTTAAAAATTTCAGCATGATGAAAAGGCCAATATTTTGCATATGCCCAAATTGGCATCAATGAGAAGACAAATGTAATAATTCCTTTTTTCCCCCCGTTTACCCCCCCCCCATCTTAATAGTCTTGTTTTTGTTTTTTTTTTGGTGCTATTTTACAATGATTGACTGTTGGGTTTACGAGCAGCAGCCAATGCTTTTTTACGCTGGTTAATGTAAATTCGAAGAAACATGGCTAGGAAGACGACAGCCACTCCAATAACGCCAAATGGCGTCACAGGATGTCCATAAATGATGCAGGAAAGAAAGATGGCGAGAGCCTGGCGAAGAGTCATAATGATCGTGAACGATACTGCCCCAAAGATAGAAATAGTGTAAAAAATGAATAATTGGCCAGTGGCTGAACAGATACTGAGGACCATGACATGAATAATGAAATTTGGATGGGCAGTCATGAAGGCCAGTGATTCCACAAACCCGCCTTGCTCAACCAATGCAACTACAGTAAAAAGGCAAGAGAACATGTTTACACCAGCCATCATTTGAACAGAAGACATGTGGTACTGTGTAAAAAGGGCACTTTGCCAGTTTGATGTGAAGCTATCAAAGCCCATATAGCCAACAAGTAAAATAACCCCAGAGAATGTTGTGACAGAGTCTTTATGCTTTGTGGTATCCCCACTCGTCAAGAGGAACATGGTCACCCCCATGGAGATCATTGTGGCTGTCAAGTATTCATGACAGTCATATGATTTCTTTGATACAATTTTTCCCATCAGCATCACAGGAATGATCTTTGATGCCTTTGCGAGCACCTGGGTAGGAAAGCTGATGAATTTCAATGCCTCATATTGGCACCAGCTGCTCATGATGTTAGAGAAAGAGCTGAAGGAATATTTGTACAGTGGAGCCGAATGTCTTGGTTGGCTCCGACACATGATCACTATTAGGCCGATCGTGAAAGCTGAAATGCGATTCATAAAAACCAGGAAGGTAGAATTTTTGAAGAATTCGCCTGGAGTGGTATCCGTTTTTCCATACTCGAAGGTCATGATGCGTTCTTGCAGAATACCCCAAGTTAGGTAGGAACCTTGCAAGCCAGCAAAACAGAAAAGTAAAACCAACAATTTCCAATAGGTCGGCCACTTTTCTGTTGTTTGTGGTTTTGTGGCAGTAACTGCAGGCTGTTCAACATCAGTTTCAATCTCATTACCATATATGCAGAGTTTTATGACTCGTGAAAAAAATCCATGACCTGTAAAACAATAAAAAACACAAGTTTAAGACAGAACATCTGATTTTTTTTTTCTAGGTAAATCTGAAAGAAAAAATTTTTTTTCAATTCAATTTTATTAACATTTTGCAAGTCAAAAATATAAATAAAAGAAAATAATGATCTTTTAAAGTGATTACTATATCTATATATGAATTATTCATTTCATGTACAGTAATACCCGTAAATATGTGACTATATGCCAGACTAATATGAATACATACAATTCCACCCAACAAAAAAGTACACCTATAATAATTTTTTTTACATAAAAAAAAATTTAAACAAAACACACGTGTGTGTGAGTTTTATGACCAAAATTATGAATATGTAGTAGCAATCCAAAAATATGTATACTTCTAAACAAATTTCAAAATAGTAAATATATTTTCAAATCAAACTGTTTTTTCTTAGTCACATAGTTTCAGTACTGCAGAGTTTGCTAATAACATCTATTTTGATTGCATAATGTTCCACTTGAAATAATGAAGTTCTGGAAACTTTAGAAGAAAATTGAATTTTCATAAAAATTGGTAGGACTGCTTTTATCAATAGGAAATTATATATGTATTTAGGAGGGTCATTCAAAAAGTTCTAAGGCTCACCCAGAAAGAAGAGCCATAGATGAATATTTTTGTTGTGGCAACACACTACCACTTCTTATAAAACTAGAGAAACTAATTCAAATTTTTCTAGTTTTATATGCAGTACTATGTTACCAAAAGAAAAACGTTCAGCTATGTTCTTCCTTCTAGGTAAGGCTTAGACCTTCTTTAATGACCCTTGTATATCTGTAACACAGAAAACAAAAAACAATGTTCTTTGAGAATAAAACAATTTCGAATTCAATTTACAAATGAAAAATAATTTTAATGGAGTCTTCATTCATGTTTTTTCAATCATTTAAATACTCAATACAACAGTGATAACAATATAATGCAAATCAGAATCTTTCACTCCTTCCTAAATAGAAACATCAATATCATCATGGACCACTGTTACAATGGGAACCTATAAATTCATTGTTTGACATCTGTCACAACTGATGATAAATATATATATATATATATATATATATATTACAAGAGATATCTATGAAAAGCTGATTAGAATCCTTCACTCCTTTCTAAATAGAAGCATCAATATCATCATGGACTCTTGTTATAATAGGAACCCAATAGGTTGACATGTCCAAGCAAAACCAAGCAAACATTAAGTCATACTAATCTAGTATGGCCAAATGTTTGCTTGATTATTTAGTTCAAGTAGAAAAAGTCAAAATTCAATTTTTCAACAAAATAAGTTGGTATGACCTTTATCAAAAGGTTGTCTTGCCGCGACCTGCCGATAAATGTAAACAGATCAGGTTACATGCCCGCCTTAGGACAATTATATCCAGGTACGGCCGGAAATGACTAAGCCCTTTTTCTTTCTAACGACCTTGACATCTCGTTACAGCTAAAAAAAAGGGATAAATTAAGATTAACAATATTTACAAAACACTTCGGCCAAATATAACTTGATAAAAATGGAACTAATAGTCGTTGCCAGCTTATAGCAGGTTAAAAAAATACTTAATTGCTACACTCATTTTTTATAAAAGAATTTCATATTCATGCGGCTGGAGCTGTGTGTCACAGCACTTTCGTCATATCGACAAGCCCTTTTTCAACGCTTGTTGGCTAGCTCTTGGCAAAGCTCATTTAAGGAGGAATCCTGCATTTTGTGCGGTTGCATTCATCTTACCTTCCGGCGTTGATCCCAATTCTCGTGGTAGATCTGCCTTTCTCCCACCTACATAGGTATGCACAAAGGTCCTTTTAAGGACCAATAGAGGTCTCCTTCTGCGAGTCGGAGCATCTCTGGCAGCCTTAACTGGCTCGCCGAAATAGACGGCCCGGAGGCAAACACGAAGACGGATTCTAAGACCAGCGCTAAGATAACGCCCATCTTAGCCTCGGCCTCCTGGCCTGTCCGCTCATTTGTGCAGAGCTTCCGCGCGGCTCAGCCTTAGCTCCCGTCTGACATGTCCGTACGGCTTTGACATGGCAAAGCCTTCGACCATCCGTACTGCTTCAGCACGACAAAGCCTTAGCTAGCGCCTGATATTGTCTGCACGGCTTTGACACAGTAAAACTTTCGCTCCTGTCCGATACGTCCACACGGCTTTTGGCGCGACCCAGCCATAGCCATCGTCTGCATGGCTTTTGGCGCGACCCAGCCATAGCCATCGTCTGCACGGCTTTTGGCGCGACCCAGCCATAGCCGTCGTCCGCATGGCTTTGACACGACAAAGCCTCAGCCTTCATCTCGTTACGCCCGCATGGCTAGGGGGCACGACAAAGCCCTAGCTTCTCTCGACTCGTTCGCTCGATCTCGCCTGTACTAAGGTTTGGCAGACCCTAACCACGGTCTCCGACCTTTCACTTGGTCCGTGACGCTAAGACACAGCTCATTCTTAGTCACTAGCTCCCCCGATAATACACGACCCAGCCGCCATAACCGAACTCGACGCTCCTGCAAGGTACCATGCAGTCCACGTACAACTCGCTATTACGGACTGTTCTACCACTGCAACACCTGGCTCACGTACGACCCGCTGTACAAGCCAGCAACCAGATCGACACACCCTCGGTTAACCACAACATACCGTCATCACCGGGAATATCAATCCACCAACTACGACCGACACCAGCTTCCTTCGATCAACCAGCTGCATTCTACGACTCGTCCGGCCTCAGTCTTCGACTACGACCATCCAGCTGCATTCTACGACTCGTCCAACCTCAGCCTTCGACTACGACCATCCAGCTGCATTCTACGACTCGTCCGACCTCAGCCTTTGACTACGACCATCCAGCTGCATTCTACGACTCAACCTACACCAGCTACCCGCGACTAACATCAAGCTGCGCTCATCTACGTCTCAACTATGCTTGTAAATACGACAAATAAATTGTCACTTGTTATAATTGTTACCTCGCCTTTGTCCCTTCATTATGTTTTGGCTGTTCTCATTCACACGTTTAACCATATAACTCATTTGCGGGGTCGACGTGCTTATCGGCTCTGCAACAGTCTTCCCACCAATCTGAAGATTTTTACAAACAGTGATTATGGGGTAGAGGTAATTGAAAAACTCTGCCACAAATATCCTGAATTGGCCCATAAGGCACACAAATACAAATAATTTGCACACAGTTATACGGTATCAAGTATTCCTATCAAATACAAGTCATTTTCACACAGATCTATTTGACCTATAGATGAGGACTCGAACAGGTACTACTACTGTGTGTCAGAGTGGACCTGATGGTAATGGCAACAAAGGGGTGAGTCCACATTACCCAGGGGATCTAGAACAGGAAAATCATCACCAGACGAAAGTTTAGGTGAGGGAAGTCTGCAGAGGTTGGAGTATTCTAGCCCTGCCAACAAGGTACAGATATACTTTAGTACTTTTGTTGTATAAAAAAGTATAAAAATTCCACTGTGTAAAATATGAGTGTGAATCAATAAGTCTATAGCCCAACATACAGTTATTAGTTGGATATTGATTTGAAAATTTCACTGTATAATGTTCAAACTTTGTGATTAATATTCACCATTGAATCTAGAGCATTGACAAAGGAGCTTATGTTGAAAAATAAGTAGATATTTTCAGTGTAAAATAATTGCATTTTTCATCATTAGGCTTTCTGATGAATCAATGAACATACAACTTCAGAGGAGGCAGGTGAAGAGAATACGGTTGATGGTGTGTTACGACATGAAATAAAAAAAAAAAACATAGTAAAATATGCATCTCATAAGCTGGTAAATACAGCAAAAGACAAGTAACATTTGGAAGGGGGGGGACATTAAAATTTTTTTTTTAAAGATGATATACAAAATATCATTATCTTTTCCTCTTAAAAAAAGAAAAGAAATTTATCTTAATTTTTGAGATGAGATACAAAACACTAGACTAATCTTTTCCTGGACAATAAAACAGAAAAGATCTGTTTTTCTTTTTTTTAAGATAACATTAGGCGTTCTATACTTAACATTGAAAGCCATGGAATTATCTTTGAAAAAAAAAAAAAAAAAAGGACAATATACAACATAATTTTATTATCTTAAATCAGTTTTTTTTTTTTTTAAATGATATCATGGTGTTCTATACTTAACATTGAAAGCCATGGAATCATCTTTGAAAAAAGGACAATATACAACATATGATTTTATTATCTTAAATCAGTTTTTTTAGATAATATCATGGTGTTCTATACTTAATATTGAAAGACATGGAATTATCTTCAAAATAAAATAAAAAAAGGACAATATACAACATATAGTTTTTTTCCTTATTGAAACAAAAAATTTTTTTTCAATTTTTAAGATGATGTACAGAGTATCAGCTTTATTTTTTCTTCATCTTTGAAAAGTTTTAGACTGATAGCCAATTAGTAAATTAATCTTGTTTCCTTGTATGGTTGTATATCATCACCAGTTAGACTCCCTTCATAAACTAAAAGTTTACAACAGATTGGTTCATGTGAAATACATTAATAGAGCTAAGAAAAAAAAATAAATAAAAAGGTGGATAGCAAAAAAGAATAGGCTAAAACTGGCTCACAGAAATGCTGCCCATTTGAAAAATAAATGAAAGAATGAGTGACAAAAGGAAAGAAAGACAGCAGTGATTTTGTGAGAGGATGGTTGAAAGTGATATGAGGTTAGGGTTAGAAAAGGAATGTCCAAACAATACAATAAAGATTATGTAGTGTTTAAAAAGAGAAAGAGAGAGAAAGAGGATTGAGTTACTGAGTAAAAGAAAGCATGGGTGGTTTCAAGTTATATAGGGTTTGAGTAAAAACATTAAAATTACACATGCCAGATCTTTTTTTAAAGAAAAAAAAATGTCTGAAGTTTTGAGCCAAATTTGGAAGTTGAGAAGACCCGAAAGAAAAATAAAGCAAATAAAGATAAATAAATTTTTAACTGGATCAGAAAGACTTGAATGGATTAGAACTTTTTATTAAAAAAACCTTTCTATATGCTGTTATTAAGCTTATTTTCTAAAAGTATCATCTCATAGACATTCAAATATATCCTAATTTTTTCACAGGTTTGTTGATAAATTTTCCCAATGGTAAATATGAAATTTTTATGTTCAAAGATCACCCTATTTTATTGTTTTGTATCTTTAATACTATACAAGACATGGAAAAAAAAAAATAGAATAAAAAATCTTTCACTATATAGACTTAAAATACAGTTTGTAAAATACAAAGTCTTAATTTCTGAAAAGAATCTTTTATATTACTATTCCAAATTCCATCAGTATTTCAAGGGAGGGACAGCAAATGGATGATTCATTCAACCTCTTTGCCACATGTGACAGAAGGTATAATTTTAAGTGGAATAAAGCTGATTTGATTTCAGAGTTTTCCTCCATTTACACTGGTTGACTAAAACCAGGAACTAAAGAATTGCCATACTTTTTACACACAACTGAAGCGGGAGGAGAGAAGATATGAATTTATGTCTTTTTCAAGGGTATTAGCACAAAGTGAAACATGAACAACCTCATCCAGGGTTTGAACTCTGGTTGGCAATTCCATTTCCTACAATGGTAACCGTTATGCTAAGTGTGCCTATTTTCTTTCATGTAAAAACCAAGTTGGTAACAAGGTTCAAATAAAGATTCTTTATATTTGACAGTAAAAATAAAAGAATCATTCATCTAAGGGACATCTTGTATAACACATCACTCAATAAGTCCCGGGGCTAACTAATAAAACAACAATTTTTAGGCAAAATTTGACTTTATTCATCAACATAGTCTCCTTCTTGGGTGATACACTGATTTCAAAACTTCTCTAACAATTTGATGCCTTTTTGCAGAATGATTTATCTTTGGCCTCAAAATATGCCTCAGTTTCCAATATCACTTCTTTGTTGGAGCCAAATCACTTTCCTAGCAGCATTCTTTTGAGATCTGCAAACAGCCAGTAGTCACTGGGGGCCACACCTGAAGAATAGAGTGGGTGTGGAAGCAATTCAAAGTGTAATTCATGTAGTTTTGCCATCATTGTGATCAACTTGTGACATGGTGCATTGTCTTGGTGAAAGAGCACATTTTTCTTCTTCATTTGTGGCTGTTTTTTGGTGATTTCTTTCTTCAAAGGCACCAATAATGCTATATAATATTCATTATTGATAGTTCTTTTCTTAAGGTAATCGATAAACAAAATACCTTGTGCATCAACAAAATACGGAGGTGAAAACCTTGCCTGCTGATGTTTACGTCTTTGGTCACTGTGGATGACTTTCACCTGCTGCTGTCCAGTCCACTTATTAACAATTTGACTCCAGAATGAAGTGGTGGATCTATGTTTTATCCATTGTCACATATTTATGGGAAAACTCTTTTGTGTTGCTTGAAACAGTTGCAAACAACGCTCTGAATCATTGACATGTTGTTTTTAATTGACTGTGAGCAAACACGGTACCCACTTTCAACATAGCTTTCTCATTGCAAAATGGTGAATACACTGCTTTCTGATATCTTTAACTCCTCTGCTATCTCATGCAACTTCAATTTATGATCGGTCAAAATGAGTTTGTGGAGTTTTTTGGTGTTTTTCAGGACAACTGCTGAATTTGGGTGACTTGAGCGTTCAGCTTCATTTGTGTCTGTACAAACATGTTTATAGTGAGCATACCACCTCTTAACTGTTGTTTCCTACACAGCAGAGTCCGAATAACACTTATCAAGCCATCGCTTTGCTTGAACAGTATTTTTTTCCCCAATCAGAAATCAATGCTTAATCAACATACGAAATTCAGATTTTTCAATTGTTTTGAAAATTTGCAACAGTAGTTTCACTTAAATAACTAATTTGGAAACACATAATCTGACTGGGTTCAAATTTTGACATGTGCCATTTGAAGGTTAGTACTTTATAAATCGTATGGATTTGTTAATAAGTGGCACCATCTATA
>OY757935.1:25671069-25676069 GCA_963585895.1 Sepioteuthis lessoniana
AGTATTTACTTGTTGTATATAAGTTCCAAGATGGTCGTTGTTAGAAATAGAGGATATGTCATTTGCTTTTATTAAAGTTTAGGATAATTATGCATGTTTTCTTTTTTTTTATCACTTACGATGGTTTACCGTTTTTTTGCTTTTTTGACTCCTGACATGGTGTACAAAAATTGATTGTGATTCATCTTCAACACTTTCAGGGGGCAATACAGTGTTCCACACTTTTGGGGATAAACACAAATATTAGACTAAACTTCTGTGGATAGCTCAACAGTACTTATTACACTTCTTCCAAAACTTTTACCTCTAAATTAGTCAACTCCTTAAAAGTAATGAAGTTTGACATTTGTTCGTACTCATATTTTGCACTTAGAAGAAAACACAAGTTAAAATGTACTTTTGTCTTCCCATTCTTAGAATAAGCACAATTAACTCTATGGAACTGCAGAATTCAACAATTAGAAATGTTTTGAGTTGTTGTATAGCATACTACGCGTATACATATACAAATATAAGCGGAAACATAGTCAACAATAATGACGAACTTCAATGAACGAATGAACACACTTCTTTATAAAAATATATCTGACACTTTATTCTCAAAAGGGTTGATGTTGGTTGTGTGTGAGGGGTGAGTTGGAAACGGGGATAGACTGCTACATATTGACCCAAGTTCTTCTGACCATAGCAGCACTTCTTTCTCATCTTGGCTGGGGTTGCTCAACTATGGGTCATTGAAGGCCCAAAGCCCTCTGTCTGCCACTGGCTCTCACTTTGGCATCTTGTCCCCAACTGGCTTGAACCGCCTCGGGCCCTGGTTATATAATTGTCTCACGCCCACCTGCTTCCGCTGTTTTTCTGCTTATTTACACAGGTGCATCTCTTGATTGACAGCTCGGTCAAGGGTCAATATGTTACAGATTTACAATATGTAAATTGTTGTTTTTAGACATTAATAATGAATGAAAAATAATGAAAAATCACAAAATTCTTAAAATCAAAATTCTCCAAATTCTAACAAAAAAGAAAAAATAAGGAAAGTTTCTTACTTTAAAGTATCTTGTGGTGTTTTCATTTTGGTAGAGAGTTATGCATTTCGTATCCAGCCTCCAGAAATGCCTCTTTCGCTACAAAAGAACACAAAATTGCATTTAAAAATTAAAAATCTTGACATACAGTAAATAATTCAATACAATAGATTTCAACAAAGTTCAATCATAATCTATAATAATAACCACAGATGACTGTGTAAACCCATACATAAAAGGGCACAAAACCAGTTCATAAGTTCTGGATAGACCTCAAATTCAACACACACACACTATATATATATATATATATATATATATATATATATAAAACAATCAAAACAAACACATTATTAGTCTCTTGAAGAGGACCACAAAGTACGAAACATCAGCTGAGCATACTTATAAGAAAAAAAAAAACCCAAAGTACCAGATTCATATTTATTAGCATACCTTTTCATTTATAAATAAAAAAACGGAGTGTTACTACTAAACTTGTAGTAAGTGTTTGGTTTATATATTTTCCCACTTATTTTAATCATCTTGTCATATTCATTAAAATCTACCATTTTTTCCTCTCTTTCTCTCTATATGTATATGTGATTACCACAAAAGAAAGCTATCTCCTCAATCCTACAAAGAAGCACTTGTTAGAGCACATGTGAATCCTCAGATCAAATCCATCCTTACAAACCCTGCCATATATGTGACAAGCAAAAGAACTGTCTTTGGCATTGACATTAATCCCTTGTACTCTCATATGGCTTCTCATACTTTGTCATAGAATTGATAAACTACCAGTGGGTTGCTGAGGAAAGAACTGTGTAAAAAAACAAACCTGTGATTACTATCATGTGGCTTCATGAGGCTAGCAAGTCCGACCCTGGACAAACAGATGCTTTTGCAGATGCTACAAACATGTTCAGACATTAAAGTGTCAGGGATTGAGGTCAAGTCTTTTTTCCAAAGTGTTCAATTTCCCATGATTCAAATGCTTTACAACCATTGTAGATCACTTGATTTTTTTCAAGCTGATCAATTTTGTATCATCTCCCAATCTCCAAAATCTATACTAAGCATCTTAAGGTTGTTTTTTGATAATGTCTTTTAAAATTACTTAGGTTTATTTCTTGGATGTTTGCCATTTTGTAACTCCCATAAAACAACTGCCTAGTTAATCTAACACCCTCCATTCCAGTAAGGAGCCAAGCCCAATGTGTCAGATCACATAGTGAATCTAGCCAACTTCTTTCAATAGCCTGAGTGTTTGATCCAATGTTTGGATCAACATAATGTCACTGATGGTTGACACTGGTAAAAAATATTTTGCATCTAAGAGGCAATTTCTTTATAGAAATGCAACTGCTTTCATTTTATCTGTGATCTCCTGAAATGAAGTGTGCTATTGCCACAAATACCTTGAGTTGAGACTGGAGCTTCTGACACTCAAACAGATATTCATTCAGGCTACAGATTCTCTAGCCAGACATTCTCTTGAAACCAAAACAAGTGTTTGCCTTGTCTCTTAATAATAAAAAGAAAAATGTATAACTTTTCTTGTTGTGGATTACAATATTAAGCGGAGATCATATACTAACCAAAATAGTTTCATTGCATGTATATCACATACCAAAGTAGCATTCAGCAATGTATCATTTTTTTTTCTACACTAAACGGTAGTTTTCTGGAACTAGAAGACAAGTTCCCCTACTTAGGAAGCAGTGTCTTGGTAGATGAGACACTGCTTCCTTGGTAGATGAACTTGTCTACCATTTAGTCAGTATTTCATCAACCGAGACAGACATCAACACATGACTAGCAAAAGCATGGACAGTTATCAATAGGCTATTGGTCATATGGAAGTCAGACCTGACCAATAAAATGAAATGCAGTTTTTTGCAAGCAGTGGTCATATCGATACTGCTGTATGGATGCACTACATGGATGCTAACTAAACATATGGAGAAAAAGCTTGACGGCAACTACACAAGAATGCTGCAAACAATACTGAACAAATCCTGGGGCAGCACCCCACAAAGAACCAGCTATATGACCACTTACCACCCATCATAAAAACTATCCAAGTTAGACAAACCAGACATGTGAGATGCTGCTGGAGAAGTAGGGACAAACTCATAAGTGACATACTACAGTGAACCTCTTCACACAGTCGAGCAAAGGCGGGACAACCAGCAAGAACCTACATACAACAGCTCTATGCTGATACAGAATGTAGCCTTGAAGACCAGCCAGAAGCGATGGACGATAGAGAAGGGTGGTGTGAGAGGGTCAGGGAGATCTGCGCTGGTGGTGCGACATGATGATGATGAATCATATACTCACCTTGTGTAGGAGTTCTCTACAATTGAGTGGGTGAGAAAAATGATATTAGCTTTGTTCAAGAGATCTTGCCTCTTATCTAAAAAGGGCAAAATTGAGTTAATTACTCAGCTCTGAGGCACCTCTGAAAGGAAATGCCAAGAAGACAAAAAGCATTTTTCGAAAACAAGCCATGGAGGAGTCTCGATTTTTATGTGCCCAACTATAAAATGACTTCATGTCAAATCTGACTTGATGGGACATCAGATAAATCCATACATGCATATACAATTATAAGTAAGTAAAGTTGTCTCCCTTAGTCCAGGGCGACCAGAAGGCTCCCTTTTCAATAGCTACTACACCGAGGTGTAGAGGAGGGTACTCCTTTCCCTGGATTGCTCCACTTTACCCTTGATACATACCTTATATTGCTGAGTGTTAAGTAAGGAGGTATCAAGTACTATTTTTAAAGTCTTTGGTATGATGCAACCTGGAATTGAACCCAGGTCTCCCAGACCATTGGCAAACACTCTACCCACTAGGCCAAGCAGCCGGTATATACAATCATAGTTAAGATTTATTACAAAAAATTGGCTAAATCAGTAAAATATAGGGCTCAATGTTCAACTATAAAATAAAACATGCTTTGGTTTTAAGGCATATCAACCATTGTTGGTTATTTAATGCCAAATCCTCTCTCTCTCTCTCTCTCTCTCTCTATATATATATATATATATATATATATATGATTTGTAAACACATATTTTGTAGATAACAATCTTAAATAAACTTGAGATTTTTTTTGCACACAGTTTCAAGTATTGCTATATAACAGTCACAATTCAACATCAGTTATTTGTTTGCACACAGTTTGTTCTATTTGACCCCATAGATAGAACCCTATCAGGTGCTACCATTTTGAGTCAGAGTGGACCGGGGGGCAATGGCAATGAAAGGATACTCCATATTCCCCAAATCTCCAAATGGTTAAATGTCATATCCAGGACACTAGTTAGTGGGAGGATTCTTAACTCTCTACAGAGATGCAATCAGTGATTTCTACTGTCCCAGCCAACTAGGCTTTAAAATTAAACAGTTAAAATCAATCACAATGGAGTTTCATGTACCTGATCTTCAGATAAGCCTGTATCCATACATCTGAAATTTGTTCATGATATATCTATATATCATTAACAATACTGTTCAAAAGTACTTTTTTGGTTTGGTTTTATGGCATATCAACCATTGTAGGTTATTAAATGCCAAATCTGGTTCATATATATATCAGATAATTGTGTGTGCATTTGTTTGGGTTTCATGGCATATCAACCTTTATAGGTTATTTAATGCCAAAACCATTTTTATACAAATAATCAGTTCTATTTCAAACAATTCAGTTTAGCATAAGTACATAATTTAGTTCTATTTGACCCATAGAGATAGGACCCTATCAGGTACAACCACTCTGGGCCATAGTGGACCTGGGAGCAATGGTAATAAAGGGGTACTCTGCATTCTCTAAAACTCCAGCATTGTTGGAACCTCACCATTAGACTGTTTAGTGTCATACATAGGACACTTGTTGGAGAGGGTCTTACTCCTCTGCAGAGATGCAGTCAGTGTATTTTAAGGCCCCAGCTGACCGGGCACACA